>CM032452.1:120521355-120834173 GCA_019049505.1 Pachyrhynchus sulphureomaculatus | reverse complement strand
AATAAAAGGAAAGGATCACAATAAATTTTGGGAAGTTTCATTCTATAATTGACCTCCAAACCCAAGAAAATACATACACATTGGACATTTCCATGTACTTCCTATTTTTATTAAAATTAAAAAAACCCTCTAACATTGAAAATTCACGAAATGTATTTGCTATGAAACAAAAATAATAATTTACAAAAATATCCATTTCTAACTTTAAAAACTTTCCATATTTCCGTATCTTTTTACAATTCTATTATGTTTAATCTCATAACTTTTTAAAAGATCCGTAACTGTTAAAGATTATTAAATATTTATTTAAAAAGTTTTTATCAGCATATTGAAACACTTTAAAAAGGGTGAATAAATTTAACCCTAGAGGTTACTAAGGCTATAAATTTAGAGCCGTATTCGGAGGAATCGGATGAGCCAGAATTATAACTTAAGTTCAGTTTAGTTGACAATTTTGACATTGTCGTTACGACTAAGGGTTCTCGCTTTTCAACAGAATACCAAAGAATAAGAAAATGCTTCTTGCATTTCTCAATTAATTGTTTCATATTACTCGTTAACTAGAAGTAACTAGTTTAAAATTGCCTTAAGGGGATTCTAACTTTTTTTGGGTAAAAAAAGTAAACGCAACACATCAACAACGATCCTTTTAAGGTCCCGAAAAGCGTGCAAAAGAAAAATCTTACCTTCATTATCAATGCTGAACAGCCCAATGCCATCGCCACTTTTAATAGAATATTCCACCATACTATCACCCCCCGGAGGGTCTAAATCCACTGCACTCACATTCATAACGACCGTACCGACAGGTCTATTTTCGGACACTTTCCCCGTTAATACAGCATCGTTAAATAACGGCGCGTGAACGTTTTCGTTAACGTCGACCACGTTTATCGTTACCGTTGCTTCCGACGATAAACTCGGATTGCCACGATCGTACGCGAAGATCATCAGACTATGGACTTGTCGTTCTTCGAAATCTAAGGATTTAGTGGTTCTGATAGTACCGGAAAGTTTATCGATTTTAAAGGTGCCGTCGCTGTCGCTGTCCTCCAGGGAGTATTGGACTTCTCCGTCGGGACCTAGATCGGGGTCTGAGGCTGTAACTACTGCAACGACAGTTCCTACAAAAATAAAAAAATGACGTTGCTCAGATGACTCAACAAATGACCAAAGTGTCCAACTTGTACATTCGCTGACTCACTAACAATGTTACTCTCAATGGTATAGCCAACTTCTTAAAACGCTAGAACACTGTCACTGAGGAGCAATGACTCTATATAGAAGAACTGTGAAGAGATAATGTCTACAATAAAAATATGCCTATAAGTAAGTTACCAAGGAACATTATTTATGGAATGATCTCTCGTAAATAAAATGTCTGTAATGGTAAAAACATTTTTCAAATTTTAAGCACAAATAATTACATAATTTTCTGACACGCCCTGTATAAAATTTCTTGTGACAATATGTGTGCTGTAATCTGGCTCTCAACCCACTTTACCTTCATGTAATGCTTGTTTTGATCTCTAGTTACATATACGGGGGACGTTCGATAATTAACGAGACAAACAGCAATAGTGGGAAAACTACTGAATATATTTAAATGCAACTTCCTGAAGGTCAAATTGGCAACTTCGGTGACGGTTTTAATCAGCTGCTTGACAAAAAATAGTAAACATAACCTAATTTTCATTCATTTATTTCAAAATGTCAGCTCCGTTAGAAACGTGTTCGCCGGAAGAGAGATAGAAGAATTCGCATTTGTTCCAAAGTGAAACGACGATTTTTAACAGAAGGTAATGACTTCCTAGATCGTATAATAGCCTGTAATGCAACGTGAATTCATCATTCTGAACTTGGAACCAAAGGGCACAGTCTTAAGTGGAAACATCCGAATTCTCCTACAAAGAAAAAATTCAAAACCTACGCGTCTATCGGTAAAGTGATATTAACGGGGCATGATAACGGCCGCCCTCATACCGCTCGGAAAATGTGAGAAACGACCGAGAAGTTGGGTTGGGAAGTATTGCCACACCCACCTACTAATCTCGACCTCGCACAGTCCCATTTTTATCTCTTCGGCCCGCTCAAAAAGTTTTTACTCAAGTGCGAACACAACGAAGCGGTTAAAAAAGCTGTAGTCGACTAACCCAGACAACAAGGTGAACAATTCTAGACTACAGGAATTCGGAAGCTCACAGATTGATGGGAAAAGTGATGAAAATTACTTGTGATCTGGCAGCTCGTGGTTCCGTGGCGTAGTAACTTGCGTGCAGTGCAGAAGGTCTCGGAATCTAATCCCGGTAGGTCGGTATACTTTATTTATTAATTTATTCAAGTATATTTGACTTGGCCGCATACACGTCCGTGGCAGCACTATCGCGTTATCTAAAAGGTGCCGTGCAATACAAATGTATGTTTCGACACTTGGACCACGTTGACGGATATTACGACATTCTCGTCGATATTCTTAGGATAAAAAGAGGCTAAAATCCCTACTCAGGCGGGGAGGTAAACGCTAAAAAAAAACCTGTATCCTTCATGAAAAATCGAACACATACGTGAATGCTATTAATGTTTCGCAATGACAGAAAATAGGGCCCCAATTACTTGCCTATTTTCTCATAATGCTATTTTTTAATTACAAAAAGAGTCTACAATTGCCCACCTTTCGGCACATCTTCCCTTATTTTCACATTATAATTCGGTAAGCTAAATTTTGGAGCATTATCATTAATATCATCAATCGAAATCCTGACGATAGCTTCGGAAAATAAAGGCGGGTTGTCAGGTCCCTTACCACCGTTGTCGGTGGCTCGTATTCTGAGTTCATATAGGTCTTGACGTTCACGATCCAAGGCGTTGGCAACTAAAAAAAAAGAAATAGTTGTACATTACCCGAAGTGTAATAAGGAAGCGTAATGACGAATCAGTAAAAATAGCCACATTATCGTTAAATTGCTACAACAATGGAATAAAATGAGCCTGTACCTGTTAAAACCCCTGTAACTTTATCAACAACAAAATCTTTAGTATCAGTAGCCAAAGAATATGTAACTTTAGCGTTATCTCCTTCGTCCAAATCAGTTGCGTTAGCTCTAAAAATAGCTGTTCCATTTAGAGCATTCTCGGTAACTCTAAAACTCGCCAGCGTTTTTTCGAATTTTGGAGCGTTATCGTTAACATCTAGAACAGTTATGGGCAGGACTCTGGACGAACTCTTCTGTGGTTTTCCAAGGTCGTATACAGTAACGTTTAAAAAATATTCGTATTCTTTTTCTCTATCTAAGTATCCTATAACTTTGAGGTCGCCAGTTTCCATGTCTATACAGAATTGAGAGTGTGTATCGCCACCTAAAATACATAAAAAGTCGAATATTTTGATGGGTGATAGCACCAAAACTTAATAAAATGGTGCAGTGAAAAATCATATTTAACAATTAATAGGTTACCTGAAAGACCGTAGATAAGTTTCCCGTTATAACCCAAATCCCTGTCTCTAGCTTTAAGTTTCACCAGTGATGTACCCAAAGCAACACTCTCGTTTACTTTAATTTCAATCGGAAAGTCCACGAATTCGGGAGCGTGTACATTTTGACCGTACCGTGTAGGCATCATCGGAAAGTCTTCTATCTCCGAAGGACTATTGTTGTTCTCTGCTTCAGCAAGGACTTCTGTAAGACGTCTTGCAACCTTAAAAAGAAGTAAATTTTTTTTCTTTAATTGTGCCGATACTTGTTGGAATTCATAATAAAGGACAACCTGGTAGATTTTTTGAAACTCGCATTAAAGAACATAAACATAATTATTTAAAAAAACAAGAACAATTCACATTACGCAACCCATATAATAAACGAATCCCATAGTTTTGATGATACATTCAAAATCCTGCATGTAGAAAATAAATCTAAAAAATTAAATATGCTTGAACGTCTTTAAATTAACAAACGGAAAAACTCCAATCTAATATTAAACGAACAGGTAGACTTAAACCATTCACCCTTATTTAATCTTTATTAGTTCTGTGAAATAGTACTACGGATTTGCATCTTTAAAATAACTTTGTCAGTAAATAATAAAATAAAACGATTAACGTAATCTTTTAAGCACTATATAACCAGTATAACCAGTATTATTACCAAACATTTTTCTTTCTAATTCACTTCTGAAGAAGTCATTGTATGGTGAAACAATTGTCAAGTCATTTTAAATATATTGGAAATTAAAACAGTGTTGTTTTTATATAATTTTAGAGGTAGTTTGTAATGACGAAATGAAGACAAATTGAAGAGCCTTGTCCACCTTTTTAGTGTTCCGTACTATATATTTGCAAAGAGTATATTAAAACAAAAAGTAAAAATTGACCATTATCACCTGAACGTAAATTACCTCAAAAAATCTACAGTTAAAAAAAGATGAGGTGAGAATAGATAGAGTTTAATTCATAAATTAACTCACGGAACCGATTACTTACAAAATAGAAAATACTTGTTCACTTACCCCGGTATCCTTACAATCAAAAACCCCGGTATCATCAGTCAACAACCTCCCACTACTAAACACATTCTTCTTCGTATTCACCAGCTTGAATCTTACTCGGGCGATATCGGCAAAATGGGTATTATCAGTTGCGGTGACGTTTAGTTCTCTCTCACTCACACGTACATCGTTTAAGTCACAAGAAACCGTTATGGTTCCGGCGGTTGAATCGATATTAAAACAATTGTCCTCGTTACCGGACACTATACGATAACTGATGATGTTTCCAGAGTCGAAATCTATTGCTGACAAAGTTATGATTTCGGTGCCTATGGGGGTGTGACGGGGGATGTTCCCGACGCAGTCGATTTTTTCGAATTGGGGACGGTTGTCGTTAATATCACGAACCTAGAAGAAAATGTTTTGGTAAATATCTCAGAAACGAATAGGAAGAGTAAAACAACTTTAAGGGGTAATGTCACTCCAGCTCCCAGGAAAAAAAGCCTTTTTCCTGGGACCTGGAATGGCCTTACCTCTAAGGTCACTTACCTTAACTGTCAATTGCATTTCAGTTTGTCTTCTATATGGTAATCCCCAATCAGACGCTCTCACTCTTAATATGTATTCCCTCTTCATACTTTCATAGTCCAGAAGTTGGGTAGTTTTGATAATTCCCGAAAAATGATCCACTTCAAAAGGAACTTTATTTAAATTAGCTATTAGGTAAGAAATATAGGCGTTCTCTCCTCGATCTCTGTCTTTTGCGTGGACTGTAGTGACCGACGTACCGGCAGGTAGATTTTCATCTATCCAAACCGTCATTTCCGGTTTGTCAAAAATTGGATCATTGTCGTTTGTGTCTTCGACGTAAAGTTTTACTTTCGCCGATGATTGCTTTCTAGTTCCTACGTTACCCTGGTCTATAGCAGAGACGGTCAAGCTGTAAAATTGTTTATTTTCGGCGTCTAGGAGGGCAGCTGTGTAGAGCATTCCTGTTTCGGGGTTGATATGGAATTCACCGCCCTCGTTACCTCCTACTATTTCTAAAAAAACCTAAAGCAAAAAATCGGTAAGGTAATTTATCAAGTAATTTCCCCTACGAACATACAGTTCCAATAATCATATTGAGACTATACAGTATTTAATAATCCCCGCCTTTTTTACCCTCTTTTCCTGTCAACAGTAAAAATAAAGTAAAAAATATTGTAATCTTTCAAGCCGTGTACCCAAAAAACCCTGAAAAGACCCATAACACAATAAACAGGAAATTGTCAAATTCCTCAACTTCAAAAACCCTGAAAAAGACCTGTAACACCATATATAAGAAGTAATCCTTTTCATTCCTACCTCACCCCTTTAATCCCTTACATATTTTATTATAAATAACATGCTTAAAATGTGTCGAAAAAACCTGAAATTATTTTAAAATTCTGTTTAAATTATACTATATTAAACAACCCCGCCCCCTAACAATCGACTTACTGCAATCTAAATTCGGTGAACGTGTTATATCGAGAAATGGTCCCGTCGAATGGCCGCCTAGATCGTGTGATTTAACACCTCTAGACTTCTTTTTATGGGGGTACGTTAAATCATTGGTCTATGCTAACAAGCCTGCGTCATTAGAGGAGCTCAGAGCCAATATTGAAAGAGAGATAGCGGCCGTTTCCGTCGAAATGTGTGGCCGAGTCATCGAAAATTGGGTTCGACGAATCGACCGCTGCAAACGTGCCCGTGGTGCACATATGAATGAAGTCGAATTCCATACATAAATGTTTTGATTGTACTTCAAGCCGATAGTAAAATTTTCGAAATGTCTCAAATGGGTTGCGTTTTATTTAAAAAAAAAGTTGTCAAGTCCTTAATGGAAGACCCGATATAACAAAATGGAGTAAACGATTTTTGTCGAAATTTTCTCATGTTTTCTTAATAAATAACAATAGTAATGTGGTTTTTTGTTGAAAGGAATTATCCCAAAAAGCACAACGTAGCAGTAAGTAGCTTGATGTTATTAATTTTGGGTTGCCTTCCTCTTGTAAACCTTAGAATACTGATAATTTACCTTGTTAGATAACATGAATGCACCATGAGTGAAACTGAAATCCCATTTCTTTCAACGGACGAAACGAGTAACTATGTTTTCGTGATTAGAAACCCGAAAAAGTGAAGAAAAGTGAGCATTCCGAAGTGTAATTTTTTCAGGAATACAATATTTCCCTTTCGCGAGGACGGTAAAAAAGAAATGAGTCATAACTTTCCAGTGTTCAACCCGACTTTCAAGTTCTGGAGTTCATCTGTAATTTTTACGTCATTTCATATGACGTACGGCTTGCATGACATGACGTTTACTCGGAATGACTATTCGAAAGTTATGATTTATACCCCTTTAAATTACAGTGCAAGTTTTGTAAACGATCGACGCATAAAAAAAATAAATATTTTAGAAAACGACCTTGAATTTTAAAAAAATATGTACATACATGGGGTGAAAAGTAGCTAGGCTTTCTGAGAGATGGCAGCACAAACAGAAAAACCATATGATTTTTCAGGTGGTGTCAACTCTCAGAAGATTCGTGTCATATTGTCTATTAGTTTGCGAGTTGCAGCTGTTTAACACGAGGCTGAAAAGTTTTTGGTCTGACACATATGGTAGATGTCGCCCTTTTCAAAAAATTCATATTATTTTTAGGAAGTACGAACCTTCAAACGATACGTGTCAAAATTTCATGACATTTCGACGATTAGTTTACAAGTTACAGTGGTTTTAGTGACACTACCTTTGATATTTTCAAAACAGTGGAAAAAATCGAATTTCGTGTGTTGATTAAACAATGTTTTTTGATGGGAAAAAATACCGTTCAAGCAAAGCAATGGCTTGGTAAGTGTTACGGCGACTCTGCCTCTGGAAAATCACACATCATTTACTGGTTTGCTTAATTTAAACGAGCTCGTACAGATAGAAATGATGCTGAACGCTCTCGACGCCCAAATGCGGTGATTATACCGGTAAACATAAAAAAAATCCACAAAATTGTTATAGATGACCGAAAAGTGAAATTGCGTGAGATAGATGACACCCTAACGATAACAAAAGGACGTATTGGTCATATTTTGCATGAACATTTGGATGTGAGAAAGCTCTGTTTGAAATGGGTACCACGTTTGATAATAGTGAACCAAAAACAAAAACGTGTTGATGATTCTGAGCGCTGTTTGGACCTGTTTAACCGCAATAAAATATATAAAAACAACATATTGTCAATGACAAATACGAGGCTGGTTTGAAAAGTCCGTGCAAAGTCCGAGAGATGGCACCACCGGCGCGTATCGAGGTCATGTTTAGTTAGTAGCATCTCTTGAATGAACGCACACCAATTTTCAGCCATATTGGTCTATTTCTTTGTGTTTGGCATTCGTGTGAATTAAGGAAGTCGAGTGAATTTCAAGAAATAGACGATAAAGAATTTCGTGTGGTGATTAAACATTACATTATGAAAGGCAAAACGCCTCAGGAGACTAAAGAGAAGCTTGATAAACATTATGGTGACTCTGCACCTTCGATTAGAACAGTTTATAAGTGGTTTCAAAATTTTCGGGCTGGCCATATGGGCACAAGTGACGCTGAACGTTCTGGACGGCCTGTGGAGGTTACGACTCCAGAAATCATTGATCAAATCCATGATATGGTGATGGATGACAGAAGAGTTAAGGTGCGTGAGATTGCTAGTGCCGTGGGCATCTCGACTGAACGGGTACATAATAATTTGCATAAACATTTGGACATGAGAAAGCTATCCGCAAGATGGGTGCCGCGATTCCTCACGCTTGACCAAAAACGGAATCGTGTGAACTGTTGCAAGGATGGTTTGCAGCTGTTCCAGAAGAATCCGAAGGACTTTAAGCGTCGTTTCGTCACTGTGGATGAAACATGGATACATTACTATACTCCTGAGACCAAACAACAATCTAAACAATGGGTTACCAAGGGGGAATCTGCACCAAAAAAGGCGAAGACCGTTCCTTCGGCCGGAAAGGTTATGGCCACTGTCTTTTGGGATTCGCAAGGGATAATCCTCATCGACTACCTGGAAAAGGATAAAACTATTACAGGTGAATATTATTCATCGTTATTGGACCGTTTGAAAACCGAGCTGCAAGAAAAACGCCCGCGATTGGCCCACAAGAAAATCCTTTTCCATCACGACAACGCACCAGCACACACCTCAGCAGTTGTGGTCGCAAAATTAATGGAAATAGGATTCCAACTCGTTTCACATCCCCCCCTATTCTCCAGACTTGGCTCCCTCGGACTAGTATTTGTTCCCCAATTTGAAGAAATGGCTGGCGGGACAAAGATTTTATTCAAACGAGGAGATGATTGCAGACACTAATGGATATTTTGCAGACTTGGACAAATCCTATTGTTCGGAAGGGATCAACAAACTAGAACATCGTTGGACGAAGTGTATAAACCTAAAAGGAGACTATGTCGAAAAATAAAAAAGGTTTGCCCCAAACACATAAGTAGTTTTTATTTTTGCACGGACTTTTCAAACCAGCCTCGTAAGATACCAGCAATTTAAGTCAGATTTAATATAATTTAATAAAATAAAAATTTGCATAATTAAGAAAGAACTTTTCACACACAGAATTCGCAACAAATAGCCTTAAGACCTAGACACTTTCTCTTTTTCCCTTTAAGTGTACTTAGTACTCCATCGGAGTATGAGGTATGCGTTATATCTTACCATTATTGGCCGTAAGTACTAAGATAAGTACTAAAAAATTCTAGTCTCTTATTTGTCGATCCTAGTCCGAGTAATGGATTTGATGAATAAGAGAAAAATGGATAGACTGCTGAAATATGAGCCTTCGTTCGTTTTCAGTTGTTTTACGTTGAACCACATATGCCCTCAAAAAATCGCGATGCGCGATAAAGGGCTGCAGCGAGTCAGCCTTAAATGGAATACTAAGTACGAGGTATGCATTATTTTTTCATGCGATATGTGGACATGGATCCACCACTACACACCGGAATCAAATCGGCAGTTAGCTAAGCGGACAGCAGCCGGTGAAAGCCGCCGCCAGAAGCGACCAAGGACACAACAGTCGGCTGGGAAGGTTTTGATCTCTGTATTTTGGGATGCGCATGGAATAGTTTTCAACGACTATGCTGAGAAGGGAAAACCATCAAGAGCGAATATTATATAAAGTTATTGGTGCGTTTGAAGGCCGAAATCGCAAAGAAACGACCCCAAATGAACAAGAAAAAAATGCTCTTTCATTAAGACAATGCACCTGTCACAAATCAATTGTTACAATGGCAAAATTGCACGAACTGAAGGTCGAATTGCTTCTTCATCCAGCGTATTTTCCAGATTTGGCCCCCAGCGACTATTATCTATTCGTAGACCTCAAAAAAATGCTCGCGAGAAAGAGATTTGACTCCAGTGAAGAAGTTATCGCCGAAACTGAGGCCTATTTTGAAGGCAAAGACAAATGCTTCTACAAGAAAGGTATAAAAATGTTAAAAAAACATTGGACTGATTGTATCGCTCTTGGAGGAGACTATATTGATGAATAAAGTCGAATTTTTCAAAAAAAATGTGTTTTAAGTAGCTAGACCAAAAACGTTTCAGCCTACATGTTAAGTCTATGTAATCAATTTTACCTGAGCGTTTCGACCCTCGTCAGCATCAGTCACTTTCAGCCTTATTAGTGGAGTATTTACAGGTGCGCTCTCCGGAACTTTAACATCATATATTTCCTTGTTAAATACGGGAGCGTTGTCATTAAGATCGGCCAGTTGTACGGGTACAGATTTGTAGCTCTCTCGTGGAGGTATACCTAAAAAAAATTAGAAAAAAACGTATTCTCAGTCTAAACAGCAAAGGTTAATGATATTTTCTTGTACTGTTATACATATAATTGTGTGGAAAGTACATACCCTTATCAACAGCCCTTAACTGCAACTGATATCCTTGAGGGGTTTTTTCTCTATCTAACAGCTTTAATACTTCAATATTATATTCTCCCTTCTGTCTAGTCGGTCGTATCCTAAAATGTCCATCAGGATCGCCATCTACTATTTCTAATCTATCAATCTCTCCATGTATTCCCTCATCTCTGTCGCTCACATTGACTATTGCGTATATATCTGCATTGCTATTTTCTACTATTGTAGGGTGTCTCCGGATTCGAATTTCGGGTGCGTACAGATTCACTTTCTTGACGCGGATTCGTACTTTCGCCCGGCTAAAGCCGGTGCCTGATCCGGAATGGCCGCCACGATCTTGAGCGAACACTGTCAGTTCGTGGTAGGTACCTTCATTGTATCTATAACCAAAAATTATATATATATATATATATATATATATATATATATATATATATATATATATATATCGTAAGTGATCGGTGCTCCACCTTTCCTGGAAATGAAAAGCCGAGTATCGTGTATCGACAAGGCATTTTTATTAAAAAAAAAGCGGACTGCGGCCCAGATAGAAACTACATTCAGAAAGAAGTTCACGGGAGCTCTCCACCAGCTATCAAGGCCGTTTATTACTGGATAAATGAATTTAAACGTGGCCCAATTGAAGTTTCTTCGGAAAAAATGGTCGATAAAATGCATGGTATCGTGATGGAAGACCGTCACATTAAGTTTGGTGAGATTGCTGAGATGGTACGCATTTATACTCTTTTTAAAAACGTGGAGTAATAAATCATCTAATATGATAAATTCCATAGGCGTGCCTACTATTAGATTGCTATTTTCACCTTTATTACTTTTATTTAGTAAATATGCGGTAATAATAGGCATTAAGACTTATACCTGGGGTCAGGCAATTTAATTTATTCTATTGGGGGTGATATAGGTTTCTAAGAAATTGTGATAATTTATTGGGAGTGATGTGAGTTATAATAAATTGTGATATTAACAGTACACAGTTTGGTGTTGTCCAGAGTACAAGCATACGAAGTGAGATCAGATGGAGAAACGAAAAGACAATGATTCTTAATTGTTTTAAATCATGGAAACATAATGATTCCAGTGCGAGTGTTGACAAAACAGTGGAACAGTGAGCTATAATGCTGGGTGTTGCAAAATCAACTGTATATAAAATAATAAAAGAATCCAGACCAAGACGGCTAAAATCACCGATGAAATCTACAGGTCGACCAACAATTGAAATTGGAAGAAATTTGAAGCAAGGAATAAAAGAAATCCCGTGGGGGAGCGGAATAGAATATCTCCCCCGGTACGTTATGCGGCGACTTAAAGAACAACCTAGATGGTAGATGCCCAGATCCCACCAGTATCGGCCGGTGTGATACCATCGCTTCGGCTTAAGCTGCATGAAGTTGCTTAACGTTTCGTGGCTGTGCCGATGTCCCGGACTGTGGGACTAAACGGCATGATGAGGCACCTAGATACCAAATATTCCGAAGGTAAAATAGCTCCCCGTTCGGATCTCCGGGTGGGGACTGGTTCAGGGGCGTCGACATGCAGAGATTATAATTTTAAAATAGATTTTTGCAACATACGAGGTTTAAACTCGAACATAAATTCAGTGCACCAACAGCTGCAATCAAATAAACCTCATGTACTCGCTCTCTGTGAAACCAAGGTCAGTTCATCTACCAGCACAGTCAACTATCTTTATTCTGAGTATCACTTCTATTCCCGATTAAGGCGTAAATTTGGAATCTGTCTTTTTGTCAGAAGCGAACTCTCTTGCCAATGAGAAGATGCTCTGGAGCCCCCAAACTTTGATGTTATGTGGTTAGAAGTAACGACTCAAAAAACCACAAGGTTCATCTGTATGCTCTATCGACCACCAAGTGATACTGACTTTAGAACACTTTTCGCTTCTCTTGCAGACACCATCGATCATTTACAAATTAACTATCCAAATGCCGACTTTAATGTCCACATCAACTGGCTTAAATATTCAAATACTACCGACGATCAAGGTCGTGAAGCTGAATCATTCTCAATCAATTGTGGCTTAACTCAGCTTATTGACGAACCAACACGGATCCCTGATCGAGACGGGGAGCTCGCCAGTCTTCTTGATCTGTCTTTAACCACCACACGATTACCGTAAATCCGCCGTTAGGTGCTTCCGACCATAAACTGCTTTCGACATCGAGTATCCTACCAATCAGTGACAGAGAGGCGCCTAAACCGTGCAAGATTTGGCACTACAAATCTGCTAAATGGGAAGATCTCATGGAATATTTTCGAACTTTCCCTTGGTTAGACGTTTGTTTTCGGTTCGACGACCCATCTAACTGCGCTAGGGAGGTTTCCGATGTTATTTTGGCTGGTATGAAAGCTTACATCCCTTTTTCGAAGAAATGCCCTTCCAACGGCAAGCCTTTGTTTGACCAAAAAAGGAAAGAAGCTGTTGCTTCTAACCATCTTGCCTACCGACAATGGCGTGAAAATCCTAACACCATAAACCGTAACATCTTTGTTCGTGCCCGGAACAGATGTAAAGAAATTATCGACGAAACCAAGGAGGCACACAAAAATGAGAAAGGTGAGTGCGCGACAGGAGCCGTGCTTTTTAACCCCAGACCAAAAACGCACGAGATAAAACGATGGTCAAAACCGTGGTTTGACGAAGGTAAAACTGCGCGGAAAAAGTGAAAACAAAAAAAGTAATGGCAATTAATTTTTTGGGACTCAAAGGGTATCATCATGATTGACTATTTGGAAAACGGTAAGACCGGGACTGGCTCTTATTATGGAACGTTATTCGACCATCTACATAGTGAGTTGACGCATAAGCGACGAATTTTAGTTTCAACAAAAAAATGTTATTTACTTTGTTTTTTACAAGACTTTTGAATCCACCCCCGTATAGTTACACATTTCTAACTAACTAAAAAAACAATTACATTTGTTGTCGAACTTACACTAAAGGCCTAGTAAGAGTTTATAACTCCCGTAACAGGATGGATGGCAAACTTGTCCGTCTCCTCAGCAAAGGAATAATAAATTTCACCGTTTCGACCTAAATCGGCGTCCTCGGCGATAACTTTAACGATACTTTGATGAACGGGAGTGTCTTCGGTAACCGTTGCGTTATATTCCATTGGATAGAAGAGAGGACTTAAATCGTTTGTATCTAAGACTGTGACTACCACTATAGTGTCTGAAGTGTATTGGACCTAAAAAAATTGAAAAAAAAACTTTTAAGTCTATTCCTAGACGCAAATAAAAAGGATACGAAAGTTCTAGACCCGCTCATCCACTGGTGGCAAGTGAAAGCATATACCAATCCAATTACTTTTGGCGTTAAATCCAAGAAGTTGTAGAACTTTCCTATGCCTCTGTTTGACGTATATCTGTCTTCAAAAAATTACAAATCTTTCCCTTACCTTCTGTTTTCCTTCTTTAATACTGGCAGTAGCTCTAACTTGTAATATATACTTGTCCTTCCTTTCTCTGTTTAACACGTCATTGTTTCCTGTTTTAATTCGGATAAAAAGAAAACAAAAATCCCCCACTAAACGTTGTTCCGCTTTAAAAAAGCGATCTTTGTCTCCTTCTATGATTTTGTATCTGTAACGAGTAAAAAAATACGAAATTTTGGATTATTTGCGAATATTAATTCAATAATCTAGCTTCAAAATCAAATTACGGGACGTTCAAACTTAAGACGGAACCTACTCACCTAATATCTGTAAAGGTGTTCGGGACCACCTGAACACCCATACGTGACGCTCCTGGACTTTGTGCAGCGTACGTTTTCGCCACGCTATTCTCCGGTATGCTGACGTTGTAGAATTGCTCGGTAAACCGAAACGTAACGTCACTGGTCGACAACCCATCTTCCGACGCATGATTCGTGTGCGTTAGAAAGAAACAGAGTACTGATGCGACTAAGAATACGCATCGAAGCATCTTATTTTCAGCTCATCACGGAAGAATCTGGAACGAAAAAAGAAAATATTTTATAACAACGGTAAAGTAAATCTCAAGATATAAGATCCTGCCTTTTTGCTTTTTCAATGGAGCAATAAACGACCCTATTATGGTTTTGTGCATAGTTGCCAGGTATTACGATAAACGTTTTTTTTTTTACCTGCTCTGTATACCGCCCTCACTTGCACCTGCAATCATATTGGATCTATTTTTACCTATATATTTACTACCTGGCAACCCGGTTTGGAGCCCTTTAAGTATTTGTTAATATAGACCTAATGACCACAGGTTCCCATTAAGTTTCGATACTTTTTATTATTTTTATTTTTAATTTTACTTACAACTTACAACGTAACGGTTCTATTTTAATTATGTGGTGTCCGTGGGGAAATTGCAGCCAACACCAAATCGGAAATACTGGAATAAATATGTTAGAAAATGACATTTATTTTGACTTTAGTTATAAAAAAAGTGATCTTTTGGAAGTTTTGAAAGACTATAAACTGAAAAAGAAATATGTTTGTGATAGTACGGCTGAGAAATTGGGACACACTGTTTTGCGGCTTCCTCCGTATTATTGTGTGTTTAATCCAACTGAACATATCAGGCATCAACTTAAATCAAAAATAAGGGCACAAAATGTTTCTCCTACTTTAAGCGTGTCGTCAGTAGTTGAATTAGTAAAAAAAGTTATAAATGATATACCTTGTAAAAGCTGGAAGAATTCCATTCAGCACGCTGTTAAAGTTGAAGATTCATATACAGTCGACACTCTATATAGTGAAAGACCAAAATGTTGACCGAAATTTCATTATAGAAAGTTTTTCACTATATAAAGAAAAAATTCGCATATATTGCTATGTATGTATTTTATATTGGTAATCATTTACTTGTATTTTATAAGGTACAAGCAACAAAAAAAATTGCAAAATTGAATTATTAGAAAAGATTTTATTAAACATTTGAAAGTTTAAATAGTACATAGCATGTACAGGGCTAAATACATACATAAAGTCCGTACGTTATATCTTTACTCGTGCGTCATAGTTTTCAGGCCATATAACAGACGACTACTATATTATTTGTCTCTTTTCACCAATAAATCGTAGGTATTGGTAAAAAGAGACAAAAAAATATAATAGTCGTCTGGGATATTGCCTCAAAACTATGACGCACGTGTAAAGATATAACGTATGGACTTTATGTATGTACTACATACGAAATAAAAAGAATAATACAAAATCTGTTAATACATATGTACTACGTACATACCTACTAGAAAAAAAAAATCAGTTATTTTCTTTTGAACATTTACTTTTGAAAAATAATTGTTGCTCAACAAAATTCTCGCATTTATTCAAATGCATAAAGATTTGATCAGGTACACTTTCCTGGCACCTGAGAGTAGTTCGCACAATGTCAAATGCATTTCTTATTTCATTTTCACTAAATTTAGCAGGACATTCCCCGGTTTCAGTTTCTTCTTCATGATCTTCTATACTTTTTATATCGTCAATTATGTCTTGTTCAGTTGGGAGATCTGTCGTGCCAACATCATTGTCGATTTCTAAGAAATCTTCAAGTAAAAAATCTGTGTCGACGGTAGCAGTTTTTTGTAGAATACCCCATTGCCTTTTTAAGGTAGCGAGATCCATTTCGTCTTCTTCTTCCCATTCGTCAATTTTTTTCAGTAAAACCTGCTTTAGAAAAGCAGTTTTTGATAGTTTTCTGGGAAACATTTTCACTCCATACTTTAGCGACTTTGGTTATACACTCTTTAAGGGTAATCAATTTTTGGACTGGAAGATTGTTATCAATCACATTAACAATTTTGTGAACAATTCTGTTTCGGTAATGATGTTTTATGTTTTTTATAATTCCCTGGTCCATAGGTTGCAATTTGGAGGTCATGTTTCGTGGGAAAAAAAAAGATCAATTCAATATTCCTTAATTTTTTACTTACAGTAACTGGATGTGCAGGACAATTATCTATAAACATCACAATTTTTCGCTTTTGGCTTTTCATTTTCGTGTCCAGTTCTTTGATCCATCTTTCGAAAATCTCAGAAGTCATCCATGCCTTTTTATTATTGGCGTAATCTAACTCCAGAGATTTAACTCCTTTTAAACAACGGGGATTTTTGCTTTTACCTATGAGCAGTAATTTCAGTTTTTCTGAGCCATCCATGTTTGCTCCAACCATAAGTGTCACCCTTTCTTTACTTGTTTTAACACCAAAACATTTATCACTTTTAAAAGCAAACGTTTTTTGGCTCGTACTTTTTCAATGCACTTTTTAAAACAGTTTCAGTCCAAATGTCACAGTCCTCCTGACTAACGCTTGCACTCTCGCCAGACACCGTCTTGAAAACAATTGAATTGCGAGTCTTCCAGGCACTCAACCACCCTTCACTAGCTTGAAAATTAACGCAGTTAAATTCTTTAGCAAATTGTAGAGCCTTTTGCTTTATGAAATTTCCCGATATTGGTACGTTTTGATGCGTACGGGCCACTTGAAACCATCGTAAAACTGCTTCATTTACATCCTCGTAAGTACTCACCCGTACTCGTTTTCGACTGCTTGGAACACTAGGTTTCTTGATGATACTGTCGCGACTTTTTATTATCAGAGAGACGCAACTCGGAGAAACACCAAATTTTGCAGCAACATCAATTTTTTTGCAGCCTTTATCAACTTCCTCCAAAACTTTAATTTTCTCAGCTAAACTTAAACACACTCGCTTGGACATCTTACTTGATTCTTAAACAAAAAGAAACTGAACCTGAATTTGCGAATTACTAAGCCTCGACTATAAAATGGGTTTTTCCCCGGGTTTCTATAAAATGGGTTATTCCCCGGGTTTCTCACAGAAATCTACCTGATTTATTGCCAACCATTAGGCGTTATAAACGCGTTAAGAACCTTTTCAAAAGAATGCGTCATAAAAATGGAATTCGTGCTAATGTTACATAAAAATGGGAAACCCGAAATGGCCAAGATCTCAATAAATGCATAAAAATTTATACATAAAATTCCGGTAAAAATTTTATTATATAGAGTGTTACTATTTTACAGATCTCACTATATGCAGGGCTTTTTACATGAAATTTCATTAAAATATTCTAGGCCTTGAAAAAAAATTGCACTATAAAGAGTTTTTCACTATATAGAGTTTCACTATAAACAGTGTCGACTGTATTTATGTAAACAATATAAAACCACTGATAATTACCTCAGCTGATGAAAGGGATAGTGAAACCGAATTAGGCTTAAGTTAAAATATATTTTTATTTATACAATATGTCCCCTCTTGTAAACGCCATTCATTCAGACTGTATATTTGTACTTCTTATCCATTTGTTTTTACATGCATCTATAAATAAACATCTCCAAAAACACTTATAATGAATAAAATTCTTAAGTCTATCTCTGCAACCTATCATAAACAAAAGGTCAGAATTTTTATATTGCCTACTTAAAACCGCAAAAATCAGGATCTTATATTTTGGGACATGCTAAAATTACTATTATGGGGTGAAAAGTCTCAAGGCTTTTGAAGAAAAAAAGAATATGTTTGCAGAAAACCGATTTTATTCTTAACATAGTTTGACATAGCCTGTTAGGTAGATGTAATCCCTCAAGACAATAGTAAAGGCAATAAACTTCTTGTTATATATATAATAACAGCACTAGCACAAAAACAACCTCTAGAAATGCACATTTATTATTGCAGAACTGCTATTGTATTCTGTGGATTTAATATTTATATTTCTAAATCCGAACCCAACCCTTTAACAAACTGCACAAGCTTTGCAGTGTATGTCGACCCATAAATTAGACCACATGGAAAAGTGCCAGCGAGATTGAGCTGAAATACATTATTCTACAATGTGCGTGTCCCTACATTCAACGATAGATAATTTATGTGATTTTTCGATTATTATTTTAAAATGATTTACATCGAAAATGTTTCGAGAGATCTGAATTAAGAATATACTGAGTGTATGCTAGGAAAAAGGTCCTCACCATACGAAGGAAAAAATTAAATAGTTGTTTTTTATGTGTGTAGCTTAGAAAAGTCAAGCCTAAAATATTAATTAGCCTTGCTGCTTAAGTGCGGCGCGTGCAGCGTCGCTGCAGTACGATCGGCTTTTTGCCTCTTGACTGCAGTCCGTGGCGGTCGTGCACTAATAAGCGAAACCTGATTTGCAAGAACATCAAAATTTTGTTCGTTTTATGTTTTTACGAATCAGATTTTCGTATTAGATATTCACTACATATTGTGTGTTACGTGGGTAGTTTGTTCCAAAGGGATGAGGTTCTCCATATGATAGCCCCGTCGCGTCGTCAGAGGCAAATTTTTACGACAAGCTCTCACTAAATGTTAACAGGCTGCATTTTGGCATACGGGTAGTTTTTTGAACGCAGAATACGATAAAAAAAAGTTTGCTGCTCTAAAATGTACGCTAAGCCTACAAAATCAAACCAGGAGCAAAGTAAGAATATACAAAATGTGCGTACGCGATAGAAACCAGAGCGAAGACCACAATAACAAAACGACTCCTAAGAACAACAGAAATGCGAACACTTAGATCGATAACAGGACATACCTTATTTGACCGGAAGAGATGTGAAGAAATAAGGGAAATGTGCGAAATACAGGATGTGGTGAGATGGGCAAGGAATAGGAGAAGAGAATGGAGAGACCATGTGGACAGAATGCCAAATGACCGGTTGGCTAAGGTTGCAAAAGAGAAGCGACCAAACACACCTCGACCGCTTGGAAGACCACCAATAAGATGGTATGAGAGCTGGTCTTCATCATCGCA
The DNA here is from genome assembly GCA_019049505.1 of Pachyrhynchus sulphureomaculatus. NCBI lineage: Eukaryota > Metazoa > Arthropoda > Insecta > Coleoptera > Curculionidae > Pachyrhynchus > Pachyrhynchus sulphureomaculatus. The sequence goes on along the minus strand of CM032452.1, from coordinate 120,814,921 downwards.
ATTGTTTCTGGGAAACCTTTGAAGTGAACACAGGACATAGTCCTAACGTAGGAAGAAGAAGATGTACAGCATCAGCTTTTCGGGAAGTTGCGTAACAAATTGTTTTCAATTCAGCTTGATAGGGCAACATATAGCAATAAAGATGCTCATTTCATTTCCTATGTTCGATTTTGTGATGGTATGTCAGCAGCAGAAGAACTATTTTTCTGCAAACCAATAGATCTCAAAGCAACATCACTCGCATTATTTGCTATCTTAAATGATTTTATAAACGAGGCAAATATGGAGTGGAAAAATTGCGTCGAAATACGTACCGATGGTGCTCATTCAATGTCTGGAAGATTTCAAAGTATACAAGCACTTGTGAAACAAAAATCTCTACTGTGTGTGTGGACACATTGTACGATCCACAGAGAAGCTCTGGATTCCAAAGAAATAAGTCCTGCTCTGAATATTGCGCTCACTACAGTTGTAACCGTAGTAAATTATATTAAAATGAGACCCTAAAATCTAGAATTTTTTTTTCACTTTGTAAAGACATGAGTGCCGAACATTCACCGTTACTATTTTATTGCGAGGCAAGATGGTTATCACGTGGGAAAGTTTGCAACGTGTTTATAAATTAAGAAATTAATTCGCCATTTTTCTAGAAGAGGAAAACCGACCGGAAGCCGAGAAGTTTCGAGATAGTTTATTTGTGATAAAATTGAATTACTTAAATCTTCAACTCCAAGGAATAAATACACATATATTCGATACAAGTAATAAAATTAATGCTTTTTATAGAAAATTGGAATTGTGGAGCAGAAATGCAAAGCAAAAAAACCTAGAAATGTTTGCAAATGTTTTGGGCAGGGGTGAATGGTGAGTTTTCTGCACTGAAAACAAGAGCATTTCGTATACTAATACCATTTTCAACATCCTACCTTTGCGAAACTGGATTTTCTGCGGTGGCCACTTTGAAAACAAAATATAGATCTTAACTAAATAAAGAAAAGAACTCAGAGTGTCTTTTTCTAATATTAAACCATCCTTAGAAAATATTTGCTCTGCAAAATAGGCCTAAGGGAGTCCTTAATAATTATTAAACTTGTTTTTAATTTAGTATTGATATGTTAATTATTAGATAAATACATTGTGCAGTACTAATACAATCCTATTTATAGGTGTATTATATCAGTGTAAATGTGTATTTTATTTTTTACTATGTCAGAATGTATTTTGTTTTGCTTTCCTTTCAATAAATTATATTAAATGTTTTTAATCAATGTTTTTAATAATAATTTCTTATCGATACGCTCGCCCCCCCCCCCCCCAATAGTGTAATCACGCCCCTCTAGTGGGGCGCGCCTAACAGGTTGAGAAACGCTTGCGTAGGCTATTCATTTTGGATTTTACTATCGCCTTTGTTGCCTTTTCGTCGCATTCTTGATATTTATCCAATAAAAGAGTGTAGGCAGCCTCCCTAACGTTGACATTGTGATTGTGAACACGGCGATATTTTATAAATTTCAATGAATTCTACAACAACCCGTGGTCCTTCTTGGACACAGCGACAATTCATATGTACACTGAGCCAGAGTTTCAAAAGAACTGACGTAAGCGAACGGACAGACGTATGACAAGTTTGTTTACACATAGGAATTCTAAGAACTGAAATGAAACAAATAGGTCCACCCCATCCCGTCAGGTGTCAGTCTCCGTTGTTCTGCTTTCAGTTTTTCCTTTTTACGCATAGGAAAAACGGACAATTCGACTGAAACTGAACTGAGAACTAATATGACCGTGTAAATGGGCCTTTAGTATCATCGGAAAGCTGAAAGTCTCCTCTTCAAAAAGTTATCTTTTATTTTTTTTACATTCTGAAAACAAGTAATATCGATTAACTGAGCGGTGCGCGTAGACTTTCCTAAATTAACCTGTTTGGCGCGCTATACTTTTTGAATCACCTATCCGAATTTTTAATAAATTCTCGCGATAATAAAAAAAAATCTGGAAAAAAAAATTTACTTACTGTTTTTTTTTTTTGTAAAAATATCCCGCTCTTCCACGTGGTAGTTTTAGTTTTTTGACATCTTCTATATTTTTCGAGATATTACCGAAAAAAAACCGAATTCTTAATTTTATTTTTGATTTTGCGGGCTTAGCGTAAATCAAATATACGAGGCTGGTTTGAAAAGTCCGTGCAAAAATAAAAACTACTTATGTGTTTGGGGTAAACCTTTTTTATTTTTCGACATAGTCTCCTTTTAGGCTTATACACTTCATCCAACGATGTTCTAGTTTGTTGATCCCTTCCGAATAATAGGATTTGTCCAAGTCTGCAAAATATCCATTAGTGTCTGCAATCACCTCCTCGTTTGAATAAAATCTTTGTCCCGCCAGCCATTTCTTCAAATTGGGGAACAAATAGTAGTCCGAGGGAGCCAAGTCTGGAGAATAGGGGGGATGTGAAACGAGTTGGAATCCTATTTCCATTAATTTTGCGACCACAACTGCTGAGGTGTGTGCTGGTGCGTTGTCGTGATGGGAAAAGGACTTTCTTGTGGGCCAATCGCGGGCGTTTTTCTTGCAGCTCGGTTTTCAAACGGTCCAATAACGATGAATAATATTCACCTGTAATAGTTTTACCCTTTTCCAGATAGTCGATGAGGATTATCCCTTGCGAATCCCAAAAGACAGTCGCCATAACCTTTCCGGCCGAAGGAACGGTCTTCGCCTTTTTTGGTGCAGATTCCCCCTTGGTAACCCATTGTTTAGATTGTTGTTTGGTCTCAGGAGTATAGTAATGTATCCATGTTTCATCCACAGTGACGAAACGACGCTTAAAGTCCTCCGGATTCTTCTGGAACAGCTGTAAACCATCCTTGCAACACTTCACACGATTCCGTTTTTGGTCAAGCGTGAGCAATCGCGGCACCCATCTTGCGGATAGCTTTCTCATGTCCAAATGTTTATGCAAAATATTATGTACCCGTTCAGTCGAGATGCCCACAGCACTAGAAATCTCACGCACCTTAACTCTTCTGTCATCCATCACCATATCAAGGATTTGATCAATGATTTCTGGAGTCGTAACCTCCACAACCGTCCAGAACGTTCAGCGTCACTTGTGCCCATATGGCCAGTCCGAAAATTTTGAAACCACTTATAAACTGTTCTAATCGAAGGTGCAGAGGCACCATAATGTTTATCAAGCTTCTCTTTAGTCTCCCGAGGCGTTTTGCCTTTCATAAAGTAATGTTTAATCACCACACGAAATTCTTTTTCGTCCGTTTCTTGAAAATCACTCGACTTGCTTGATTCACACGAATGCCAAACACAAAGAAATAGACCAATATGGCTGAAACTTGGTGTGCGTTCATTCAAGAGATGCTACTAACTAAACATGACCTCGATACGCGCCGGTGGTGCCATCTCTTGGACTTTGCACGGACTTTTCAAACCAGCCTCGTAGCTGTTAACAATTAATGAAAGCACAAAACCCCTCGGACTGGGCTATGAAGGACAAGCTGAAACTTAAACTAAGAAGTCTTTTCGACCAGATTGTTAATATAAACAAGAAAGAGAGTGAGTGACAATATGGAATCCTCGGATACATAGGCGTTGGTAGTATCTAATTATCCTTAATTTAAAGCGGTAGTGTTCCTAACTTCCGTCACTTTGAAATATTAAGCCATTTTAAATCAATTTAAACCCTCGCTACTTTAATTTCGCTTCATAAAACGTCGCCATATCCCAATTTTCATTATTAGTGCTCCGAAATAATAAATGCATATTCCCAAAACAATTGAAGTTTAACAATGTTAAATATGCCTCCAATATTGGCTAATATTTTGGCATTAAAATAGCCGATTTGGTTATTGAATTTTTCCCGTAATAACGATTTATTACCACTTTTGATCTCTAAAGCGATTTTGCTATTTTCCTGCTACTGAAGTTATTAGTTTAATTTGTTGCTTTGGCTAACATTTGTGCACGATTTTCACTTATAAACGAAATTATATTGGTTTGAACTCAAAGCGATATAAAAAATGTTTACAAGTACAGAAATGTGTATTTTTAGAACGTAACAAAACAATCGGAAAAACACAGTTTAAAACAAGCACTGCAACTGACCGTTGCGCCAAAATAAAAAAACGCATTTTCATTTTGTTGAAAGAATACATTTTCTCGGGTCTTCAAAATGACATGTGACTCTTCATAAAAAAAAGAAAGAGCATGAATTAAGGACACTACTCAGTATATATCACCACTACACCAAACACTTTATTTTTGCACTCGACGCACGTTTCGCTAACCATGTTAGCTTCATCAGGAGCGATGATTGACTAAAGCTAAACTACAAATCTACCCTATTTATACTTAGCCTAACGCTTGAATTACTCAGGCGGAACTAATGAGATAGGCAAGGCGATCAGTTCCGGTCAAGTAACCAGTAGAGAGGACTATAAGGAACAGGCCCTCTGTCTTTATTTAAACTACTTTTACATTTTATGATTTCCATACTTTCGTATGCGTTCAACAATCTCCTATCAGATACATTTTTTATTAATCTTAGATTATCTAATGTTACAGTATGATCAGCTTCAAGGGCATGTTCGGCAATGCTAGACTTTTCTGTTCTACCGTATTTTAAGTGTGCTAAATGTTCTTTAAATCGTGTTTTAATTGTCCTTTTGGTTTGCCCAACATACTTTTTGTCACAATCATTACAACTAATTTCATAAATTCCACTTTTCTCACAATTAGGAATCTTATCTTTGGGATTTCCTAAGATATTCCTCAGATTGTCTGATGACTTATAGACTAAGGTGAGGCCTACCTTATTAAATACCTTATTGAGTCCCTTGCTATATTTCGGATTATATGGTATGGAGACATACTTGGTGTTATTTTCTTCGCGTGTAAAAAAGCTGGAATTCTGAACATTAGACCTAAACTTATGTCTATTTATTATATTTACTAAGTCAACGTCATAACCATTAACTCTAGTTATATTTCTAATACGATTCCTTTCTTTATTAAAGTTTACTCTATTCAGAGGGAAAGTGAGCAAACGATGAACTAAAAAATGTAATGAGGATAATTTATGTTGTTTGCAATGAAATGAATCATTAGGAATATATCTATCTGTTACTATGTCCTTCCTATAGATATCAAATTCTAATCTATTATTATTTTTAATAATTAAAATATCTAGAAAAGGCAATTGTCCTTTGTTCTCAACTTCGTAAGTGAATTTAATGGAATCATACCGGCTATTTAATTTAGAAACAAAATCATCACTATTTGCTTTCGTTGTATAAAAAATCGCGAAAAGGAATTAAGGAATTAACGGATGTAAAACATTAATTGGTACATCACAATGGAAAACATATTATGAGTCTTTATTAACAGAGACAAGAGAAGCTTTTGTGGATAACGATATCCACATCGAAAAGGAAGAAGAACCCACTTTAATAACAGTAAACGAAGTAGTAAAAGAAATCTTTGTGAAGATGGATTTGGGTGCTATATTTATCACCGATCACGAGTCAATATAGGAATTGGTTATATCTCGGAATAACCAATAGCAAAGAGAAAAAATATATAGAGAAGTAATGTAAAAAATATACAGTTTAACTGTGACTAGTGCACCTGAATGTCCATTTCTCGAAGGTCGATGCTTTTCATATCGCCTGCCATTCGCGTTATATCTTCACTTGAATAAAAAGAGCTCACATTTGTCATAATATAATATGTAAGTACTATAAGCAAGAGATACTAAAATACGTTTTGCGTCTCGAAAATCGAGGCCGACGTAACAAGCTTTTCCGGAAATTTTAAACCTGATGCATTATAACTCAAACGCAACCAACCTCGGTTGAGGGTAACCTCGTAACTGCCGCGTTTCGTTATTTATTGTCATCTTGTTGTTACAAGCCTCATGTTTTCAGTTAAATTGTGTCATTAAACTATAATTTTTATTTTAATAAAACTAAAATTAAGCGACATTTTGAAAAAACGGGCGTAAGCCGAGCTTGCTTATTTAGTTACTTATATTTCTGAGTAGCTTACTCCTGGACAAAATTAACGCAACAATCTGAAAATTAATTTACCTTTTTCTTATGTCAGTTTTAAAGTTTATCGAATATCTGAATAGTAGGCTATGCATATTTTGTTTCGTTGTTCATGACAGAAATCAAAACAATTCGTTTAGATTTACAGTTTTAAAGATTTTTTTTAGAAGATAAACAATTTTCTGTAATAATGCGATAGATTTTCTTTAAAAGTAAGCTTATAAATTGTTCCCTTTTTCAAAGTAATACGTTTTTTGTGGTAGACTGTTTTATTTTTGACCTCGAAGAATTAGAAAAATCAATCGAACAAGGAATTTAACTGAACAAGAGGTAGTGCGGTAGTTTTATTGGACGCGGGATATTGTCAGAGTTATGTTGCCAATTTGTTAGGCAAACATCGTTCCACAATAAGTCGTATGATAAGACGCCTGAATGAAGTAGCAACTTATTCTAGAAGGCTAGGGCAGTTTTATAAGACAATATGCTTTAAGAAACAGGACTGTCACTAGTTCTATAATAAGAAACGAGCTCGAAGCTGTTCGAAATGTCACAGTTTCTTCTAAAACAGTTAGAAGACGGTTAAATGAAGCTGGATTAAATAGTAGGAGACCAGCCACTGCGCCCTTGCTTACTAGAGAGAACAGAGTTGCCAGGTTACGTTTTGCTCGAAGTCCCGAAAACTGGTCTGTGGATGATTGGAAACAAATTTTCTTCACAGATGAAGTGGTCTAAGGTGTAGATTTTCACGAAATTCATAAAAGTGTTATATATCTTAAGAACGATTTGTCACTGTCATATTTACATATTCTGGTGAGCTATGAGCAGCCCTCGAAGGTAATATGTTGGTTTTTGGAACACCCTATATAACACATGGGCTGAAAAGTCCCGGGCCTAACACATAGATGGCGCTAGTTTTATTGCAGTCACCTTTTTTTCAGTTAATACTAACCTTCAAAAGACAGCTGTTAAAATTTCATGATATTCTATTCATTAGTTTGTGAGTTATTGTGCTAAGAGTGACGCTACTTTTGTTATTTTCAAAACAATGGATCAAAAACAATTTCGTGTTTTAATTTTACACTGCTTCTTGATGGGAAAAAAATACCGTTCAAGCGAAGCAATGGCTTGAAAAGTGTTATGGGGACTCCGCTCCATCAGAAACAACAATAAAACGTTGGTTTGCTGACTTCAAACGTGGTCGTAGAGACACCGATGATGCAGAACGCAGTGGACGTCCAAATGAGGCGGTAACACCAGAAAACATCAAAAAAAATCCATAAAATCGTTTTGAATGATCGAAAAGTGAAGTTGCGTGAGTTAGCTGACATCGTAAAGATATCAAAAGAACGTGTTGGCTTTATATTGCATGAGCATTTGACTATGAGAAAGCTCTGTTCAAAGTGGGTGCCGCGTTTGCTCACTGTTGATCAAAAACAAGAACGTGTTGATGATTCTGAGCAGTGTTTGGCCATGTTTAAACGTAACAAACCGGAATTTTTGCGTCGATATGTGACAATGGATGAAACATGGATCCATCACTTCACTCCGGAATCAAAACGATCGTCATCTGAGTGGACAGCAATTGGTGAACCTCGTCCAAAGCGCCCGAAAGCACAACAATCGGCTGGAAAGGTTATGGCCTCGGTATTTTGGGTGGTGTAATATTCATCGACTATCTTGAGAAAGGAAATACCATCAACAGTGAATATTATATAGCGTTATTGGAGCGTTCGAAGGCCGAAATTGCAAAGAAACGACCGCATATGGCAAAGAAAAAAATTTTGTTTCATCAAGACAACGCACCGTGTCACAAGTCAATCAAAACAATGGCAAAACTACATGAATTGAACTTCGAATTGCTCCCACATCCACCGTATTCGCCAGATTTGGCTCCCAGCGACTACTGGCTGTTCGCAGACCTGAAAAAAATGCTCGCCGGTAAGAAATTTCGCACGAATGAAGAGGTTATCGCTGAAACTGAGGCCTATTTTGAGGCAAAAGATAAATCGTTCTACAAAAGTGGTATTGAAATGTTAGAGCGGCGCTGGAATGATTGCGTTGCTCTTGATGGAGATTACGTTGATGAATAAAGCTAATTTTGAACCAAAAAAACCGTGTTTTCTTTGTTAGGCCCGGGACTTTTCAGCCCATGTGTTATATATATATATATATATATATATATATATATATATATATATATATATATATATATATATATATATATATTATGGGGCTTCTGGATTAACCTTCACAATCACCAGGTCTCAACCCTATAGAACATGTCTGATCAATCCTCAAGCACAGAATCAATCACATCAAAAGATATTCAAACGCGTCTTGTTCGAAGAAAGGAAAGCTATATGTTAAAAAGTATGAAACAAGTTAATTTCTTCATTACGAAAAGAACTGCAGTAGTAGTAAATGCCAAAGGAAATTGTAATAAATACTGATTTTTATAATAAATATACCAGTTTATTTTAATGTCTTTCATTTTGTTTCAGTTTTGAGATTTTTAAGATATTTTTCGGTGGCAAATACCAAGGCTGTATGTAAGGTCATGTGATTTGCTTGAATAAATAATAAGTGAAGGTATGAAATCTACACAATGAGATATATACATATATAATGCCATATTTTCTCTGCATCCACTAATTCTTATTTAGAAAAAACGAAAATTTTCACAAAAAAAACAATAAAAAAAACTCTGCTACTACATTCAGAGGAGCAGGAGAAGCTCCCTTGACTGCATCACATATCCAACTATATAAAAAATAAAAAACAATTTCAGGAATATACTAAAAAAAAGCCGCATAATAAATTATCAAATCAAAAAAGGGACAAAACAAAAAACTAAACCAACTATCAGAATGAAACAAAGATATCAAAATAAATTGACAGAACGTTTCTCCTCAGGAATGGTTGTGTCGCAAATTGCTTTGGATTAGGGTAAGCTGTTACGTCATTTAACAGGAAAATCGGGCTCTTTATCATATTTGACAGCTCTGAACTAGGAGAAGATCGACGAAAAAGGGAATTTAAAAGATATCTACTAGTTTTTAAAATGTTTTCTGTTCTTTCTTTCGGCATTACTACGTTCTGTTAATAGTTTTTAAATAAAAAATTCAGGGGGATCGGTAATTTTTTTGCATAAGATCTTTGGAGAGTCTCGAGCGGTTGCTCTTAACATATCCAAAGCATTCGACCGTGTTTGGCGCGATGGACTGTTGGCTAAGCTACGCTCTTATGAATGTCTGAAAAGTTCTGTTTGTGGCTCTCATGTTTCCTCAGAGAGCGTTCTCTACGAGTGCCAGTCGACGGATTTCTTTCTAACACCTTCACTATCAACACCGGTGTGCCCCAAGGCTCCATACTATCTCCTATCTCTTTCTCATTTACATTAACGACCTGCTGGAAAAGACCGGGAATCCAATCTACAGCTTTGCAGATGACAGTACACTTGTCTCTTCATTCACTTTGAACCCTCGGACATCGGCTATTCAGACGAATATCCGCAGACAGCAGGAAGTTATTTAACTTAACAAAGACCTGGAAGAAATTCTATCTTGGGGCGACAGTAACCAAGTGGAGTTTAACCCTACAAAAATCCAGGCGGCAGTTTTTTCTCAAAAAGTTAACGTTACTGAACCCGACATAGTTATGTCGGGGCACTCCATTCCTCTAACATCGTCACTCAATTTGTTGGGTATTAATTTGGGAGAAAAATATGTCCTGACATGATCATGTTGCAGGCATAGCAAGGAGAGCTTCTCAAAAGTTGGGAATATTATTTCGAACCAGAAAGCTTTACACTCCACAACAACTGTTAATTCTTTATAAAGCTCAAATTCGCGGAATATTGCTCTGGTGTTTGAGGCTCCGCTCCCAAATATACACTGCATTTGTTGGATTCAATTCAGAGAAAAGTCGTTTGTCTAACTGGAGAAAATGCAGTATTTTCTACTGGTCCTTACCGCATTCATTTCAGTTTCTAATGGATCACTGATTTGAGAAATTATGTTATAAATAACCTATTCTGTTTCTTCATTTTTGTGTCTGGGCTGGCAACCCCGACTAATAACCAGACAGAATAACAATGAATTTTGACCACGTACATAACTATCTTGTTTTTAAATGAAAACCTGTGTGTAATTAATGCACTCTGTATAGCAGCACGTCCTGACAAATTTGAAGATCAGCGGAAAGAAGGAAAAGCGTGCCACGAAGTGAAAAACGGGTAAATCCTACGCGTCGAATGAGAGTTACATAAACAACATTATATTGTTAATGTTTTATTTACCAGTGTTTAATCGCTTTGGATTAACAGATTACTATTTTGAATCAAGGATGTTTTTAATGTAACTAACTTCTAGATTTTTATTGTCTTTAACAGTCTGCAAACGGCCGGCCTTCCGAGGCCCGTTTTGTGAAGTTCAACTTCTGGAACTACTTTTGTGTAAATGATAGAAATTTCAGATTTTTAACATTTAATAATACCATGTCTGCTTCAAAAACCGTAGAAGTTTATTTGTCTCAGACGCAACAGTTCTACTTATAATAAACGTAATTATTATTCCGGACGGGGCCTTTCTATATAAAAAAAACGGTCAAGTGCAAGTTGAACTTGCACAATTAGTGTTCCCTACGTTGATTGTTTTTAAAATAAAAATTTTTGTTAGGGTGGTATAAGTGACTTCACAAAACACACCCCAAATGAGTTTTCAACAAAGTTTGTTTCCAATCTTTACTGAAAACTGGTGACCTTGAAATTTGTTTTTTTTTTTATATACCAAATAAATTATTAAAGGTAATGCACTCGTGATAATTTTCTGAATATTCCAGATTTTTTTCAAAATTTTTTGATCAATACTTTTCGAGATAAGGTGGAGGACAGCGATTTTTTAAAAGTAATACGAAGAAAAGTGTGCGCAAGTATTACATTATATATATATATATATATATATATATATATATATATATATATATATATATATATATATATATATATATTTATATATATATATATATATTTATATATATATATATATATATTTATATATATATATATATATATATATATATATATATATATATATATATATATTTTACTCGTGTTTTCACAAGCTTTCATTTGACACCACATTTGATGACCTAGTAAAAAAAATTTTTTTTCACTTCCGATTTCACCCCTCAAAACGAAACCCTTAAGTCAAAATTTATGTAACGGTGGTATAAAATGATCAGTGACTTCACAAAACACATCCCAAATGAGTTTTCAACAAAGTTTGTTTCCAATCTTTACTGAAATCTGATGACCTTGAAATTTTTGTTTTTTTTTTGTATACCATATAAATTATTAAAGGTAAGGCACTCGTGATAATTTTCGGTCAATCTACACCCCGTGGAGAATATTCCAGAATTTTTTTCGAAATTTTTTGATAAGTACTTTTCGAGATAAGGCCCGGGACAGCGATTTTTCGCGAATTTTTAAAAATAATACAAAGAAAAGTGCGCTCAAGTATAATATTATATATATATTTTTTACTCGTGTTTTCACAAGCTTTCATTTGACACCACACTCGATGACCTAGTAAAAAAATTTTTTTTTTCACTTCCGACTTCACCCCCCAAAACTAACCCCTTAAGTCAAAATTTAATTCTCAAAACTACATGGCTCTGATGAGGCCATCAATTCCTATATTATTACCAAATTTCATCTTTCTATGTCAAATAGTTTCGGGAGAAAATCGGGTGTGACAGACAGACAGACAGACAGACAGACAGACAGACAGACACCGAAGTGATCTTATAAGTGTTCCGTACGGAACACTAAAAACCATATTGCATATCTCAGAGGGAGGCGCCAGTTGGCAGACAATATGTAATTCCACACAATCTTTTACGATACCAGTGGAATTTGGATTGTGTGTTGGGATGAGTGGTGGAACCAGACTACGTTCTTGTGGCAAACAATTCACTATATACGTTTATAAATCAGTTCAACTGTAGTGTTCGAGTAAAGCTGACTACCTGTGTTTGTTTTTACATAATTTCAAGTGCTGAATGTTAGGGAATGAATAGGCCCATCTGCAGAGTGTTAAGTGAGAAGTTCTATATTTGTCACTTCCTATTTAAAGTTAAGGGGAACGACGATTTTACGACCTTGTAAACAAAATGGCCACTTTCAGAACCATAATCCCTATGTTCATCCAGTTAAAAAACGACTAAATAATTCTCAACTTTGAATTGTTGTGGCTTTTACTTGACGGAAACTGGTTATTTAAAACACAAAATTTCCACAATATTGGTTGGTGTTTTGAGTCTTTAGTATCATGTACCTTGGTGTTAATTGAATCGGTGAGTTCGACAACCGTACAAGTCCAAAATTTGACATTTTAAACTGAGAGAGCCATTTTGTTTTAAATATATCCCCCTATCAACTGGGCATAAAAACCGTACGATTTACTTAAACGTTAACGCTCTACAGTAGGCTGCCGTTCGGTGATGACTGGAAAAACCGTACATGTCCGTGACTTGTACGGTTTTTTCATCTCAGCTACTAAAATATCTGCAGTTATTTGTTTACAAAGAAAGAGTTGACTTCGTGTGGGTTTTATTAATTAAAATAGCTTAATTATCGTGTGTTTTTAAATTTGTTTAAATAAAATATGTCATCCTGTGACAGAGAAGATGTGGTTACTAGCAATGGCAACAAAAAAAGAAAAAGGAATATTGTTAGTTGGAAACATAACCAAAGAAAAATAGCACGTTTGTACGGTCAGGAATATGTTGGTAAAAACGGAAAACATATTGAAGCGAAAACTGTCGGACCTACATGCATGTAAGTTTACATTTTTTTTTTTAATTAATTAATTTTAACTAATGAATACATTTTTTTAAGGTGTAAAAAAAAGTGCATGCAGCAGTTTACTGATGAAGAGAAAATAGAAATAATATCAAAATTATACGACGGTAAGCCAAAAAATGAACAAGATACGTATTTGCAGGGGCTTATTGAAGCAAAGCCTATTGAAAGACATCGGATAAGAGGCGTAAAACCTAAACAACAAAGAAAATCAAATTTTTTGTACTTTGTTATGAAACAATCAAATCGAATTTCCGTATGTAAACAGGCATTTATCAGTCTTCATGCCATATCTCATTGGCAAGTTCAGCGTTTAAACACCTTACTTCTAGCTATAAAATCACCAAAGGATTTAAGAGGCCGGCACAACAACAGACCTCGTGCAATATGCGAAGAATGGATTGTGAAAATAAAAGAACACATTGAGTCATTCCCGGTTAAAGTTTCCCATTACTCCTCAAAAACCATTCATTATTTGGATGCATCTTTAAATGTGAAGAAAATGTACAATCTGTTTATAGATAAAAATCCACAGCTAGAAAATTTGGTTAAATACGAATTCTATCTAAAAATATTATAATGAAAACTACAATCTCAGGTTTGGAAGACCACAGGTTGATGTCTGCTCGGTATGTGAAAGCCTTGGAGCTAAACTTAAAGATGTTAATCTTAATGATAATGCAAAAAGAGAGTGGTTGCAGCGGAACTCATAGTTCATAAAAGGCGCGCAAAAAAGTTTTACACGAAACTAAAAGAAGTGCAATCTCTGTGTAAGGAACGACCAGAAGTAATGGGCCTAGCTTTTGACTATATGCAGAATATGCCCCTCCCACATATCCCGGTTCAAGAAATTTTTTATCTGAGGCAACTTTGGGTATATGCATTTCAGATTCATAATCTTAAAGACAACACTGGTCATTTTTATAGCTACCACGAGGGTGAAGCTCTAAAAGGATCTAATGAAGTATGCACATTTCTTTATGATTATATATTGAACCACATACCATCTGAAATCACTGAGTTACACTTATTTTCTGATGGATGTGCGGGACAGAATCGTAACCAGACCATGGTTCGCTTTTTGCTAGCATTGCAGGCGACCAAGAGATTTAACAAAATATACCATTACTTTCCAATAAGAGGGCATTCATTTTTGCCCTGCGACACGGATTTTGGTTGTGTCAAGAGGGTGATTAAAAAGCACGATCGAATTTATATTCCAGAAGAATATCAAGAAATAATACTATCTTCAAGGAAAAAACAGCCATTTACTGTAAAGTTAATTCGACATAACGATATTATTGATTTTAAAAAGTGGTGGCCGACTGATTATATAAAAAAACGTGTTCTATTTTAGAGAGTGGTGATAATACTAGAAAAGAAAATTTTGCTGTGTCAAACTATAGGCAATTTCTTTATGACAGTTCAACTCCAGGTTATGTGACAACATGGAATTACATAAACGGTTTTCTCTTCTACACATTTAAGTTATTAAAGCAACATAAGGAAAGTCCTTCTCTACCGACTGCTGGCGCTTATAAAGATCCTCTACCTATTAATGAGAAAAAAGTCGAGGATATTAAAAAAGTTATGCAATATATGACTGGTGAAATGTTAGAATTTTTCTACCATATAACATCCTGTAATACGACAACGGCAGAAAATGACGATTAAAATGTTTAAATCAGTATTTATTTGTTATTCTTTTAGAACTATTAAAAATGTAATCATTTTTCACCTGTTTTTATTTTTTTTTACGATACTGATTTCGAAAACCGTACTTGTCCACTAACTTCTTTTAGCTATAACTATTAGACCGTTTCGTTTATAGAAAAACTATTACTAGATATAAATCCCAGATCACCAGATCTAAAACTTCTCTGTGTATGCCAAACCTGAGAAATAAGTAATTTAAAAAGATTATCAGTTTTTCTTAAATTTCTCAAAATGACATTTTCGGACATGTACGGTTGTCGAACTCACCGATTTAATTGGTGTTTCTGACACTGGTTAAAAAAAACCATATGTTTTGAGTGGTTTCAGCACACTTTAAGAGTACTCTGAAATATAGTAAAGCCGAATAGCTGGTATCAGCTGCTTTTAATCTTTGAACTGTTGTGGCTTTTACTTGATGGAAACTCATATTAAATACAACAAAAAAACCGGTTATTTGAACACAAAATTTCCACAATATTATGGAAATTGTGGAAATTTTGTGTTTAAATAACCAGTTTCTTGTTGACTTTAAATAATTCTGTATGAAAGTATTAAAAATAAAAATTACTCTATAAAATCAAATTGAACAGCATTAGGCGGTGTACTGCGACATGGGTAAATGACAGTCATTTAAATGGATTATGTCACATATATAACGTAAACAAGTCCACCATCAATCTTTATAAAATACTATATATGTAAGATATATGCCGAGTGTCAATTTTATTATATTATCATCAATATTGGCTCTTTTTAAGGATTATTAGGTAATACTTTATTTTTAGAAATGATAATAGATTACACAGGGCAACAAAAAAATATATTTTTTTTGGTGCCTGGGATTTTAGAGCTGATTTTAACTATATTTGGGACGCTAAATCTATACATGCAATCCGTTTTTCTCTATCAGCTCTACTTTTTTAGATACATCAACTTATCTACCAATGTGGTTTTTATTCAGTATATTCATTTATGAGAGTTCTAAAATTATTATATATTCATTAATGTAGGTACAATGGTTTTATTGTCAGTCTGTAATTGAGTAAATTCCAGGTAAATCTATAAATAGTGGAACCATTGCCTATCAGGTACCTGAACTAACCCTTTTAATCACCTAACTCGGGTAAGTCTCGTCAGTTTGTGCGTTCTTACTAATGAGAGTAGATCGAATTCGGCGTGTTATTTTATGTTAAGAAAAGAGTGTTTTTGTGTTATTGAACAGAATTAAAATGAGTTCAGGTTCCAGTTCAAGAAGAAGTTGTGTAAATCAACCTGATGTGTTTTGCTATATATGCGGAGAATACATGTTTCAACAAAACAGACAAACTATTACTGACTTTGTAAAGCGAGCGTATCTTGGATACTTTGGAGTTAAGCTTGGTGATCAGGACAAAACGTGGACCCCGCATCTCGTATGTAAAACCTGTACAGAGCATTTACGGCAGTGGACTACCGGGAAAAGAAAATGTCTAAAATTCGGCGTACCAATGGTTTGGAGAGAACCAAAAAACCACTTCAATGATTGTTATTTCTGTTTAGTAAATACTAATGGAATCAATCGAAATAACCGCAGTAAGTGGACTTATCCCAATTTAGACTCGGCAATACGCCCTATCCCGCACTCAGATGAAATACCGATTCCAACATTTCATCAGCTACCACATATCTCTGATGACGAATATTTTCCCTCTGATCGCTCTTCTGATGCTAATAAAAGTTCTGATGCTAATGAAACTAACAGTGACTATGAGGGGACGTCATCAGTTCCTCAACGCTTCAATCAAAATGAATTAAATGATCTCACCAGGGATCTCAATTTATCGAAAAAAAGCTTCTGAAGTACTGGCTTCTAGGTTGAACGACAAAAATTTACTGGAACAAGGAACCAAAATTACCTTTTACCGTACAAGAGAAAAAGATCTGCTACCATTCTTTTCTCAAGAAGACAATCTTGTATTTTGTCACGAAATTAGGGGACTCATGAAAGAAATGGGACTTTCTGAATATATTCCAGATGATTGGCGCCTATTTATTGACAGTTCAAAGCGAAGTTTAAAATGTGTCCTTCTACATAATGGGAATAAATATGGTTCAATACCACTAGCTCACGAAACTGAAAGACTGAAAGAAGAATATAATACCATAGCTTTGGTCTTGCAGAAGATAAAGTATTACGAACATCAATGGATGATTTGTGTAGACTTAAAAATGGTAAACTTTCTTCTTGGGCAGCAAAGTGGTTACACGAAATATCCGTGTTTCTTGTGCCTCTGGGATAGTAGGGACAAAACACACCACTGGGTTAGAAAAGATTGGCCTCAGAGAGAAAACATGGACGTTGGGGAAAAGAATGTCATTAACGACGCTTTGGTTGAAAGAGAAAAAATCATACTTCCTCCGTTACATATAAAGTTGGGCTTAATGAAGCAATTTGTAAAGGCTCTTGATAAGAATGGGTCTTGTTTTGCATATATAGGGGTAAAAATGCATCAGTTGAGCACAGAAAAACTCAAAGCAGGGATATTTGACGGCCCACAAATAAGACAATTAATTAAGGATCCTGCCTTCATAAATTCAATGAATCAAGTTGAACGAGAAGCTTGGACATCATTTGTTGCAGTTGTAGAAAATTTTCTAGGCAAACATAAAGCTCAAAACTATGTTGAAATGGTTAACAAGATGCTTAATAGTTTCAAATCCTTAGGGTGCAACATGAGTATTAAAATACACTATTTACACAGCCACTTAGACCGTTTTCCAGAAAATTTAGAAGACATGAGTGAGGAACAAGGTGAAAGATTTCACCAAGATATTAAAGTTATGGAGGACCGCTACCAAGGAAGATGGGACATGCACATGATGGCAGATTACTGCTGGAGTTTAAAAAGGGACTGTTTAAAAAAACATTCAAGAATGTCGCGGAAAAGAAGCTTTCCAAGTGTTGAGTGACTATTTCATTTCTTCAATGTTTTTTTTTTTGTTTGTAAGTACGACATAATATTGTATTTTGTATAACTAAAATAAAAATTTCATATCTACTTTTGTTTACTACACTTACGGATTTGAGTTACAATAATGTAACTTATATTTCTCTAAAATTGTATATCTTTAAAAATTTGAGCTCCTAGGTACAAATGAATACGTTATTTGAATTCAGGACATCAAATTGATATAGAATCAGCTCAAAAAACCTCGACACACCAAAACAGCTGTTCCCCTGTGTTATTTATAAAGGCATAAATAAGTAAAAAGTATAAAGGAAATACCCAAGGTTTCACTTTTATGGTAAGTGTTCCGTACGGAACACTCATAAGATCACTTCGGTGTCCGCCTGTCTGTCACGCCGAAACTATTTGACATAACACGTAGGCCGAAAAGTTTTTGGTCTAGCTACTTAAAACACATTTTTTTTGCAAAATTTAACTTTATTTATCAACATAGTCTCCTTCAAGAGCGATATAATCAGTCCAACAAATTTCTAACATTTTTATACCTTTCTTGTAGAAGGATATGTCTTTGCCTTCAAAATAGGCCTCAGTTTCGGCGATAACTTCTTCCCTGAAGCCAAATCTCTTTCTCGCGAACATTTTTTTGAGCGGGGGGGGGCCAAATCTGGAGAATACGGTGGTTGTGGAAGTAATTCGAAGTTCAATTCATGCAATTTTGCCATCGTAACCATTGATTTGTGACACGGTGCATTGTCTTAATGAAGAGCAATTTTTTCTTGTTCATTTGGGCCGTTTCTTTGCTATTTCTGCCTTCAAATAACTTCATATAATATTCGCTATTGATGGTTTTTCCCTTCTCAGAATAGTCGATGAATATTATTCCATGCGCATCTCAAAATAGAGACCAAACCTTCCCAACCGACTGTTGTGTCTTTGGTCGCTTCGGGCGGCTTTCACCGGCTGCTGCCACTCATCTGACTACCGATTTGATTCCGGTGTGTAGTGGTGGATCCATGTTTCATCTATTGTCACATATTGCATTAAATTATTGTGCTTAAACAGCTCCAAACAGCACTCAGATCATCAACACGTTGTTATTTTTGGTTCACTGTGAGCAAACGCGATACCAGTTTCGAACAGAGCTTTCTCATGCCCAAATGTTCATGCAAAATATGACCAACACGTCCTTTTAATATGTTCAGAATATCAACTATCTCACGCAATTTCACTTTACGGGCATCCAAAACAATTTTGTGGGTTTTTTTATGTTTTCCGGTGTAACCACCTCATTCCAGAGCGTTTAGTATTTTGTGTCTGGGCGATCGCGTTTAAATTCAGCATACCAGTGAGTGACCTTCCAGGGGCAGAGTCCCCGTAACACTTATCAAGCCATTGCTTTGTTTGAACGGTATTTTTTTACTATCAAAAGAGAATGTTTAATCAACACACGAAATTCGATTTTTTTCCACTGTTTTAAAAATATCAAAGTAGCGTTACTAAAACCACTGTAACTTGTAAACAATTCGTCGAAATGTCATGAAATTTTGACACGTATTGTTGTGTATGTGGATTTTTTGAAAAGGGCGACATCTGTGTGTCAGATTAAAAACTTTTCAGCCTACATGTTAATATATTACCTAATAAATGTTGTTCTTACATTAAAGTGTGTAAATTCATTTTTTATTTGGTGTCCATACAAGCCGACGACATAGCAAATTTTGCGAATGTATGTACAACATATGTATATATATAGGTCCTATTACCTACAACACTATTGGGCTAACGAAGTTTTGTAAAATTTCGCAAAACATAAAAACATGACATATATATTCAATATTTAACATGAACATTCGATACATAAGAACGTGTTCGCGATAATTCATTTTTGCGAGTCAACAGAAAATCGTTAGAGGGAACCTTTATCTACGATACATTTTAGTAAAAATACCAGTCGATTCCGCATTTTTCGTCGAAATCATGTAAAATCCAAAATGACTCACTTCTATGGGCGTCGTTCCAGGCAGTCTTTCTTTGTTCCCATCCTAAGGTGCCTAAAATGCGCGGTCGCTAAATATATTAAAAAGTCGGTTCGTTTGTGAAGAAGTGGGTTAATCGTTTTAACGAGACGAAAAATGTCGACGGCTTGCGAAAACGAATAGTGTCTTGGTTTTCGCGAAACGCGAAACTGACGCTGCGTCAAGGAGCGGCAAAATTACGAAAATCGGGTTGATACGTGGACAGCGAAAGAAAATGAAAGAATTAGTAGAAGTAAGATGCATCGAAAAAGAAACATGGATAAATTATATAAAGCAGTTGTATAATAAAACAGAAAATTTGGCACCCGAAACACCAGAAGTAGTAATCAACGAAATATCAGAAATAGATGATAAACAGGTGGAAGAAGCTCTCAAAAAATTAAAAAACCGAAAATCAGCTGGTAAAGACGAAATAAAAAATGAACTATTGAAGTACGGAGGAATGAAACTGACTAAAGAATTGACAAAGCTCATAAACAAAATAATCCAGAGATTGCGAATACCAGAAGAATGGAGAACAAACATAATGACACCACTTTTTAAAAAAGGAGAAAGAAACCGAGTCGAATAATTATCGAGTAATTAATCTCTTGTGCGCACTTTAAAACTGACGACAAAAATTGTTACCAATAAAATAACTCCACTTATACAGCTTTCCGAAGAACATCAAGGACTCAGGAGCGTATTTGTAATCAGACAAATTACTGAAAAATCAATTTAATTAAAGAGATCAGTGTTCTTATGCTTTATAGATTTGGTAAAAGCATTTGATAGAGTATAGCTGCAAGACGTAGTGCACACACTTTATGACAAGAATATTCAATTGGATATAACAAAACTAAATGAGAACTTTTACAAAAGAAGTAAAATAGAAGCGAGAGTAAATTAGGAGTTAACTGAACCCATAGAGGTAGCAACTGGTATTAGACAAGGACGCTCACTGAGTCCCCTACTGTTTAACATTATATTAGATGAAATAATTAATCAGGTAAAAACAAAATAATCGGTCAAGTGCAAGTTAAACTTGCGCAATTAGTGTTCCGTGCGTTGATTGCGTTTAAAATAAAAAATTTTGTTTTACGGAGGTATAAAATGATCAGAGACTTCACAAAACACACCCCAAATGAGTTTTCAACAAAGTTTGTTTCCAATCTTTACTGAAAACTGATGACCTTGAAACTATTGTTTTTTTGTATACCAAATAAATTATTAAAGGTAATGCACTCGTGATAATTTTCGTTCAATCTACACCCCGGATTTTTTCAAAATTTTTTGATAAGTACTTTTCGAGATAAGGGGGGTGGACAGCGATTCTTTGCGATTTTTTAAAAAGTATGTATATATATATATATATATATATATATATATATATATATATATATATATATGTATATATATTACTCGTATTTTCACAAGCTTTCATTTGACACCACACTCGATGACCTAGTAAAACAAATTTTTTTTGACTTTCGATTTCACCCCCAAAACTAACCCCTTAAGTTAAAATTTAACTTTCAAAACTACATGGCTCTGATGAGGCCATCAATTCCTTTATTATTATCAAATTTCAACTTTCTATGACAAATAGTTTCTGAGAAAATCGGGCGTGACAGACAGACGGGCAGACAGACAGACACCGAAGTCATCTTATAAGTGTCCCGTACGGAACACTAAAAAGGCTATAAAATGGGCAATAAAAAGATACAAATATTGTGTTACGCCGATAAAACTGTCCTAAACGCTGAGAATGAAGATGACTTGCAGAGATTATTACATTAATTTAAAACAACAGCAAAGAAATTCAATATGAAAATATCAGCTGAAAAAACCAAATCAGTTATGTCCAAAGAACCAATTAGGTGCAAGCTGGAAATCGATAATCATATTATAGAGCAGGTGATGGCAATTAAATATTTAGGAATTAAATTATCATATAACAACAACATAGAAGAAGAAATAAAAGAACAAAGTAAAAGCCAATATAATAGCAGGATGATTGAATGACAATACTTGGGAAAATAAATACTTGAGAACAGAAGTAAAATCTCGTATATATAAATCTGTAGTTAGACCAGTTATGACCTACACAGCAGAGACAAGACCAGAAACACGCAAAACTCACACAAACAAGTGAAATGAAAACAATAAGAAGAATTGCAGGAAGAACACTTTGGGATAGAGAAACAAATGACAACATAAGGTACATATGTGAAGTAGAGGACATTAACACGTGGATAAGAAACAGAAAACAAGAATGGAACCAACACATAAATAGAATGTCCGAACGATGATTAGTCGGAGATAGTCTGGAGATAAACCAGCGGTGGGCCGAAGGAGTATAGGACGCCCATGAAAAAGATGGAACGACGACCTGTAGCGACGATACAATAAAGAAAAACAGGTAGGAATGCCTAAAGTAAAGAAGAAGAAGAAGATGGGTTTAAATGTCTCCCATGAGACCATTCGACAACGTCTTCGTGCTCATGATGTCAAGCACGTTGAAACCTTTGCTTTGCCGAAAATCACGTTGCGAAGCGATTCGCTTAGGCTCACGATAGGATACTGAAGTGGCCCTCACAATCGCCGGACGTCAACCCTATTGAAAATGTTTGTAAAGAAAAAGCTCAGAGGAAAAACTCTGAGCACTTTAACTCAAGTTGTCTGAGACGATTCGAAAAGTTCACAAGGGTATGCTCTCGTCGACAGCATACTTCGAAGAGGCCAGGCGATTATTATTATATATTTCACAACTCACTAAGGTAATTGCACCATTATTAGCACACCACAAAAAAATGTTTTCGAAACTCATTTTTTTCAAGAATACGAGAGGTCACGTTTTTACTTGACAGACTGTATATCAAAACGAACGCAAAATAAAATGTAAATTTGTCAAAGTTAACGAAAACAAACCAGTCTACGACTTAAACTTAGCTTAATTTAAAAGGGCTCGGGATATTCGGAATTGAATATTCAAAGTACATATGACGAAAATATAAACTCTTTTAAAAAGCTCTCAAACAAAATAAATTATTTTATGGCACTTTAATTCAGACGGAGAGAGAGAGTTTCTGAATAAGCAAATGCTAATACTTTATTAATGACACGAAAAATTTACATAACAACGAATTTTCAAATGTACAATGTCTGAATTAAAATTATTTTTGAACATGGAAAACGTACATATTCATTATAAACATTATTTCATTTACCTAAAAAATTGTTTTCTCTTTTAGAAGTTATATAGGAAAACCTACCAAAATTTGAATTGTAATTTTTTGTTTCTGTGTATTTTTGTTTCAATTTTAAAAAATTAATAATAAAAAAATCTGGCTTTTCCTGGTTTTCTTCAATCTATTTCATTCATACTACTGTATCCTGTTGACGAACTCTACTTATGATTTCAATACTCGCCATAAATTATGGCCGGTTGGATCAAATTGACGACAATAATAATTTTACTATCCTAGAAAACAATTGTTTTGATTTTTATTTGAATTTTTCTTGTTTCTCTGGCTTTGCGGTGATGGTTTTGACTTCTATTATTCACTCTGATGGCGTGTGAGTCATATTATCAACGCCGAGTCTCTTCACCAGTAAGAATTAGCTGAATTCTTTGCTTCACATTCTACCATCGATTTCCAAGGAAAAACACCACCAACTATCCCCATAGTGCGGTCAAGGATGCCGGATACTGTCTTCAGATAGCGTATCATAAAACGTATTTTAATGAAGCTAGACATCAAAAAAGGCTGTTGGCGCTGATCGAATATCTGCAAAAATACTAAAAAAATGGGCGAGCGTATTAACACCAGTTGTCTGCAGGCTGCCGGAAATCCGCTACAATTCAGGCGATAACCAGAAAAGGCAAGAAGACCTTGCCAAACAACTATCAACTAGTCGTGCTGCTGAGAATATCCTCTACACTTCACAATAACTCTTAATTCTGTACAAAGTTTGGATTATTTCTAGAGGCCCCTACTGTTTCCCGGGAAAGCTATACTCTCAATAACTCTTGATTTTCCTTTAAAATGTGTGAAACAAATTTTGCATAAACCATTGTTTTCCTAGCCCTTTTTTTACTTGTTGATTTTTAGAGCTTATTCCATCAATTTTAATGATGCCTTGCGATCATCTGCCACGAATTCAAAACTCTCTGAATCATTTCTGTCATTTTTCGCGCTAAAATTTTAAATGAAAATTACACATTACGATACAACTCTAATATAACATAACAGACTTAGAGATAACGCTACTTGTTTATGATATATAGCAGCAGGCCGGAAAATTACTTGTCGCACTATATATATATATATATATATATATATATATATATATATATATATATATATATATATATATATATATATATATAAGTTATGAAACTAGTTGGGGAACTCGGCAAAAAGGGCATCAACAGATGTTCATACTATATTCATTTAGCCAATATTTCGGTCCTAGGTTGGGACCTTCATCAGGGCACAAACTGAAAAAGAGATAACGAAGCAACCAATAAAGAAAATCAGGCATGGAGAATCGGTATTGTTGAGTCTAATTTTTAATTATTAATTTCTAATTTGTAATTTTTAATTTCAATCTTATAATTATTGATAAAAATTGATAAAAAAAAACTTTATCACAGGGTTAACAAACAACTTGTTGATAATCTTCGTCCGTCAAGCCATATATTTTTTTGACGTATTAATTAACAGGCGCCAAATACGTGTTTTTATATTACTGGCCTAACCCACTGAAAAGATCGTAAATACAACCCTTTCTGGAATTATAAAGATAGAAGATGAAGTACTATAGTCAACATCTATCAATGATTTCATTTACTACAGAAAAAAACTTCGCTGTCGCCGCCAACACGAAAACTCCAACAGAACTAACAATACCCAAAATTGTTTCTCTCAAATTTGTTTTCTTTTTCACTCTTTTGCATTGATTTTTCGCTTGGATCATATTGCACGAACAAGAACCTGCATGTTTGTTGCTAAACGGTACCACTGCGCCGCCATGACTGTGTCAACAAAAAGTACAAGTTCAGAAGAAGAATATACTGGAAATATACGTGGTGATTTGGGAAGTAAGAACCTGTACGAAGCTGATTCCGTGAACTTTCTCAGATAATAAATCCGGACCCGTTATTTATACATTTTTCCAGCAACGGTTGCCATCTATCATTTTTAATAAAAAACTATTCCCACAGAAGGAAACTAGATGACGTTCCGCTATACAAGTGCAGCTAGAAAAATCGTTTGGAAGACTAACAGACTCAACATTCGCCGCTCTAATAACATACATGAGTGAGTCACAAAGCCACGTCTTATTTGTGCCTTGATTGGTAAAAAAACCTTATAAACCTTATACCCGCTGGTCAATTAATTAAAACTGACCCTTGTGTTGATCCAAATCCATCGAATTAGATCTCCAAAAGGCTCATATTACCTATCTCTAGCAGAGCACAGCTATTTTCGAAAAGAAATTTTCAAACCACATCATATTCATTAGACGCCTAACGGTAAGTCAAAATGGATTTTCCCGTACACTTTAAACACGTTAAGCATGGAGTGTCTTTTTGCCCAATTTAACCCGGTTGCTCTCTAAACGCTAATCCGAGCCCAAGCATGTAATCCTATCTTTGCCTGTTCCACTTCGGAACGCGACTTTGTACGGTGCTGTTTAGCTGAAAATGCATCCTCTTATGCGATTAAAACTGTGTTCGAGAATGAAAAGAATAACAAAATTTGATGACCTAATCTCGAGGAATAAAAAGCTTTGAAAATGTCTCTTGGAATTGATAGTGAAATATCGGAAAGTCACTTTAATTTTATTAACTATTAGCTATATATATATATATATATATATATATATATATATATATATATATATATATATATATATATATATATATATAATAAACAAAGAGAGAGAAAGCAAAAGTTGCCGTATCTAACAAAATCCTAAGTTATGAAACTAGTTGGGGAACTCGGCAAACAGGGCATCAACAGATGTTCATACTATATTCATTTAGCCAATATTTCGGTCCTAGGTTGGGACCTTCATCAGGGCACAAACTGAAAAAGAGATAACGGAGCAACCAATAAAGAAAATCAGGCATGAAGAATTGGTATTGTTGAGTACAATTTTTAATTATTAATTTCGAATTTGTAATTTTTAATTTTAATCTTATAATTATTGATAAAACTTGATAAAAAAACTATTGCAATTTAAAAGCATTATTGTTCTAAAAAATCATAAATTATTATTATTATTATTATGGAGAATATTATGGAGAAATGTCAAAAACAAATGCAAATGACTCACATGTAACATGCAATTTAATCTAACAAGAATGACCATACATAACAATTGCCATGACAACGACCAACATTGAAATAAAACAGCCACTATTCACTAACATATTAATATAAAAACATGGCATTTACAGCAAGGATGCCATTAAAAACATTGGATGCTGAAAAAAATCAAAATTAATTAACCACCTGCCATCTAAAAGAAAAGTGACAATTTTGACAGGGCGCTGACAAAGGACGACCACCTGACAGATGTAAGGGATCACTCAAAAAGAATAAAAGGAAAAGGTTAAACAACCAGGAAAGAACCGATTTAATACAAATTAGGTACTACGTCATATAGTGAAATTTTGGTATGAAGGGAAAAGGTATCTAATGGGAACGCAAATTTTCGCCGGTATGGAAATTAAGTGACATTCTTCATGCCTGATTTTCTTTATTGGTTGCTCCGTTATCTCTTTTTCAGTTTGTGCCCTGATGAAGGTCCCAACCTAGGACCGAAATATTGGCTAAATGAATATAGTATGAACATCTGTTGATGCCCTTTTTGCCGAGTTCCCCAACTAGTTTCATAACCTATATATATATATATATATATATATATAATATATATATATATATATATATATATATATATATATATATAGTGATAAAATGTTTTTATTGTAATTAAATGGTAAAATTACAATTGGCGGAGTTGAAGTTTATCTCACCCACGAAATGCGAGTACATATTGTATACAGCAACACTTAGAAACCTATTGAATACAAAATATAGCAACCAATACACAATGTACTGCCATGATAGAAGTCAATATTAATAATGTGGGTGGGCTAAAGGTATACCTACTGCAATATATGTAACATTAGAGAGGTCGATTGAGGTGACCATTGTACGAGCTGCCGAAGGAAGGAGTCAGCAGAAGCTATGAATAATGTTTTTTACTGCTCTTTTAAACCTGTGACTCAACATATCACTTGTAACAACAGGCATTTTATTGTATAATCTAGCTATTTGGTAACTGAAAGAACGCTCATACATTGAAGTCAAGTGCATGGGCGGAGTCAAGGTTAATTTATGCCTCAGATCCAGGCTACGTGCATCGTATCTAAATTTTATTTTGCTACATAAGTAACTAGGACACTGGCACCTGTCTTTCATTCATTGTGAACCACTTTATGTCACGCAATTTTGCATTGACACCTCTTTCACGACCCCGAATACCGCCAATAAACGCACACACGAATTTTGCATAAGTTAGCGACATAGTCCAAAGGGAGGACCCGTACACTACATCGCAGAAGATGAAGTACGACAGAACAATGGAGTCACGCATTTTTCTAAGATTCTCGGCAAGAAGAGCGCGTTGATTGAAAATTAATTTCAGGTCAGCAAAGAATCTTTTAATAGATAAATTTATATGTCTCGTGAATGTCAGAGCGGTGTCCATTTCTAGGCCCAGGTTTTTGGCAACAGTACGTACAGTTACATTATTCAAGCCACTTTGTAGTAGATTCTGGAGCCGAATCCGAGACTGAGCAGTGTACTCTCGAGGCCTTCATAAGGGCATCATCCTCATGCGTCAGTTTATCGTTAGCCTCCAATATTTGGCACGGCTTAAAAGAAATGTACAATTGCGTGTCATCAGCGTAGAAATATGCTGAGGAATATCTTAAGTATGAAATAAGTTGTGGCGTATATAACAGCCCCGGAATTGATCCATGGGAAACACCGCAGGACATTTTCAGAGGGCCCGATAGCGCAACTCTGACCAACTGCTTCCTACTAGTAAGATATGCATTAGTAAGACGCAATGCGCTATCATCATAGCCGATATAATTCCGAATGTACAGAGAAAAATCATAATTTATCCGGTCAAAGACCTTCGAATAGTCCAAAAGAACCAATGCGGTCAATTCGTCACGATCCGCAGTCTCCAGCTGTATGTATGTATATATATATATATATATATATATATATATATATATATATATATATATATATATATATATATATATATATATATATATATATATACACGAGGCTGGTTTGAAAAGTCCGTGCAAAAACTACTTATGTGTTTGGGGTAAACCTTTTTTATTTTTCGACATAGTCTCCTTTTAGGCTTATACACTTCGTCCAACGATGTTCTAGTTTGTTGATCCCTTCCGAATCATAGGATTTGTCCAAGTCTGCAAAATATCCATTAGTGTCTGCAATCACCTCCTCGTTTGAATAAAATCTTTGTCCCGCCAGCCATTTCTTCAAATTGGGGAACAAATAGTAGTCCGAGGGAGCCAAGTCTGGAGAATAGGGGGGATGTGAAACGAGTTGGAATCCTATTTCCATTAATTTTGCGACCATAACTGCTGAGGTGTGTGCTGGTGCGTTGTCGTGATGGAAAAGGACTTTCTTGTGGGCCAATCGCGGGCGTTTTTCTTGCAGCTCAGTTTTCAAACGGTCCAATAACGATAAATAATATTCACCTGTAATAGTTTTACCCTTTTCCAGATAGTCGATGAGGAATATCCCTTGCGAATCCCAAAAGACAGTCGCCATAACCTTTCCGGCCGAAGGAACGGTCTTCGCCTTTTTTGGTGCAGATTCCCCCTTGGTAACCCATTGTTTAGATTGTTGTTTGGTCTCAGGAGTATAGTAATGTATCCATGTTTCATCCACAGTGACGAAACGACGCTTAAAGTCCTCCGGATTCTTCTGGAACAGCTGCAAACCATCCTTGCAACACTTCACACGATTCCGTTTTTCTCATGTCCAAATGTTTATGCAAAATATTATGTACCCGTTCAGTCGAGATGCCCACAGCACTAGCAATCTCACGCACCTTAACTCTTCTGTCATCCACCACCATATCATGGATTTGATCAATGATTTCTGGAGTCGTAACCTCCACAGGCCGTCTAGAACTTTCAGCGTCACTTGTGCCCATATGGCCAGTCCGAAAATTTTGAAACCACTTATAAACTGTTCTAATCGAAGGTGCAGAGTCACCATAATGTTTATCAAGCTTCTCTTTAGTCTCCTGAGGCATTTTGCCTTTCATAAAGTAATGTTTAATCACCACACGAAATTCTTTTTCGTCCATTTCTTGAAAATCACTCGACTTCCTTGATTCACACGAATGCCAAACACAAAGAAATAGCCAATATGGCTGAAACTTGGTGTGCGTTCATTCAAGAAATGCTACTAACTAAACATGACCTCGATACGCGCCGGTGGTGCCATCTCTCGAACTTTGCACGGACTTTTCAAACCAGCCTCGTATATATATATATATATATATATATATATATATATATATAGGGTGTTATGGAAATCATAGCATATATTAGAACTGGCACCTCCTTAAAGCAAGGCTGACTGCAGAAAATTCACGTTAAATATCTCAATATCTCAGTAATAAAGTAAAAAATCGACCCTAAAGAAGACGATATTGTTTTTGCTCCGCCCCTGCTAAACAAAACAATTAGATAATATGGGCGATTGTTAATAAAAATGTGACATCTACAGTTTTGGGAAAAAAATATGGAATGTGCTTTTACATGAACCTACGAGTACGTACATACATATATGTGCTTGATCAACGTGCAAGCATGTTCAAAGAGATAATCATATGTATGGGGTCGTCCTTAATAAAAATTATGTATAAGGTTTTGGCAGTGAGGTTAACTTACACCCGAACAAATCAACATCGAAGCTTTTTTTTTGAAATCACAATATTCTCCTGAATATAAAGGTTTTTTTCCTTTAAATATAAGGGTAAGGTAAAAGTCAATAGAAACCAAAGAAGATAATTTTTGGACGTAGCTCTGGTAATCCGCTCTATTCATTCTGTGCTCCGTTTACTACTACTGCATTTAGAGGGTTGACAGGGAACGATGAATGTACTCGTTTCTCTTTTCTTTTTACTGCAAGGATTAGTATTGTTATTACTCTCATTTAACTGAATGTCCGAAAATAAAGAAAAAAGGTTCTTTTATTAAATTGTCTCTTTATCTTGCAATCTTAAGTTAGTTTAGTTAAATACTTTGATCTTTTTTTTATGTGTTTTGTAATGTACAGCTCCTTGGTATAAGGTTCGAATTCTGAAATTTAGGAGTTTGAGATTTTATTTAACGTACAGTCGAGTCGGTCAAGTAAGAATGTGTCGCCTATAACTTGTAGTCCGTCAAAGCAATTCCTTTTTTTTGTGAGGTTATTGTTGGCACCCCTGCAAACAATGCTTTTTGGAAAAAAATTCATTCCTAACCTTATTTAAATAGTACCTTATCGAACATGAATGGTGTATACGCTTCACGTGGTGGTCAACCGGGAGGTCTTTTTGTTTCTGGTTTTTCATTTTTTGCCCATCTTGGCCAGCTATTAACTGGCATCCTACTTGCGTGATCACTCCAATATCGACGTTTTGATTTGGCAAAACGGACGATGTCTTGAATCTTGGGTTCTGCTCGTATAGTTGTGTTTCGTACCTAGTCTCTCAGGGTTATTCCTTTAATAGTGCGCAGTATTTTCATTTCTGTAGCTATTATGAGGCTTTTTCTTTTAAACATTTCTGCTGCATACGTTAGAACCGGTCTCACCACGGCTCTAACGCACTTTGCTTTCTATAGACATGTAGGCATTTGTACATATTAAGTCCCTCAAATAACCCGACATTCTCGATGCTTTATTTGCCTAATTCAGTACTTCTTAATATACTCCCAGGCATCTGCAGTAGATGTTCTGTGGTACTGTTTTGTTGTAGACGGCTAATTTACATTTAATGGAGTCTTTAGCTATAACGATTAATTTTGTTTTTTCCACTGATATTATTATGTACTCGTAAGTTTCTGCTGAGGTGTGGAAACGATGTATTACTAGCTGTTAATATCGCATCATCAGCAAAGCAAATTATTTTTAGAGTTTTTCGCCCCATTTTGTATCCGCTATTGACCTCATTGATACTATTTATTATATTGTCCATTATTAAATTAAAAAGTGCTGGACTCATGCTATCGCGCTGTCAAATTCTAGATGATATTGGTACTCCTTCAGTTAGTCCTTGTTGTGACTTTATACATGTCCTATTGTTTTTATTGAGCCGTTCAATCATTTTAACGTAGTTGTTGCTGAAGTCATG
Organism: Pachyrhynchus sulphureomaculatus; assembly: GCA_019049505.1. Taxonomy (NCBI): domain Eukaryota; kingdom Metazoa; phylum Arthropoda; class Insecta; order Coleoptera; family Curculionidae; genus Pachyrhynchus; species Pachyrhynchus sulphureomaculatus. The sequence continues at coordinate 120,783,843 of CM032452.1, read as the reverse complement.
ATCTCGTAAAATTCTCTCTCAACTGTACCCTATCGAATGCTTTTTTTGATCATAAAAGCACAGAAATAGAGGTTTATTAAATTCTAATGAGTTTTCAGTGAATTGTCGGATTGTAAATATAGCATCCACTGTCGATCTATTTTCTCTAAATCCTGCTGTTCCTCGCTTATTTTGATCTTTTTTGTTATTTTTGCAGTCATGATCTTGGTTAGTAATTTACTGGTGCATTACTAGACCTTTGTCCCAACTGTCAAACGGTTGGTTGTCACTAAAAATGAGAACTGGATTCTTCAAAAGGATGACGACCCCAAACATCGGACTAAAACATGTAGGCAATGGAAAGGAGAATCCGATAAAGTCACAGAAGATTGGCCATCCCAATCGTAAGCAAAGCCAATCGAGAACATGTGTTCATACATTAAACAAAAGCTCCGTAGAAAAAAAGGTGTACACAGTTAAACAGCTGTGGCTAATTCGGGCAATTTGGAAATCCTTGCCCCAAGAATACGTGGAAAATCTCGTCAAGAGTATGCCCCGAAGATGCGAGGCGATCATCGACGCTGATGGAGATTGGACAAACTACTGAATCATCAGCATTTTAGTGGCAATCATTTACTGTCGAATCATGAAAAAAACGTTTAAATAAATACATTTTTTAATAAACTAAAAGAAAAAGACTGCAACTTAAGATCTTCACTATTGTTTATTCGTTCAGTCCCTAAACTGTGAACTAATTGTATTAGTGCAGACGACAGCTAAGTGGATAACTTAAAAAACACCCTCTTAAATCTGCGATAAACAACGCAACTTAAAAAAAATATATAATTAAAATCTTCCTATTAATAAAAGAAACTCGATATATTACCAAGAGTAATAAAAAAAGATCTATCAGCTCAGTTTTCAGTAATCCGATCTATTCATTTTTTATTTCATGTTTAAACAGTTGACAGAGTAAGATGGATGTACACGATTATCTTTACTCTTTATCACAAGGATAAGAATTATAGCCCGCAAAAAAAAAACAAAACGAAATGAAATCCGGCCGTAGGCGCGATAATGTTTGGGCCTAGAACATTTCATATTTACTTATTCATCGTTATTTGTATCAGTAACGATCACTTCTTCTTTTTAAAGTACCGTATCCGATACAGACGTAGGCGACCCTCTAGCCTTTGGCTGTGGTTGGTACCTTTTTAAGTGTTTAACAGACAAAGGGGACCTACAGATTAATGCCGGTTCCGAATGCCAAAGCGAGGGGGCTTTATTAAGCATCATGCTTACGGTGGTGCACTACGGTGGTTTGCCATTGCCTACCATATTTATTTATTTATTCTTTTTTGAGCCAAGATTCGAACTCCAGTCTTCGGTGTAGAAGGCAGATAGACACCTTACCCACTACGCTATGGCCGTCTCTTACTACACCTCAAAATGTAGTATTACTAGAAAAATTTGATATTCTTCTTCTTTCTATTAGGCATTCCTGCCTGTTTTTACTTTAAGGTATCGTCGCTACAGGTCGTCATTCCATCTTTTTCGTGGGCGTCCTATACTCCTTCAACCCACCGGTGATTTACCTCGAGCTATTTTCACTAATCGTCGTTCGGACATTGTATTTATGTGTTGGTTCCATTCTTGTTTTCTGTTTCTTATCCACGTGTTAATGTCCTCTACTTCACATATGTGCCTTATTTGTTTCTCTATCCCAATTCCTGCAATTCTTCTTAATGTTTTCATTTCACTTGTTTGTAAGTATCTCTGAGTTTTGCGTGTTTCTGGTCTTGTCTCTGCTGTGTAGGTCATAACTGGTCGAACTACAGTGTCATTCAAGCATCCTGCTATTCTATTTTCTTATACTATTTGTTTTTTTATTTCTTCTTGTATATTGTTGTTATATGATCATTTAATTCCTAAATATTTAATTGTCATCACCTACTCTATAATCTGATTATCGATTTCCAGCTTGCACCTAATTGGTTCTTTGAAGGTAACTACTGATTTGGTTTTTTCAGTCCATATTGTCATATTACACTTCTTTACTGTTGTAATAATGATCTCTGCAAGTCATCTTTATTCTCAACGACTAGGACAGTATCGTCAGCGTAACACAATATTTGTATCTCTTTACTGCCCATTTTACAGCTTTTTTTTTGTTTTTACTTGTTTAATTATTTAATCTAATATAATATTAAATAGTAGAGGACTCAGTGAGTCTCCTTGTTTCATACCAGTTGTTACCTCTATGGGTTCAGTTAACTCCGAATTTACTCTAGCTTCTATTTTATTTCTTTTGTAAATGTTCTCAATTAGTTTTATTATATCCAATATTCTTGTCATAAAGTATGTGCACTACGTCTGGCAGCTGTACTCTATCAAATGATTTTACCAAATCTATAAAGCTTAAGAATGCTGGTCTGTTATACTCAATTGATTTTTCAGTAATTTGTCTGATTATAAATACTGCGTCGTTACAGGAACTTCCGCTCCTGAATTCTTGTTGTTCTTCGAAAAGCTGTATAAGTGGAGTTATTTTATTGTTAACAATTTTTGTCGTTAAAGTTGTGCACAAGAGCTTAATTCCTCGATAATTATTCGGGTCGGTTTTTTCTTATTTTTTAAAAAGTGGTATAATTATGCTTGTTCTTCATTCTTCTGGTATTCGCGATCTCTGTATTATTTTGTTTATGAGTTTTGTCAATTCTTTAGTCAATTTCACTCCTTCGTATTTTAATAGTTCATTTTATATTTTGTCCTTACCAGCTGAATTTCGGTTTTTTCATTTTTTGAGAGCTTCTTCCACCTGTTTATCATCTATTTCTGATGTTTCGTTGATTATTATTTCTGCTGTTTCGGGTGCCCATACTACATATAATTTATCCACGCACCTTTTTCGATGTATCTTAGTTCTATTAATTCTTTTATTTCCTTTCGCTGTCCACGTATCCTTCTCCAAATTTCCTTTTGCATGCCATAAAAGTCATGTTCCATTTCTTTAGAGAATTTTTTCCAGTATTCCATTTTCTTTTTTCTCGCTAGTGCGTCTTATATTCTTTATATGTTTCTCTGGTTTTTTTTTGATCTATATTTAAGAGAGGTTTTTGTTTTTTCTTGGCATTTTAATTTCACTTCCTCGCGGAACCAAGGTGTATTATTCGGTCTTTTTGATGTTCTGTTTATTTTACGTTCCTCGAATGCTTCCTTTGCTGCGTTTATAACGTTATCCTTGATCTTTCTCCAACTGTCTTCTATGTCTTCTTCCTCTACCACTGAGTTTTTATTTATTTTGTTCTCCAATCTTGTCTGGTAGAGATTTTTTTATTGATTCGTCTTGTAGACTCTCTACTTTTGTCTTTGTATCGCAAACTGTTAGGCTTGTTTTTTGAGGTGTCATTTTTGTCATTCTGATTCACAAGACTGTGATCACTTCCTACATCTGCAGAACATAAACATCTTAGTCTAATATTTGTGAATAATGTATTTCTCTATTTGTTAGGATATAATCTATGATTGATCTATCTCCTCTCTTATTTTGAAATGTATATTTATGTTGTTTTTTATGTTTGATATTACCACACTAAAAAAAATCTAGTGTTGGGATTACTCGCCAAGACAACTAAAATAGTCTATTCCTATTTTATTTTAAATTTACTAATTTCTGAAATTGTTTCCCACCATGCGAAGCTGGTGGCTTTTTTTTTTCTGAGAATTTCTTCAACTCCCGCATCACAGTGGTTTGAATGCCTTCTAAAATCTTCAAATGTTAATCTTTCAGGGAGAGCTTGATCTTTAGGAAATAGCAAAGATCACTCGGAGACAAATCGGCTGAATATGAAGGGTGGTAACGTACACAGTTTCAGCGCCAAAAGCCGCTCTTAAATTCTATGTGCGCAGGCGCATTATCATCGATCTGAGCATACCGAATCTCCTTACAAATCGGCTCCATATCACCAACGTAGTACTGGACATTTCCTGTGTTTGCTATATTTTCTGTAATATTCTCGATTGTTTTAATTTTCGTCTTATTGTTCAAGTTCAAGTTCCTCATGACTTTCACAACGTTTGCCTGTATCTTTTTCCTCATCAACGTCTGTATTACGTCACTGAGTCTGACTTTGTTGAATGCTTTACTTAAGTCTATGAAGCATACGTACGCTGGCGTATCGTTGTCTATTTATTTTTCTTTAATTTGCTTCATAGCTAGTAGCTAGGTAGATAATTTAAAAAAGAAACATCTCATATTTAAAAAATATGCCCCAGCTTAGAGAACACCCTATAAATAAATGGCTATGATTTATAAGATATTCCCAATGAAAGTAAAATGACCGTACGCTACCATAATAAATAAAGACCAAAGGTTATCAAAAGTGATTGACCGACTGCATTAAAACCCGTGTGGGACTAAGCTTACATGGACAAACCCGACGATCTGTGGCCGAAAGTCGTATTTCTGGTTTGGGAAATTTAATGCCTTATGGAGATCAAAAACAAAACCAAATTCTTTGTTTTTCTGATTAGGTCTGTCTGGTTTATTGACCCAGTATCGATATACGATACGTATTAGTTAATCGAAATTATTGAAGTAAATACATTATAACTATATATTTTTAATTGATTAGAAAAGCGAGATTTTTTTAATATGCTGTTACCCTTCTACTCTAAATGTATGCTAATTTTTCCGGTGTAGTACGTACCTATATTCACTCACACACAAGAAAATAATATGCTAAAATCTTCAAAGATGTAAGGCCGTTGATACGAGGGCTATCTTTTAAGTTTTTACAAAAAGAGTGAAAGAAAAAAAAAATTTTTGTTACAAATACACTTCTTAAACTCAACTCAATTCTCGAAACATTCTCAAGTTGGTTTCTCAAAAACATGGCGTCGGTTCGAGGTAGTCTTTCTTTGTTTCCATCCAAAGGTGCCCAAAATGAAATTTCAGTCTATCTGAGATTTTTTCCAAAATTGAGAGGCTGCCAGATGAAACTAAATGTGGTCCAGATAATATCCCCAATCTGTTTATAAAGCAGTGCATTTATTCAATCACTGTACCTTCTCAAATTATTTTTAATAAGTCTCTGGACTCTTGTGCTTTTCCACCTAGGTGGAAGCACAGCTTCATATATCTCATCTTCAAATCGGGTGATAAGGAGGTTATCAGCAACTATAGAGGAGTGTGTATTCAGTCTGCCATGCCCAAACTATTCAATAGTTTAGTGTGCGACCAGTTAAACTGGTCCTGCAGGGGAATGATCAATCCCTACCAGTTTGGCTTCGGCAATATAAGTAAAAATATGTAAATATTGGTTTGTGTGACTTACACACTAAAATATATACAAATTATATGATTCTGAATGAATATATACTCGGTCCCTAATTTCGCTCGCCCGTATAACCTTGAGCAACATCTGTCAGCTACTCCATTGTTCCTAATGCAATTATCGTTGTTGGTGAAGATGTTGATTTGTTAATACTACTGAATGCACGAACTCCAATTGATCAGATTATTTACTTTTTAAAACCTGGGAAAGCTCGGGTACAAACAAAAATATATTCATCGCAAAGTTTATCTGCATATCCAAAATGTCAAGCTCAAATTTTATTTTTACATGCAATAACTGGCTGCGATATTACATCAGCAATTTTCAAAAAGAGTAAAACAACAGTGCTTAAATTGTTAGAAAAAAGTAATAATAATAATTTAATTGATTGTGCAGAAGAATTTAAAAAGATTGATTCTTCTCCACAAGTCGCCATCAAATCGGATTCACTTTCTTCTTGCTATATATGGAGCTCCAAAAAAAACTGATTGTATAGACAAGTGCAGATACTTAATTTACGTAAAAAATACAGGGAACAATGAAATAGTACAACTATCTTGTCTTCCTCCAACATCTGCTTCTGCTTATTAATACTTATATCGTGTATACTATCAAGTTCAAGTGTGGTTAGACAATCAACTGGACCCAGAAGGCCGGGAATGGAGATTACCAGATAAAACTTTACTCCCGCCTGCTTCAGAAAAACGTTTGTAATTGCGAAAAGTGTTGTAGTAAAAATTGTGGCTGTAAAAAAGTCGGATTATATTGTTTACCAGTATGTACCAATTGTCTAGGCAAGTCTTGCTCCAATGTTAAATAAAATAAAACAGATGAGGATTCTTATGGTATCAATGAGGAGACAACTGATACATCTTTCTTCTTAGAACAATCTATAGAAAACCAGCAAGAAAAGGAAGAAGAAAGCAAAGACATTACTACTGAAGTAGCATTTGAAGATTATAAATCAGACTAAAATTTTCCCGAAATCAGCAATAATCCGTTCCATTTTAATCATCACCAGCAGTACCATTTTTTCAATCAATAGGATACTGTCTAATAAAATTTAATCACAATAGATCGTGGAGTATACCTACTGGGGAAATCACGTTAAAAAAAATGCACCAAGTACACTACCTCATAGGTGGTGCGGAAATGTGTGCATATTATGTAGAATGCGACTTTTCCAACTTTTGGAATATCGATATCACAAGAATGGTGATTCGTGGGAAAAAAGTATATGGTAGGAATAATTTTTGTAGAGAATTGCATGATCTACAACTTTTGTCTGACCTATTTTTACGATAACACTTATCGTTTACGAGAAAAATGCGAAAAACCAATATTTTTGACCTTTAACCTTGAATAAAATTTTTAGCAGACGTAGATGGATACTTTTGATATTTTATTTGTAATAGTGTATTTAAGACCTATACCAATTTAAATGTCTATTTTGACTGGATAATAAGTTAATTGCGCCGTTACTAGCACACCAAAGAATACATTGATGGAAAAAATGTTCTCGAAACCCTTTTTTTCAAGAATACGAGCGGTCACGTTTTTATTTGACACACTGTAGGTGGTGTAATTATTTTTCTGTTGACCTATACAGTAATACCCCGCTTTACGCGAGGGATACGTTCCGAAAAAAAATCGCGTTAACTGAAATTCGCGTATATCGAGGTTTATGATTAAACATAGTCAAAATTTAATACAAAAAAATACAAATCATTTTAATCAATCACTTTAATTCTAAGAACACTTTATGCAATACATACTCTTATTTTTTACGGAAAAATACATCTATTGTCTTTTGGGTAACGTTTTGTTTACGTTCTTGTAAAATACGTTCATAACACCCAACACTGTTTTTAATTGTTTGACACACGGTCAAGACACGGTCATCATTATTGTCTATACTCTGCAATATGTCCAAACCTGAATAAATTTTTGAAAGTGCATTTTGTATTTCCCCTGAAGATAAAACTTTCTCTTCTACTTGTTCTTCCTCATCGTAGATAGGATTATTCTGTAACTCGATCAGATCTTCATTGCTAATAGGATCGTCGTGCGTTGCTACAAGTTCTACGAGATCTTCTACCGTGACATCTTCCAAGTTCAGACCCCTCAATCATTGCAGCAATGTCTTCAAGCACTTGTCTCTGCATCTGGACAATTCTTCTAGGTGCTTCCACTACATCTGGCCAAAGATTACGCCACACCCCATTCATACAACTCATTTTAACTTCCTTCCAAGCCTCTTCTATGTTGTGAATAGACTTCATAATGTTGTATGACTTCCACCACTCTCGCATAGACTGTCTTCCTTCCCCGTCAGTTTCATGAATTAGTTGGCTAAAAGTGCGGCGATGGTAATAAGCTTTGAAGTTTGCTATTGCTCCCTGGTCCATAGGTTGTAATATTGACGTAGTGTTTGGTGGAAGGAACTTTACGTACACTTTTAAGTCTCTGGGCGTATCAAGTGAGGTTGGATGTCCTGGGGCATTGTCTAAGAGTAATATAACTTTAGGTTCAAGCCCATTTCTGTCACAGTATGATTTGACTGATGGGCAAAAACTATTAGAATACCATTCTTGAAAAATTTCCCGTGTAACCCACGCCTTTCTGTTTGATCGCCACACAACTGGTAGACTTGTCTTGTCTGTGCTCGCATTGCACGGGGTGTTTCTGAATGGTACACTAGTAAAGGTTTCAGTTTGAAATCACCAGTGGCATTACCACCCAGCAGAAGTGTTAGTCGATCTTTCGCAGCTTTGAAACCACTGGCTTGACGTTCTTCCTTAGAAATGAATGTTCGAGATGGCATTTTTTTCCAGTAAAGTGCGGTCTCATCAACATTGAAGATGAGACAAGCAGGAATTTTCTCTCGTCTAACGAAGTCTTGAAACTTGTCTGGAAACTCAGCTGCAGCTTGAATGTCCGCGCTGGCCGCCTCGCCTGTTATGTGGATATTGTGAAGATTAGAACGCTGCTTGAACCGATGGAACCAGCCTCTGCTGGCAGCAAAAGTCGGAGTGGCACTCCCTTCTCCTTCTTTTGTTTTCAGCATCTCATACAAAGATTTTGCTTTTGTGCATATGAGATCTTGACTTAGTGGTGTGTTCTTCTTATTCAAATCTTCGATCCAGACTGACAGTAATTTCTCCATTCTTTCTAAGATAGATGATCTCGAACGAGAAAGTTTTGTTGCACTTATAGGTGTTGAACCTTCGCTGGAGATTTTAATTTTTTTCCCGATTTTTATAAATCGTTCTCACAGTCGATTCTGAGAGTCCAAAATCTCTCCCAACAATTGTTGCTTTGCCTCCATTTTCCATTCTTCTTAACACTTTCATCTTCAATTCCAAAGTGACGCTTTTACGCTCTTTTTTCTTTACAGGCGGCATTTTTAACGTAGGGTTAAATTATGTATGTATGTATCTCCAATAAATATTAAAACAAAACTGCCAGCCGACCGAACTAACATTACGGAACAAATGAACACACGAAACGAACGAGGAAATCCCCATAGAACAAAGTCGAAGGACAGGGAATTCCAATTCTTCAAAGAGAATATTCAGAGAAAGCGGGGATCCCCCCGCGACCATAGAGAAGTTAATGACTACATGAGCGCGAAATTTGAAATTCGCGTTATAGTGAAACCGCGCGTAACGGGGTCGCGCTAAGCGGGGTATTACTGTATTTATCGAGCCAAGCTCCAGAACTCGCACGTGTTCTCGACAAAAAAAACTCATCTCGTGCTCTAGCTGCGGTATTTTTTAACTGATATTACACATACCGGAAGCTTGTGCTTTGCTTGAGTTGTTTCTGTTATTACCACGGACTGCCGCTGATTACTTTTGTTTGCAGAGACAAAAGTGGAAAGCGCGCAAGAAAGAGGTCCATTATTTTTGGCACATCTATGATAATAATACAGCAGAAAAGTCCACATCCACTTCCAATCTTGTCACCTTGTCTTATTTGCAACATGATGATTAAAACTTATTTAAAATGACAAAATATAAACACTTTCAGTCTGTGCTTGCCAAAGATAAACATCTTGTCTTGCAGTGCATTTTCAAAGAAAACAAACAGACTTAAGAACATGTTAGTGTTGTGCGTCCCTGACTTCAACATGGGTTTATTTATTGTAGGATAAACTAAATATAGATATTATGTTATCGAGAAAGATAAGTTAGTCTCAACGAACTCCTTTAAAGTACTGCATACACGTTCCATTTTGTCTTAATCGTACACTGCTGCGAATAATTAATAACAAAACACTTTTTGGCAAGTTCCTTTTATGTTATTTTCGTTTTTTAGTATCTTGTCTGGGTGAAAACGGTCCAAGAAGTGTCTGGTTTTTGCAATTATGGTAAATTGATATATCCATAATCTGTTTATTTGAAACTCATAGTAATAAAAATGACAGTGGACTGACAGGCGGTTCTATAACAGCGGCGTGCTATCTATTTCCAGGTATTTTTTAGGTTAGTTCAGGTTATGCTCTTTTATAACAAAGTTTTCTTGTTCTTCTTCTTCTTCATAGCCCTCTTACATCCAGTGTCGGGCATAGGCCTCCCCTTTTGTTCTCCACTTATCTCGCTTCTCTTGTCTACGGAAGGCCGGCTGTAAGTTTTAGATCGTCGTTTCACCTGGTCTGAGGTCTGCCCCTTGATCTCTTTCCAAACCAGGGTCTCCAATCCTGCATCTTCTTATTCCAACGATTATCCGGTTAACGCATTGTATCTTCAGCCCATCTCCATTTTAGGCTATTATGTTTAGTTTTTTCCCTAGTATATTCGTTCAGTATCTTATCCTTATATTCAACATCTGACGTTCCATTGTTCGTTGTGTTTTGGCCAATCTATCCATTACATTCCTAGTCAGTGTCCAAGTTTGGGCTGCGTAAGTGAGAACTAGTAAGACACACTGGTTATATAGATTTCTTTTTTGTCTTAGAGGAATTTTCTTGTTATTCAGAATGTATCTTTGTTTACCAAAAGCTACTCATGCGAGTCTGATTCTTCTTTCTATTTCTGGGGTGTGATTGGGTTTACCGGATTGTATCATCTGTCCCAGAGATATATATATATATATATATATATATATATATATATATATATATATATATATATATATATATATATATATATATATGATTATCGGGAATCGGTCTGGACTGTAAATAAAATTATTTTCTTCCTTAAAACTTAATATTTCGTTATCGTTTGATAACTTCTTCAAGAGTAACTACAAAATTAATACACCTATATTAAAACACTATTCCCTTTCGTCAAGGCATTAAAATATTGAAATATAAAACAAACAATTATGAAACAAACGAATCAATTAAAACACGTACGAAAATGCGAGTTTGTCCTCGAAACCAACACTCAACATCTCGATTTACTACAACAAACTGAGAGTAAACAGCCTCGATACATATGCACTGCCGTGAATTCCAAACGAACGGAAAAAACAGCAACAGAAAAACCTCTTTAATTTACTTTATACTAAGAGGTGGCAAATCTTTATTTCTTATTATTGCTGTAATTGTAAATGATTAATACCTATTAATTATGTTGCTATAAATGATACTAAGTTGATTAGTGTCTGATTTATAGTTAATTGACTATATATATATATATATATATATATATATATATATATATATATATATATATATATATATATATATATATATATATACGAGGCTGGTTTGAAAAGTCCGTGCAAAAATAAAAACTACTTATGTGTTTGGGGTAAACCTTTTTTATTTTTCGACATAGTCTCCTTTTAGGCTTATACACTTCGTCCAACGATATTCTAGTTTGTTGATCCCTTCCGAATAATAGGATTTGTCCAAGTCTGCAAAATATCCATTAGTGTCTGCAATCACCTCCTCGTTTGAATAAAATCTTTGTCCCGCCAGCCATTTCTTCAAATTGGGGAACAAATAGTAGTCCGAGGGAGCCAACTCTGGAGAATAGGGGGGATGTGAAACGAGTTGGAATCCTATTTCCATTAATTTTGCGACCACAACTGCTGAGGTGTGTGCTGGTGCGTTGTCGTGATGGAAAAGGACTTTCTTGTGGGCCAATCGCGGGCGTTATTCTTGCAGCTCGGTTTTTAAACGGCTTAATAACGATGAATAATATTCACCTGTAATAGTTTTACCCTTTTCCAGATAGTCGATGAGGATTATCCCTTGCGAATCCCAAAAGACAGTCGCCATAAACTTTCCGGCCGAAGGAACGGTCTTCGCCTTTTTTGGTGCAGATTCCCCCTTGGTAACCCATTGTTTAGATTGTTGTTTGGTCTCAGGAGTATAGTAATGTATCCATGTTTCATCCACAGTGACGAAACGACGCTTAAAGTCCTCCGGATTCTTCTGGAACAGCACGATTCCGTTTTTGGTCAAGCGTGAGCAATCGCGGCACCCATCTTGCGGATAGCTTTCTCATGTCCAAATGTTTATGCAAAATATTATGTACCCGTTCAGTCGAGATGCCCACAGCACTAGCAATCTCACGCACCTTAACTCTTCTGTCATCCATCACCATATCATGGATTTGATCAATGATTTCTGGAGTCGTAACCTCCACAGGCCGTCCAGAACGTTCAGGGTCACTTGTGTCCATATGGCCAGTCCGAAAATTTTGAAACCACTTATAAACTGTTCTAATCGAAGGTGCAGAGTCACCATAATGTTTATCAAGCTTCTCTTTAGTCTCCTGAGGCGTTTTGCCTTTCATAAAGTAATGTTTAATCACCACACGAAATTCTTTTTCGTCCATTTCTTGAAAATCACTCGACTTCCTTGATTCACACGAATGCCAAACACAAAGAAATAGACCAATATGGCTGAAACTTGGTGTGAGTTCATTCAAGAGATGCTACTAACTAAACATGACCTCGATACGCACCGGTGGTGCTATCTCTAGGACTTTGCACGGACTTTTCAAACCAGCCTCGTATATATATATATATATATATATATATATATATATATATATATGTATACATATATATATATATATATATATATATATATATATATATATATATATATATATATATATATATATATTCTTCTACATAATCAAGTGTTTCGTAGGCTATGCTTATGTCTTGCGGGTTATGGTCATTTGTCATGGCTTTTGTTTACTTTTTATGTAATTTTAATCCCGCTTTTTCTGATTTTTCCTTAATATAACTTAACATGTATATGTGCTGCACTGTTAGATCTTTTTACCACATCGTCGGCATATCTCAAGTGATGTAGCCTTTCTCCATTTACATTTATTCTCTAAAAATATCCTCCAATGCAGCCTTAAATAGGGCTCATTGGGTCTCCCTGTCGCACTCCTCGTACAGGTTTTGTTTTCGTGAGCTTGTATTCAAACATAAAGAGTTGTTCACATTTGAACAGATTTTTTTCTAAACAAATTTAATAAAAAGAAATATTACAAAAATTGTTACCTTCTAAAATAATTACTTCCTGACACCAAATCTTAATTACACAAGTTTTCTATTCCAATATTTTATTATAATAAGTAAAAATTTTATTACATATAATCCGCTAAAATCTTATTTGCTTCATTCTAAAAACAACAGTATAATAAATAAATTACTGAGGTAGGTTTTTAAAGTCCTTCACCTTCTTCGGCATTATTTTTTTCTAAAGGCTACAAAGGATCTTTTGTCCAACGTCAAAAAGAAATCCTTCCTTTGTTAGCGGCGGCCGATGCCGGCATCAAAGGATTTACTTTCAGCGTCTGCTGACTATCGATAGATTTTTAATTCAGGTTAGTAGCGGGTTAAGTATATCGTATTATTTTTGTTAATAGCGTCTTTTTTCTTCTTCTTCTGTTCATTGATGTTTTTGCAGTTCATAGTTGGCTGGTGATGATTCTTCCAACATAGACCGGTGCCAGATGGTATTCCAATAAAGTTCTTGAACTGCTGCATTACAGGTAAAATGCAGATACAACTCTGGGGCCCTTGCTACTGCTTGACGCTAATTTGCATAATTGTAGATGTTTTATTGCTATCATTTCCAGATACCAGGTGTACAAGTATGAAATGCGAATTTTTTTTTAAAAAAAAACATGTTGTTATACATTTTTCCCATCTTTCGGGCAATTTGTGAATGCCACGGCAATAAAAATCTTCCCCTTTTGCTGTGAACTATTCATCGAGCCATTTTTTCACATCTTCGTACGAACCAAAACGCTGCTCAGCAAGTGCGTGACCCATCGATGCAAACAAGTGGTAATCAGAAGGAGCCAAGTCTGGTGAGTAAGCCGCATGGGGTAGAACTTCCGATCTGAGTGCTTCCAACGTGTCGCGAAGAAAAAATGACTTTGAGTTGCCTCTTTCGGTATTCTGGTCCCTCCAAACACAGAGCATCGTCTTTCTGCCAAAGCGATTCGGTCTTGCGGTCGATGTGGATGGTGCGCCTGGATCTACCCATGATTTTTTGCGCATGGGATTCTCAAAATAAATCCACTTTTCATCCCCTGTAACTATACAATGCAAAAACGACTTCCTTGTGTTCCTTTGTCACACGTGTTTTTGCGCTTTTCCATTTGCCTGTCGTTCAACTCATGTGGTACCCATCTCTCGTAGCCGATTGGAAACAGCTTGTTGACTAACGCCCAATTGCTCGGAGAATTGTTTTTGTGTTTGCGAATCATCTTCGTCCAACAATGCTTGCAATTCCACATCTTCGTATTTTTTTGGCGGTTTTCCACGTACCTTGTCTGCAACATCGAAGTCACCACTTTTGAAACGCCGAAATCATCGTTCACACGTATCGTGCGATGGAGAATGTTCACCATAAACTTCTCGAAGTAATCGGTATGATTCAGTAGCAGTTTTCTTCAAATGAAAACAAAAAATTAATGCTGTCCGCGAATGCTCTTTGTTCGGTATAAATTTCGACATATTGAACACAACACAACACTATGCACACACTTTTCCACTCGTGCGCGTCTGACACTTGTTGATGACACAACAAAATGGCGGAGTGTCAAATCTTTACAGCACAAACTGCATTGGTGCACCATCTGTTATCTGAAATTCGCATTTCATACTTGACCACCTGATAAATAGAGTATAGCCCTCCATCTTGTGATTTAAAATTTGTGTATGTTTGTATGCGATTGCATTAAGCACTAGAAAGAAGAAAAAGAATTGGTGTGAAGAGAGTTCGTCTTTGACTTACGCTACTTCAACATAATTATTTTTTCATCGTATAACTTGACGATCAAAATAATAAGCAATAAGACACGTATATGGTCCTCTTTATTTACACGAAGGTGCGGATAAAGAATAGGTTATAAGTAAAAATCCCACAAATACACTTACATCGAACGATGCACGTCGGGTAAATATTTTTTTTATTTACTTACGGATATTCTATTTCCTGGCTAAAACAACGATCGAATGAAAATAAATTCGATATCGTGGATTATTTTATCAAAATAGAGGAAAAACCTGTATTATTATTCCATTATTTTTCTTGGTATTTCAACTATAAAGCGTTATTTGTTCAGACATTTTATCAGTCAAATGAAAAATGGCGATTAATAATTACTTCAAGATAATTCCCGGAAAGATAAATTATTTTTGGTCTAGCTACTTAAAATACATTTTTTTTTTTGGAAAATTCGACTTTATTCATCAACATAGTCTCCTTCAAGAGCGATACAATCAGTACAACGCTTTTCTAACATTTCTGTACCTTTCTTGTAGAAGGATTTGCCTTTGCCTTCAAAATAGGCCTCAGTTTCGGTGATAAATTCTTTACTGAAGACAAATCTCTTTCTCGCGAGCATTTTTTTGAGATCTGCAAATAGATAATAGTCGCTGGGAACCAAATCTGGAAAATACGGTGGATGAGGAAGCAATTCCAACTTAAATTCATGCAATTCTACCATCGTAACCATTACCTTGTGACACGGTGCATTGTCTTGATGAAAGAGTTGATTAGTTCGAGAGGAGTGACAGCTGCAAAACTTTGTATCACTGCGACTTCTAACTCTTGCTTGGTGTTTGTTGACAATTTAAAAATTAGGTCTTTCAATCTTCCCCAGAGATAGAAGTCGATGGGTGTTAAATCCGGTGACCTTGCCGGCCAACGGTCCGGACCCTGGTTGGCTATCCAGTTATTGTCGAAATTGGCCAATAAAAAATTACTGATAACTGCACCGTTATGAGGGGGTGGCCCGTCGTGTTGAAAAAATATATTCCTAAGGTCCATTAATGGCAGTTAATCAACAAGAGGTTCTATTTGCTGCCTTAAAATTTCTAAATATCTCTGAGAGGTGAGTGTTCCTTCGTAAATAAATGGACCTATAACCCTGCCTCTAAAAATTCCTGCCCACACATTAAATCCAAATCTGCCTTGATTTCTTTGCTCCACAAATAAATGAGGATTTTCTTGTGCTCACGTATAAGAATCGTCTATCTCCTTTAGATAAAGGGGTTTACCTTTAAAAGTGTCCAATTTGGACCACCCTGTACACATTCACAAAAAAGTAAAGTATTTTTGAATCGAAACTTGTTAATTTTGAATAGGGGCAAAATTTTATGTTTATGTTTGAGATATTATGTCATGAAGTTTTTCTTCAAGTTTAGTTATGTAGTAAACTAGAACAAACGACAAAACCTATCAGTAAAAAAGTCTCTTCAGCTATCATATTAAGTGCCAGCTACTTTTTTTTATGGGTCTAGTACACGTGCTGCAGGGAAGTCCCTAAAGCGCTCCAGGAGCGGCATGAGTGCAAATTAAAGCAACGCATGCGTTGCTTTGATTTTCCAACCTTGGTGGGTGTCGGCTTACTCGCCGGCACAACACTTTTGGCAGGTCTATTTTCAGTTGCCCTTAAATAAATAGACCTGCCTTTTCGTAAAGTTATCTCAGATAAATGTAAAAAAAAGGAAAAAAAAAACACAAAAAGTAGGATATAAAGAAATAAATATATAAAAAAGTACAATAATTAACACAACTGATTTATAGAACTTCTAAAGAAATAAAATTTTAAAAATTGGATAGTGAGACACCATTAAGAAGCCAGACCATTAAATTTTTTTATGAGCCACTAAATTTATCGAACTAAACCATAGTAGTTTAATCGAGTTGATTTTTTCCCTAAAATAATATAAGTATTCTGAACTATTTCTACCCATTAATTTGATTGTTATTTATTGTTCTTCATCACCATTTGTTCGTTTGGGGCCGTTTCTTTGCGATTTCTGCCTTCAAACGCACCAATAACTTTATATAATATTCGCTATTGATGGTTTTTCTCTTCTCAGCATTCTTCTTCTTCTTCTTTTGCCTTTATGTCGTCCAGTTTTGAACATACGCCTCTGTCAAACTCTTCCATGTGTCTTTGTCTTGTGCCTGTTCCAGTTTAGTACTCCCATTCGTTTTAGGTCGTCTCCCCATCTCATCTGTGGGCGGTCACTTCACCTTGGTCTCCACCGTTGTATTACCACGTTTCATCGTTGATCTTTTTGTCTGGAATTATGACCTGCAAAGTCCCACTTAGTCTTGCTACCCGTTCTCTGGCATCTTCCACTTTTGTAATTTGTCTGTTCCAGGTATTATCTAATAATTTTACTCATATCATTATTCTTTCCATTGATCTTTGTACTTTTGCTATTTTATTTATGTTTGCTTTAGTCAATGTCCAAGTTTGCGAACCGTAAATCAGAATTGGAAGAACACACTGATCAAATAGTCTAGTTCTAAGGTATTGGGGTATTTTTTTGTTTATTAAAACTCTTTTCAACTTCCCAAAGCCTGCCCAAGCTAATCTAACACTTCTTATAATTTCGGCCGTTTGATTTTCCCTGTTTGTTTTAAGTATTTGTCCAAGATATAAATATATATATATATATATATATATATATATATATATATATATATATATATATATATATACATATATATATATATATATATATATATATATATATATATATATATATGTATATATATATGTATATATATGTATATATATATATATATATATATATATATATATATATATATATATATATATATATATATATATACATATATATATATATATATATATATATATATATATATATATATATATATATATATATATATATATATATATATATATATTTCTTTACTGTCTCTAAGTTGACATTGTTGAGACTTATTTTTCTTAGATCGTTTGTATTAGTCATTATCTTGGTTTTAGTCATGTTGATATTCAGTCCTATTGCCTCTGACGCTTCTGAGGGCTGTCTCATCATGTATTGCAGTTCTTCAAAGTCAGTTGTAATCAGTACAATGTCATCTGCATATCTGAGATGATGTAGATTTTTGCCATTTATATTTACGCCTCTGTGTGACCATTGCAGCTGTTTGAACATGTCTTCCATTGCTAGGGTAAAAAGCTTTGGGGAGATGACATCGCCTTCCTGCCAAAACCTTCCCAGCCGATTCCTGTGTCTTTGGTTGCTTCGGACGGCTTTTACCGGCTGCTGTACACTCAGCTGACTGCTGATTTGATTCCGGTGTGTAGTGGTGGATCCATGTTTCATCCATTGTCACATAACGCATGAAAAATCCTTTTTATTGCGCTTAAACAGGTCCAAACAGCGCTTAGAATCATCAACACGTTGTTGTTTTTGGTCCACTGTGAGCAAACGCGGTACCCATTTCGAACAGAGCTTTCTCATGCCCAAATGTTCATGCAAAACATGACCAACACGTTCTTTTAATATCATTAGAGTGTCAGTTATCTCACGCAATTTCACTTTAGCGTTATCCAAAACAATTTTGTGGATTTTTTTTATGTTTTCCGATGTAACCACCTCATTTGGGCGTCCAGACCGTTCAGCATCATTTCTGTCTGTACGACCGCGTTTAAATTCAGCATACCCGTAAATAATGAGTGATTTTCCAGGGGCAGAGTCCCCGTAACACTTATCAAGTCATTGCTTTGCTCGAACGGTATTTTTTCCCATCAAAAAACTGTGTTTAATCAACACACGAAATTCAATTTTTTTCCATTATTTCGAAAATATCAAAAGTAGCGTCACTAAAACCACTGTAATTTGTAAACTAATCGTCGAAATGTCATGAAATTTTGACGCGTATCGTTTGAAGGTTGGTAATTCCTAAAAATCATATAGATTTTTTGAATCTATGTGTCAGACCAAAAAGCTTTCAGCCTACGTGTTACATGAAAATATACTAAAATAAACACACAATCATAAAGAACATGATAAAAAACTTCTAGATGCCAGTAAAACTTGAACTTGTGATCTCAGGATTTACACTATACTAAATGAGGTGAAGCCTCAAACATTTTGAAGATATTTTGTCTCTTAAGGGGTGATTCATTGGTCTTGAGACTAATTTCAGGCGCGTATATAAGTGAAATCAGGAAAAATATTTCAAATGCAGTTGCTTATATCGTACAAATTTAATCAAAATCTATCAAATAGCACGTTTAGATTGCAGAGAATGGACCATTATCTTCGATTTTAGGCAGCTTACTTGGACGATCGAAACCTCGATTTCTTTCAACTTCCTCTTTATTCTGCCAATCAAGTGCCGGTGGTTCTGCGCTTCCCAACCATTTTCATAAACTTAACGTGAAAGTATTGCCCAATATCTTTTTAACTGGTCGTGCCTGTGAAACATTTGGTGGATTGTCATTTTTGCGAATTCTATTTTTTTTTACTTTTGAGCCATATTTGAGTTTTTTGCATAATGAAAACGTGCAAGCTGTGGCCAGAAGATTATTTTGTCGCGTGCGTGATTTTCTGCAATAAACTACTTCAATTTAGTCAAGCATTTATTGATATACACATCAGAATTCGTTGGAAATATGGAGCTGAAATATCTTTCGATGAAATGGCAAGTCACATCAACATTTTTGGTTTAAATTTCATTTTGCCGGCGTATTTGACGTCGTCTGGTGCTGCTTCATAATTGCCAGTGTATTAGAAGGAATCATTTCCACTGAGAGAACTGTTCGAAAATGTAAAGTATTTTTCATCATTCATAATGATGAATTTCCCATGAGTGAAGTCCTTAACACGAAGTGCACGGCAACATTTTGGTATTTTTTCGAGCTGTCTTCCGGTGTATTTCGGTGCCTTTTTACGTTTTCGAACTTGCACATTATTACAATAAAACTACTTAATTACTTTGTTAACTGTCACTAAATATATTTGTAAATATTTTACAATTGCGTTATCGCGATTTCGTAGTACAACTACATTGTCAAACGCTTAACTAAGACTAAAACAGATTTTTGGTATTTTATGTTTATATGATGAACAGATGTGGGTCTATTATATGTTAAAAAAGTTTGAACAAAAGAGAATTTGCTACGTCTAATTGACTATTCAGTAAATTTATATTATGGTCCTTTGAATGTCTGTAAATTTCTATAGATTCTAAGAAGTTGAGTTTTGACCCTTTAGGTGCCATATGGAGTATTTGTAAACAATCGATATTGGGAAAAGTATGGCCTGTTTCTAAGAAATGTTTAGCAAAGTGTGATTTTTCATTTTTTAGCCTATAAGAGGCATTGTGTTCTGCGAATCTTGTCTTGAAATTCCGTCCCGTTTGGCCTACGTAACAGCTATTGCACTCTTGACAATTAAGTTTATAAACTCCTGATTTATTATATTTATTAGTTTTATCTTTGGCATTAAAAAATATATTGGATAATTTTTGAGCGGGTTTTAAAGCTATTCTTGTTTTTTCGGTCGTGTGGACTTGGGATATTTTATCCGAGATGGGACCAAAATATGTCAGAGGTATGAATGTTTTCTTTTCTCGGTATTCTTTTACGGGGTAGATTAAGCTGAGAGTGATTTGTTTTCGTTTACGGCTTATTAAGGTATTAATTATTTTAGGTTGGAAGCCGTTATTGAGTGCTATATTTTTGATTGTGTCCAGTTCTTTTTTTAAATTATTTTTACTAAGAGGGATATTGAAGGCTCTATAGATCATAGATCTATAGGCTGCCAGTTTATGGGAGTTAGGGTGTATTGAGTCAGCTGGGATGGTGACATCTGAAAAGGTTGGTTTGCGGAAGATATCGAAGTTCATTTCTCTTTTTCAAAATTGTAATATCTAAGAAATTTATTTTATTATCGGTTTCCTTTTCAAGTGTGAATTTTATTTTGGGGTGTAAATTACTTAGCTGATTTAAAGTGGAATTTAGTTCAGTATCATTTCCAAGGAAACATACTTAGATGTCGTCCACATATCTAAACCAAAAGAGAATATTTTTCGCGTGTTGAGTTTTTAGAAAACTGTTTTCCAATTCTGACATAAAGATTTCAGCTAGCAAAGGGCTAAGTGGAGACCCCATGGCAAGTCCATCTCTTTGTTTGAAAAATTGATTATTGAACTGAAAATAATTTTCGGATATACAAAATTCAAACAGTTTCAATATATCTTGTTGCATTGTTATATTGACGTTGTTTTTTTGTAACATAGTTTTTATAATTTCTAAACAATCTTTATTTGGGATATTGGAGAACATATTTGTTACATCGAATGAAACTAGAAGGGCGTTATTTGGGATGGAGATATTTTTAAGTTTATTTGTAAGGTCTATAGAGTTTTTTTGTTTTGTATTTTGGATTGAATTGTGTAATTTCTTTGAAGATGGTGTTGAGATGTGTTGCCAGATTTTTTTAGGGGGGTGTTGCTGTACGATACTACTGGTCTTATTGGTGAATTTTCTTTATGTATTTTTATCAGGCCATAAAGTTTTGGTGATGTAGGATTTTGGTTTATTATTTTAAACCTTTCTCTTTCATCCACAATGCTCAGGGTTTCATTTAGCAGGGTCTTGAGTTGTTTTTGAATTTTATCCGTTGGATCTTTTTTTAGTTTTACTGGATTTTCTTTTTCCAAAAAATCATTTACTTTTTGAATGTAATGGTTTTTATCAAGAGCTATGATGGAGTTGCCTTTGTCTGCTTTTGTTATTAGTAAGTTATTCTCTTTTATTTTAGACTGAATGCATGCTATCGTTAATTGTTCTTGGTTACTGCAAGTAGTGTTTTTTGTGTTTATCATTATATGTTTTATTTTTTCTTTTTTAATATTTATTATTTTCAGTTCAATAATCAATTTTTCAAACAAAGAGATGGACTTGCCATGGGGTCTCCACTTAGCCCTTTGCTAGCCGAAAATCTTTATGTCAGAATTGAAAAACAGTTTTCTAAAAACTCAACACGCGAAAAATATTCTCTTTTGGTTTAGATATGTGGACGACATCTTAGTATGTTTCCTTGGAAATGATACTGAACTAAATTCCACTTTAAATCAGCTAAATAATTTACACCCCAAAATAAAATTCACACTTGAAAAGGAAACCGATAATAAAATAAATTTCTTAGATATTACAATTTTGAAAAAGAGAAATAAACTAGAATTCGATATCTTCCGCAAACCAACCTTTTCAGATGTCACCATCCCAGCTGACTCAATACACCCTAACTCCCATAAACTGGCAGCCTATAGATCTATGATCCATAGAGCCTTCAATATCCCTCTTAGTAAAAATAATTTAAAAAAAGAACTGGACACAATCAAAAATATAGCACTCAATAACGGCTTCCAACCTAAAATAATTAATACCTTAATAAACCGTAAACGAAAACAAATCACTCTCAGCTTAATCTACCCCGTAAAAGAATATCGAGAAAAGAAAACGTTCATACCTCTGACATATTTTGGTCCCATCTCGGATAAAATATCCCAAGTTCTCACGACCGAAAAAACAAGAATAGCTTTAAAACCCGCTCAAAAATTATCCAATATATTTTTTAATGCCAAAGATAAAACTAATAAATAACACATGGGCTGAAAAGTCCCGGGCCTAACACATAGATGGCGCTAGTTTTATTGCAGTCACCTTTTTTTCAGTTAATACTAACCTTCAAAAGACAGCTGTTAAAATTTCATGATATTCTATTCATTAGTTTGTGAGTTATTGTGCTAAGAGTGACGCTACTTTTGTTATTTTCAAAACAATGGATCAAAAACAATTTCGTGTTTTAATTTTACACTGCTTCTTGATGGGAAAAAATACCGTTCAAGCGAAGCAATGGCTTGAAAAGTGTTATGGGGACTCCGCTCCATCAGTAACAACAATAAAACGTTGGTTTGCTGACTTCAAACGTGATCGTAGAGACACCGATGATGCAGAACGCAGTGGACGTCCAAATGAGGCGGTAACACCAGAAAACATCAAAAAAAATCCATAAAATCGTTTTGAATGATCGAAAAGTGAAGTTGCGTGAGTTAGCTGACATCGTAAAGATATCAAAAGAACGTGTTGGCTTTATATTGCATGAGCATTTGACTATGAGAAAGCTCTGTTCAAAGTGGGTGCCGCGTTGGCTCACTGTTGATCAAAAACAAGAACGTGTTGATGATTCTGAGCAGTGTTTGGCCATGTTTAAACGTAACAAACCGGAATTTTTGCGTCGATATGTGACAATGGATGAAACATGGATCCATCACTTCACTCCGGAATCAAAACGATCGTCATCTGAGTGGACAGTAACTGGTGAACCTCGTCCAAAGCGCCCGAAAGCACAACAATCGGCTGGAAAGGTTATGGCCTCGGTATTTTGGGATGTGCGTGGTGTAATATTCATCGACTATCTTGAGAAAGGAAATATCATCAACAGTGAATATTATATAGCGTTATTGGAGCGTTTGAAGGCCGAAATTGCAAAGAAACGACCGCATATGGCAAAGAAAAAAATTTTGTTTCATCAAGACAACGCACCGTGTCACAAGTCAATCAAAACAATGGCAAAACTACATGAATTGAACTTCGAATTGCTCCCACATCCACCGTATTCGCCAGATTTGGCTCCCAGCGACTACTGGCTGTTCGCAGACCTGAAAAAAATGCTCGCCGGTAAGAAATTTCGCACGAATGAAGAGGTTATCGCTGAAACTGAGGCCTATTTTGAGGCAAAAGATAAATCGTTCTACAAAAGTGGTATTGAAATGTTAGAGCGGCGCTGAAATGATTGCGTTGCTCTTGATGGAGATTACGTTGATGTATAAAGCTAATTTTGAACCAAAAAAACCGTGTTTTCTTTGTTAGGCCCGGGACTTTTCAGCCCATGTGTTATAAATAAATCAGGAGTTTATAAACTTAATTGTCAAGAGTGCAATAGCTGTTACGTAGGCCAAACGGGACGGAATTTCAAGACAAGATTCGCAGAACACAATGCCTCTTATAGGCTAAAAAATGAAAAATCACACTTTGCTAAACATTTCTTAGAAACAGGCCATACTTTTCCCAATATCGATTGTTTACAAATACTCCATATGGCACCTAAAGGGTCAAAACTCAACTTCTTAGAATCTATAGAAATTTACAGACATTCAAAGGACCATAATATAAATTTACTGAATAGTCAATTAGACGTAGCAAATTCTCTTTTGTTCAAACTTTTTTAACATATAATAGACCCACATCTGTTCATCATATAAACATAAAATACCAAAAATCTGTTTTAGTCTTAGTTAAGCGTTTGACAATGTAGTTGTACTACGAAATCGCGATAACGCAATTGTAAAATATTTACAAATATATTTAGTGACAGTTAACAAAGTAATTAAGTAGTTTTATTGTTAAAATGTACTGTCACAAAGTAACGGACCACTCAATCAACTCTTGCACATTATTTATCTTCAAAATTCGATGCACAGTTGATTGCGAAACATCGTATTTTCTCCACAATTTTCTTTACGACTGCCCAACTTTGTCTTTTCCGCTTGACAGAAGGTTTTTCATTGTTCTTCTGCTAAAAACAAGTGGCCGACCGGATTTTTTCTTACTTTCTGGTTCTTTGCTTGCACGGCAATCACGCAAAACACGAAATATGGTGGCGCGAGATATTGGCTTATTTTCAAACGCATCGAGAATTTGCTTCGTGGACAGTTGTCCAAACACGGAAGCAACGCACTTTCGTAAACCCAGCTTGTATGACATTTCCAATGCGAATAATCAAATGCGCAGATTCTGAAATCAGAGTAGAAATATATACCGTTACACCTTAAGCGTAAACAACATTGCTATCTGTCAATTGTTCAGCATTTGCCCAAATGCCTAAAATTAGTCTTAAGACTAATGAATCACCCTTTATAACGATGAATGCGTCAGTCTATTAGATTTTTAATATGTAGATTGTATTTCATTCATCGCAACTATCTCATTTATCAAAAAACTGTGAAGGTTTTTTTTTTTAATTTTATTTATGATAACAACTTTCGAAATATTTGCTAAATACCATATATTGGTTTTGCATTCTAAGAATGATTATCAAATATTTTATTATAGCTTCAAAATGTAAGCGCCACGAAAGGTGTGTACGATATGTATTGCAAATCAAGATTAGGATTATAGATAAACAATTTACAACCTAGCTAATCTGCTTCAAAAAATATCCAAATTAAAACAGGCTAAAAATACATTACGCACAAAAACCTTGGTAATGTTTACTTTGTTATTTGAGGTAAGTTATGGAAACTTAAAAAAAATAACCGGTCAAGTGCAAGTTGAACTTGCACAATTAGTGTTCCGTGCGTTGATTGTTTTTAAAATAAAAATTTTTGTTACGGTGGTATAAAATGATCAGTGACTTCACAAAACACACCCCAAATGAGTTTTCAACAAAGTTTGTTTCCAATCTTGATTTTTTTTTTTTTTTTTTTTATATACCAGATAAATTATTAAAGGTAATGCACTTGTGATAATTTTCGTTCGATCTACACCCCGTGGAGAAAATTCCAGAATTTTTTCAAAATTTTTTGATAAGTACTTTTCGAGATAAGGCGGGTGGACAGCGATTTTTTAAAAATAATACAAAGAAAAGTGCGCGCAAGTATTAGATTTTAAATATATTTGTTACTCGTGTTTTCACAAGCTTTCATTTGACACCACACTCGATTACCTAGTAAAAAAAAAATTTTGTTCACTTCCGATTTCACCCCCCAAAACTAACCCCTTAAGTCAAAATTTAACTTTCAATACTACACGGCTCTGATGAGGCCATCAATTCCTATATTATTATCAAATTTCAACTTTCTATGACAAATAGTTTCGGAGAAAATCGGGTGTGACAGTCAGACAGACAGACGGACACACAGATAGACACCGAAGTCATCTTATAAGTGTTCCGTACAGAACACTAAAAATCAGTAAAGTGATTTAACGAGTACATTCCCTACAAGCATCTAGTTCTAAGACAAGTACTGAATTTGATTTTCTCACCTAAAGAGAAAGAGATGCACTATTCAGTATACAACTGCTGATAGAGAGGGCTAGAGACGTGAATAGTAAGGTGTATGCATGTTTTTATAGACTTCGCTAGATACAGCATTCGATACAGTTAAACACCAAAAATTTATAACAATACTACAAAAAATCGGCGTTGGTATAGAATAGATCAATTAGAACAGAGAATTTAACGTTATCACAGATAAGCATACAAAAAGGAGTGAGACAGGGATGCATTTTATCACCCTTGCTATTCAATATATATTCCGAGGAAATATTCAGAGAAGCCTTGGAAGAATTGGATGTAGGCTTGCGTATAAACGGAGTGACTATTAATAACATCCGTTATGCTGACGACTCCACCCTACTAGCGACAAGCCCTGAAGATATGTAAACACTGATAGACCAAGCCAAATCTCTTTCCCGCAAACAATTTTTTGAGGTCTGCGAATAGATAATAGTCGCTGGGGGCCAAATCTGGAGAATACGGTGGAAAAGAAAGCACTTCGAACTTCAATTCATGCAATTTCGCCATCGTAACCATTGACTTGTGACAAGGTGCATTGTCTTGACCAAAAAGCACTTTTTTTGTTGTTCATTTGGGGCCGTTTATTCCGATTTAATAGTAACTTTATATAATATTCACTATTGATGGTTTTTCTCTTCTCAGCATGATCGATGAAAACTATTCCATGCCCATCCTAAAATACAGAGGGCAAATCCTTCCCAGCTGACTGTTGTGTCTTTGGTAGCTTCGGACAGCTTTTACTGGTTGCTATCCACTCCGCTGATTGCCGATTTGATTCCGGTGTGTAGTGGTGGATCCCTGTTTCATCCATTGTCACATATCGGATCAAAAAATCCTTTTTACTGCGCTTAAACAGGTCCAAACAGCGCTCAGAATCATCAACACGTTGTTGTTTTTGGTCCGCTATGTGCAAACCCGGTACCCCTTTCGAATAGAGCTTTCTCATGGCCAAATGTTCATGCAAAATAAGACCAACACCTTCTTTTGATATCTTTAGGGTGTCAGCCATAGCACGCAATTTCACTTTACGGTCATCCAAAACAATTTTGTGGATTTTTTCATGCTTTCCGGTTTCACCACCTCATTTGAGCGTCAAGAGCGTTCAGGATCATTTGTGTCTGTACGACCGCGTTTAAATTCGGCATACCAGTAAATGATGAGTGATTTTCCAGGAACGAAGTCCCGGTAAAACTTATCAAGCCATTGCTTTGCTTGAACGATATTTTTTTTCCATGAAAAAGCAGTGTTTAATCAACACACAAAAGTCGTCAAATTGTTTTGAAAATATCAAAAGTGGTATCACTAAAACCACTGTAACTTGTAAACTAATCGTCGAAATGTCATGAAATTTTGACACGTATCGTTTGAAGGTTGGTACTTCCTAAAAATCATATGGATTTTTTTGAAAAGAGCGACATCTATGTGTGAGACCAAAAACTTTTCAGTCTACGTGATACATGTCGGTGTTCCTTAACTTTTGCTAAAATTCTATCAATTTTTTCTGTTATTTGTG
Organism: Pachyrhynchus sulphureomaculatus; assembly: GCA_019049505.1. Classification (NCBI taxonomy): domain Eukaryota; kingdom Metazoa; phylum Arthropoda; class Insecta; order Coleoptera; family Curculionidae; genus Pachyrhynchus; species Pachyrhynchus sulphureomaculatus. Next base: position 120,756,651 of record CM032452.1, on the reverse strand, counting down.
CTCTCTAAATGAAGTCTGAATACACGAATTCCAATAGTTTTATCACGTCAATTACTGCCAAATGTTAGCTTTCAACTGACGCTAAGAGTGACCCGATGCGACTGATATTACCTGAGATATGTGACACTAAAGCTGTTTAACGAGAAAAAGGCTCAGTAATTTTTCCACAGTCCTTTATTTTATTTTATTCAAAAGATACGAACAATTGATTTATTGTGTTGAGACATCATACTTACTATAGTGATAATTAAGCATGATAAGACTTATAAGATAATACTTGAACTCAATTTATTTAATTCCCTCATTACAAGATCAACGAATACCATTGTTTACTGAAGATTGATTTCAAGGCGCTGCCGTTAAAACTATAATTAAGTAGATATAAAAATAAATAAATAAAATTTTTAAATAATTTTAAAACAGCCATTAAAAAAAATGCGAAAAAATGTAATTCCAAGAATCGTATTTCTGTTTTACTATTTTGGGGAAATATTTGCCCAAATATCGACAGTCGCCAAGCCTCAGGGAATTTGTTTTGAAATTAGCATATAAATACCTAGTCACAAATACAAAAAATGACGATATTTTGTCAAATGTATGAGAGCTTAAAATAAACATAAAATTTTTAATCAAAATGCATATCCATTTGAAAAATTCGCATAAATATGTTACATAGGACATTCAAGAATTTATATATATATATATATATATATATATATATATATATATATATATATATATATATATATATATATAATATAAGTGATAGTTTAAAGGCTGGGATAGCTCCTAATATATTGAAGAGAGAGCAATAAATGGTCTAAGTAGCTCTAAGGAACTGTGTTTTTATTCGAAATTTCTAGCTATCTTCCATGTATATGGACTTCTTCAGGAAACTTGAAATGTGTAAATATTCCAGATTAAATGAAGATGTAATTATAAGAAAATAAACGTACTTACAGAATCTTTACAGCAATACTCTTCCAGGAGTAAGATTATTACACATTTCTTATTTCCAAAACAAGAAGTAAAACATGACAATTGAAACTGATTAAAAAGTAAAAATTCACCAAATTATTAAGCCTCAGATTTAGGTGTGACAATTAAGATAGTTCAGTGTTAAAAATGCTATAAAATTAGTGCAATCCAATATAATTCAAATGAAAAGACACCACAAAAAACGCCGGAAAACATGACTTAAGAATATTCTTTTTGGTTCATGCCAGTCCTTATTAATAGGTTAACATTTGTCTAGTGATGTTTCTGGGGATTTTTTATTTTTATTGTTAGAAGACAGGGTTGCCAATTTATATCTTGGCAATGGTTGAAATCAGATTGTCAAAAATTCAAGTTGTTTGTTATTGATACTTATTCCCCACTTTCTCTTTGCATCACTCCTTTTTTTTGTTTTTTTTGTGTAACTTTGCGAGAGTAAGTGTAAATGGAACTCAATCTTTCAAGATCTTTTTTGTGGTTGAGACATTTTGTACAGTTTTTTTATATAACACATCTCCAAAAAACTACGTTTGAACCAATTACGTTCATTATCTAAGACAAAACGGTCATTACTCTCGCAAAGTTGCACAAAAAAATGGAGTGATGCAAAGAGAAAATGGGGAATAAGTATCAATAATAAACAACTTGAATTTTTGACAATCTGAATTCAACCATTGCCAAGACATAAATTGGCAACCCTCTCTTCTAACTATAAAAATAAAAAAATCCCCAGAAACATCACTAGACAAATATCAACCTATTAATAAGGACTAGCATGAACCAAAAAGAATATTCTTATGTCATGTTTTCCGGCATTCTTTTTGGTGTCTTTTCATTTGAATTATATTAGATTGTATTAATTTTATAGCATTTTTAACGTTGAACGTTAATCGTGACACCTCAATCTAAGGCTTAATAATTTGGTGAATTTTTATTTTTTAATCGGTTTCAATTATCATGTCTTACTGCTTGTTTTGGAAACAAGAAATGTGTAATAATCTTACTCCTGGAAGAGTATTGCTGTAAATATTCTGTAAGTACGTTTATTTTCTTATAATTTCATCTTCATTTACTCTGGAATATTTACATATTTCAAATTTCCTGAAGAAATCCATATACATGGACGATAGCTAGAAATTTCGAATAAAAACACAGTTCCTTAGAGCTACTTAGACCTTTTATTGCTCTCTCTTCAATATATTAGGAGCTATCCCAGCCTTTTAAATTATCACTTAGTTGTTACCAGTGCTCCGTTACCGTCCTTCTCCTTCTCTCTCTATCTCTCTCTCTCTCTCTATCTATATATATATATATATATATATATATATATATATATATATATATATATATATATATATATATATATATATATATATAGAGAGAGAGAGAGAGAGAGAGATTGATATATGGCTCCCCTTTATAATACCAAGTAAAACTAACCGAGGGAGCCGCCACTCTGGACTGGGCAACTACTTACCATCCATCCGCTTATTTCAGTATCTGCATGTGTTAAAATAAGTACCAAACAAAGTATAAATATGTATATATATATATATATATATATATATATATATATATATATATATATATATATATATATATATATATATACACGAGGCTGGTTTGAAAAGTCCGTGCAAAAATAAAAACTACTTATGTGTTTGCGGTAAACCTTTTTTATTTTTCGACATAGTCTCCTTTTAGGCTTATACACTTCGTCCAACGATGTTCTAGTTTGTTGATCCCTTCCGAATAATAGGATTTGTCCAAGTCTGCAAAATATCCATTAGTGTCTGCAATCACCTCCTCGTTTGAATAAAATCGCCAGCCATTTCTTCAAATTGGGGAACAGATAGTAGTCCGAGGGAGCCAAGTCTGGAGAATAGGGGGGATGTGAAACGAGTTGGAATCCTATTTCCATTAATTTTGCGACCACAACTGCTGAGGTGTGTGCTGGTGCGTTGTCGTGGTGGAAAAGGACTTTCTTGTGGGCCAATCGCGGGCGTTTTTCTTGCAGCTCGGTTTTCAAACGGTCCAATAACGATGAATAATATTCACCTGTAATAGTTTTACCCTTTTCCAGATAGTCGATGAGGATTATCCCTTGCGAATCCCAAAAGACAGTCGCCATAACCATTCCGGCCGAAGGAACGGTCTTCGCCTTTTTTTGGTGCAGATTCCCCCTTGGTAACCCATTGTTTAGATTGTTGTTTGGTCTCAGGAGTATAATAATGTATCCATGTTTCATCCACAGTGACAAAACGACGCTTAAAGTCCTCCGGATTCTTCTGGAACAGCTGCAAACCATCCTTGCAACACTTCACACGATTCCGTTTTTGGTCAAGCGTGAGCAATCGCGGCACCCATCTTGCGGATAGCTTTCTCATGTCCAAATGTTTATGCAAAATACTATGTACCCGTTCAGTCGAGATGCCCACAGCACTAGCAATCTCACGTCACCATAATGTTTATCAAGCTTCTCTTTAGTCTCCTGAGGCGTTTTGCCTTTCATAAAGTAATGTTTAATCACCACACGAAATTCTTTTTCGTCCATTTCTTGAAAATCACTCGACTTCCTTGATTCACACGAATGCCAAACACAAAGAAATAGACCAATATGGCTGAAACTTGGTGTGCGTTCATTCAAGAGATGCTACTAACTAAACATGACCTCGATACGCGCCGGTGGTGCCATCTCTCGGACTTTGCACGGACTTTTCAAACCAGCCTCGCATATATATATATATATATATATATATATATATATATATATATATATATATATATATATACATATTTATACTTTGTTTGGTACTTATTTTAACACATGCAGATACTGAAATAAGCGAATGGATGGTAAGTAGTTGCCCAGTCCGAGAGTGGCGACGCCCTCGAGTTAGTTTTACTTGGTATTATAAAGGGGCGCCATATATCAATATTTTTGTACGATTCCGTCGGCTACAAAGATATGCTAGTTTTAATAAGTAAGTAAGCAATACCCTGTACATATAACCATTGTGATATATCCCTGGAGGCGAAGCCTGGCTTTCCATTTTGACAAAATTTTATTTGGATGACCGCTTGGGAATAACTTACCACTTTTTATGACCACGAAATAATAAAGTACAAAAATCTCAATGTACTAGTTCAACTAGCACTCAATTACCTTCATTCAGTGTGTAAAAAACATTGTTTTTGTCGTTACAAAGCCGACCCGCTGTACGATATTCGGAACCTTTCTCAACAAGCAGTCTCGTTTGCATAATCCAAAAGAGGTCAAAGCAGAAATGGACGGTCACCGGTCGGGACACAGCAATGGGCACCTTTTTAAAGAGGAATGTCAGGTTTAATAGTCCGAGAGGAAAAAAGATACATACATATTTGAAATGAAATTAGCAGGAAAAACATAAAACCTTTAAATTCATAGTAGAACCGCTGTCAAGACTTCTTAAGTTCTTAAAAATATTCTCCTGAAAATATAAGGTGTAATCATTATTTTCCTAACTCACTATGTTACCACATTCCACTACCCTCTATATACTTTTTAACTCACTTTCTCACCCTCTTATTCGTACAACCAAAATCAGGAAAAATTTCTATGATAGTATTGAAATTCATTCATCATCTCACTCAGGAGTCATCGTACCAACAAAATAACAGACCGACAGGCAGACGATGCGATAGACTTGGTCGAGCTGTTGACCAAGTTTTTCATGATATAAATATTCTAGAACGACGAATGTTTGTTCAGGAGTACGCAACTTCTCTAAGCAAGAGAAATGAAAATTTCTGGAATAGAAGCCATAAAATCAAAGGAATATCTTTAAACGATAAGTATTGATAAGCAAGAGGGCATGGGCAATTTTAGATGGGAACAAAATAATGACACTTATATGAAAATTAACATATGTTTAACGAATAAGGACACAGTTATTATTTATCATTATTATTATCATTAAATCCAATCATATTTTTACAAATTAATTTTCTTCTAAACACATCAACCCTTTGCCTTTATGAAAATGAATTGTTTTAACTATTTTTAGTGTTTCGTAAGGAGCACTTATGGGATCACTTCGGTATCCATCTGTCCGTCTGTCTGTTACACCCGATTTTCTCCGAAACTATTTGACATAGAAAATTGAAATTTTGCCTAAATATAGGAACTGATGGCCCAGTTAGAGCCGTATAGCTAAATTTCGACTTAAAGGGTTTTGAAGGGTGAAATCGGAAGTGAAAAGAAAAATTGTTCACTAGGTCATCGAGTGGGGTGTCAAATGAAAGCTTGTGAAAATACGAGTTCAAAAATACATATGACGTACTACTTGCGCACACTTTTCTTTGTATTATTTTAAAAAAGGGCCAAAAAACTTTGTCCACTCCCCATATCTCGAAAATTCTGGAATATTCTTTATAGAGTGTAGATTGAGCGAAAATTATCACGAGTCCATTACGTTTCATAATTTATCTGATATAAAAGAAATACTAAAAACTATATTTCACGACAAAATGGTGATTGTTTTTTAATTAATTTTTTGTACATTACTACTACCGCGCGTTGCTCCTCTGGAGACAAAATAATTTAATTTTTTTATTTTAAAAACTAACACCGTACGGAACACTAAATGCGCAAGTCCGATTTGAACTTGACCGGTTATTTTTTTTCTTTATTTACTTGAAATTATTATTTGGCTCGTCCGCATATCGTTTTATGCCGCCTGCCCTCGGACTATAAGGGTTAAGACAGTTAATTTAATGCACTTTTACATTTTCAAGTCTCGTTGCTTGGCTTTTCAAAGGATTTGGGTTACAGTGGTCGACATCAAATAACGAAATGGAGCTTAGAAAAGAAGTTTTAAATCAATGTGGAAAAATACTATTTGCATGAATATTTTAATATTTGGTTTCAGTTTGAAAAAAAAATTAATTTTAACATTTAAACGGTACTAGGCAGTACTGATAAGAACATAAAAGTTAATCGTTATAAAAAAAGTGCAAGCCGAACTTGCGAAATTAGTGTTCCGTACGGTAATTGCCTTTGAAATAAAATAAAGTTATATATTGGTACAAGAGTGACTCGTCACTCAGTTACAGCTAGATCTACCATACGTCAAGAAACACAGTTTTCATAGTTTTTTTTTAAACCAGATAGGTGATCAAACGTAATGCATTCGTAATAATTTTCGCTCAATCTACACTTTATGTAGAATATTCCAGAAAGTTCTATTCGAGACAAGGGGCGGGGACATTGATTTTTGGCAATTTTTTTCAAGTAACATAAAGAAAAGTCCGCGAAAGTATTACATCATATATATTTTGGAACTCGTATTTTCACAAGCTTTCCTTTGACACCACACTCGATAACCTGGTAAATTTTTTTTTCCACTTCCGATTTCACCCCTCAAAACTAAACCGTTAAGTCAAAATTTAACTTTCAAAACTACACGGCTTTGATTAGGCTATCAATTTCTATATTTGTGCCAAATTTCAACTTTCTGTGTCAAATTGTTCCGAAGAAAATCGGGTGTGACAGACGGACGGCAAGACACCGACGTGATCCCATAAGAATACTGTCATCATCATCATCAGTTATGCAGTCCATCGTCGGACATAAGCCTCCCCTAAGTACGTCCATCTTCTTTGGTTTTAGGACTTATTTATCCAATTGTATCCCAATAGTCTTTTGATATCGTCAGACCATCGGATTTGCAGGCGTTCTCTACGTCTTTTCTCATTCCAGGACCTTCTGTTGATTGCTTTCTGGGTCCGTTGATTATCGAAGAACCTTGCGATATGACCCACCCAGCTCCACTTCAACATGCTTACCTTCTCAGCTACATCAGTTATCTTGGACCTTCCTCGAATTTCTTCATTAGTCTGCCTATCCCTCAACGATATTCCTACCATCCTCCTTTCCATTGCTCGTTGAGCTACTAATAGGCGATTAATTTTTTATTTATTTATTTATTTACGGTTCATTAGAACCTAATTTAACTATCGGATAGGCATATTCTTACAATGTCGATATAATAGTTGCTTAAACTTATTTATGGTTTCACAATTTTTAATATTATTTGGTAGGTCATTAAAATGTTTAAGTCCTTTATAATAAAGATTTGCTCGATCAGTTTCATTTGTAATTCCCCCTACTCGGAAGTCATTTCGTCCTCTGGTGTTGTAGTTGTGTATCTGATAGACGTATCTAATTTTCTCGGTCAAATATGTGGGAAAATTTTCTATCTTTATATTATAGATGAATTTCATTGCGTAATAAAATAAGCTCTGCTTTACACTCAGCCAATTTAATCGATCTAACATATCTTTTATGTGCGTATCTCTAGGCTTCCGCAATATAAATCTCATTGCCTTGTTTTGAAGATTTTTTGCAGTAGTTCTATTTGTGTATCCTTAGCAAGAAATAATACCGAAGGACAATAAATAAAATGTGGTTCAATTATGCTTCTATGTATTAATATTTTATGGTATTCACTTATGATGTGGCAAGTTCTATACATGAGATAAACTTTTTGGTTTATTTTATTCACTAAATATTAGAAGTGTGCATCAAATTTAAGTTTACAATCTATCATTATACCCAAGTATTTAATTTCGTTTACTTTTTCTATTTTCACGATTATTTATGTATAATTTATGATTATTATTATAGTTATTGTGTGATATTATCATATATTTAGTTTTATCAGTATTTAGTTTTAACATATTTATACACATCCACTTGTAAAGAATATTCATATCAGACTGCATTTTATTAATAGCCACATCCAAACTAACATCACTAATTGCAATCAGTGCATCGTCTGCAAATAGGCTAACATCCCCGTACTTTAAACCGTCTTTAATGTCATTTATGTATATGAGAAACAGTACCGTGAAATAGTTTCTTGATTTAAAGCTCACGTTTCCGTTCCGTATGTCAATACTGGCAACACTCATTGATCAAATGTGTTCGCTTTTAGTGTATTCGGGACATTGAAAAGGAAGATGTTCCGTCATCTGCCAAACGCCGACCAAGCCAATGATATTCTCCTTGATAAATCCGCGTTCAAGTTTTCTTTTTCTTTGGATATTACTATTTTTTGTCCAAGATATACGAGGCTGGTTTGAAAAGTCCGTGCAAACTCCAAGAGATGGCACCATCGGCGCGTATCGAGGTCATGTTTAGTTAGTAGCATCTCTTGAATGAACGGACACCAAGTTTCAGCCATATTGGTCTATTTCTTTGTGTTTGGCATTCGTGTGAATCAAGGAAGTCGAGTGTGGTGATTAAACATTACTTTATGAAAGGTAAAACGCCTCAAGAGACTAAAGAGAAGCTTGATAAATATTATGGTGACTCTGCACCTTCGATTAGAACAGTTTATAAGTGGTTTCAAAATTTTCGGACTGGCCATATGGCCACAAGTGACCCTGAACGTTCTGGACGGCCTGTGGAGGTTACGACTCCAGAAATCATTGATCAAATCCATGATATGGTGATGGGTGACAGAAGAGTTAAGGTGCGTGAGATTGCTAGTGCTGAGGGCATCTCGACTGAACGGGTACATAATATTTTGCATAAACATTTGGACATGAGAAAGCTATCCGCAAGATGGGTGCCGCGATTGCTCACGCTTGACCAAAAACGGAATCGTGTTGCAAGGATGGTTTGCAGCTGTTCCAGAAGAATCCGGAGGACTTTAAGCGTCGTTTCGTCACTGTGGATGAAACATGGATACATTACTATACTCCTGAGACCAAACAACAATCTAAACAATGGGTTACCAAGGGGGAATCTGCACCAAAAAGAGGCGAAGACCGTTCCTTCGGCCGGAAAGGTTATGGCGACTGTCTTTTGGGATTCGCAAGGGATAATCCTCATCGACTATCTGGGAAAAGGGTAAAACTATTAGAGGTGAATATTATTCATCGTTATTGGACCGTTTGAAAATCGAACTGCAAGAAAAACGCCCGCGATCGGCCCACAAGAAAGTCCTTTTCCATCACGACAACGCACCAGCACACACCTCAGCAGTTGTGGTCGCAAAATTAATGGAAATAGGATTCCAACTCGTTTCACATCACCCCTATTCTCCAGACTTGGCTCCCTCGGACTACTATTTGTTCCCCAATTTGAAGAAATGGCTGGCGGGACAAAGATTTTATTCAAACGAGGAGGTGATTGCAGACACTAATGGATATTTTGCAGACTTGGACAAATCCTATTATTCGGAAGGGATCAACAAACTAGAACATCGTTGGACGAAGTGTATAAGAAGACTGTCGAAAAGTAAAAAAGGTTTACCCCAAACACATAAGTAGTTTTTATTTTTGCACGGACTTTTCAAACCAGCCTCGTACATATGAATCCATTTTTGTGATTTTCGCGTTTTCAATGTTCAGTACTACTTCTTTATCACAGTCGTCATTTGTCATGAACATGGTTTTGGCGATGTTTATCTTCAGACCAATCTCTCTGGACTTGTTGTTAAGTTCGTTCAGCATTTCCTCCAATTTTTCTTTGTTGTTAGATAAAAGCGCAGTATCATCCGCGAATCGCAAATTATTGAGTTGCTCTCCTCCTATATACGTTCCGTACGGAAGACTAAAAATTAACAAAATTAAGTAAAGCGCACAACTCTAACGAAAAACATCTATTTTCTTGTCTTACCGGGATAAACTACTAGACTCGCATAATAATGATCAGGAAAAAAGCTTTTAGAAAAATAAACACACTCTTTTTCTGATTCTCGTGGAAACCGATATAAAAAGTTAGCGAGGACGAGGGAGAGTTAAAGCGTTTTATTAATGGAATAAAATAAAGTTTGAGTGGTTTTTCCATTACTGTATAAGTTTTGTTTGTTTATGGCAGTTGAAACTAAACTTTGTCAGCAATAAAAATAAAATTCTTATTAAGTAAGTATTTGTTTAGCTGTTGCTTGGGATTAAATAACAAGAACTTGATAAATTAAAGTAATATCTTGTCTATTTATTTTGCAGTCTTTATAAAATCCATAAAAAAAATCGGAAAACCTACCACAGTACTTAAAAAATGCGCGAGCGAACTACACCAGTTTTCTGTGGACTTTTCAACCTATCCCACAGAAAGGGAATATCTCTTATCACTTCTGACAGACTTAAAATTGCTAGGGGTGTGCCACACAATGCTACACAATACTCGGCAAAAATACAAAAACACATGTTTAACAGCAGGTCGTGGGGTGAAAAGTACACGTCAAGAGTATTACAATCATCATTTCTGAGCTATCCTCTGCAAAGATCCACGTGGTATTATCCGCATATAGTACAGCGCACTGTGCAGTAATATTACATAATTTATTTGTATACATTATGTACAGTAAGGCCCCAAGGATGCATCTCTGTGGCACACCACTAGCAATTTTGACTCTACTAAAAAAAAAGTATAAATAGGGTAGATTTGGAGTTTAGCTTTAGTCAATCATTGCTCCTGATGAAGCTAACATGATTAGCGAAACGCGCGTCGAGTGCTAAAATAAAGTGTTTGGTGTAGTGGTGATATACGAGGCTGGTTTGAAAAGTCCGTGCAAAAATAAAAACTATTTATGTGTTTGGGGTAAACCTTTTTTATTTTTCGACATAGTCTCCTTTTAGGCTTATACACTTCGTCCAATGATGTTCTAGTTTGTTGATCCCTTCCGAATAATAGGATTTGTACAAGTCTGCAAAATATCCATTAGTGTCTGCAATCACCTCCTCGTTTGAATAAAATCTTTGTCCCGGCAGCCATTTCTTCAAATTGGGGAACAAATAGTAGTCCGAGGGAGCCAAGTCTGGAGAATAGGGGGGATGTGAAACGAGTTGGAATCCTATTTCCATTAATTTTGCGACCACAACTGCTGAGGTGTGTGCTGGTGCGTTGTCGTGATGGAAAAGGACTTTCTTGTGGGCCAATCGCGGGCGTTTTTTCTTGCAGCTCGGTTTTCAAACGGTCCAATAACGATGAATAATATTCACCTGTAATAGTTTTACCTTTTTCCAGATAGTCGATGAGGATTATCCCTTCCGAATCCCAAAAGACAGTCGCCATAACCTTTCCGGCCGAAGAAACAGTCTTCGCCTTTTTTGGTGCAGATTCCCCCTTGGTAACCCATTGTTTAGATTGTTGTTTGGTCTTAGGAGTATAGTAATGTGTCCATGTTTCATCGACAGTGACGAAACGACGCTTAAAGTCCTCCGGATTCTTCTGGAACAGCTGCAAACCATCCTTGCAACACTTCACACGATTCCGTTTTTGGTCAAGCGTGAGCAATCGCGGCACCCATCTTGCGGATAGCTTTCTCATGTCCAAATGTTTATGCAAAATATTATGTACCCGTTCAGTCGAGATGCCCACAGCACTAGCAATCTCACGCACCTTAACTCTTCTGTCATCCATCACCATATCATGGATTTGATCAATGATTTCTGGAGTCGTAACCTCCACAGGCCGTCCAGAACGTTCAGCGTCACTTGTGCCCATATGGCCAGTCCGAAAATTTTGAAACCACTTATAAACTGTTCTAATCGAAGGTGCAGAGTCACCATAATGTTTATTAAGCTTCTCTTTAGTCTCCTGAGGCGTTTTGCCTTTCATAAAGTAATGTTTAATCACCACACGAAATTCTTTTTCGTCCATTTCTTGAAAATCACTCGACTTCCTTGATTCACACGAATGCCAAACACAAAGAAATAGACCAATATGGCTGAAACTTGGTGTGCGTTCATTCAAGAGATGCTACTAACTAAACATGACCTCGATACGCGCCGGTGGTGCCATCTCTCGGATTTTGCACGGACTTTTCAAACCAGCCTCGTATACTGAGTAGTAATTTTGACTCTGTCAGAAGCGATAAGTCTATCGTAAGATAGAGCCACACCTTGCTGAGTTCTTTTCTCCAGGTATGATTTTATTACGTCCAGGGCATTTCCCCTAACACCATAGTTAAAATAAAACTTAATAACTAAATCAATACTAGTCCATTTTTCAATTTTACTTTTTCTCTTATCTTTCGTGATTTCCGACAGAAGAGGGGTGATTCATACTACTTACAACATCCAATGTGTAGCCATGATTTAGTGTCCTGTGTCTTCTTTTTGTTCAAAGATTTAAAAAGAGACTTTAGAGGCAACAAAATCTCCTCAGATGAAAAATTGAAAGCAACTGTATTATCGTTTTTAAGGAATAGAACAACTCGATAATCGCTATATCGCTAATAGAAAAGTTGCTCTGCTCGTTTTTCTTCGTCGTATATTACAGTACAGTATGACTAACACTTTCTTCTTGGTATAAAATTATCACGAATCAGTCATCGACAGGTGAGATTTTATTAAAAGGCGTAGGTGTTAACATGGACTGGGTGTAAAACAGGCTAGTATTATACACTGCGTTGTGTAATACTATTTATGAATAGGTGTCACCGTAAAATTTCCGTGGTTTCTGGACAAAAATTTGTTGCAAGTGGTTTTCACAGGCCTCTTTTTAAACTAACTCAACATCATTCAGAGAGTTCTGTAGAGATCGAAATAGATGGTAGTCTGACGGTGCATGGTCCGGGCTATACGGTGGACTTCCCAGCTAAACTCTCTCGATTTTTGCTGAGTTATCAAAGAAGTGTGTAGTCAGCCGTTGTCATGGTGGAAGATGACATCCCTTCAGTTGCCCATTTTTTTTAATTACTTGCTTCAATTTTATCAATTGCTGACAGTAAATTTCAAAATCAATCGTATGGCCACACTGCGGCAGCTCATGGTACACGATTCCCTTCTAATCCCACCAAACACACAGCATCACCGTTTGTGAAGCTTCATCCTTTGTCGGCCACGATGTATTGAGCACATTATTGTCGTACGTGATCCACTTTTATCGCCCGTGATCAATAACTGGATGTCGTTGTACTGTGTGACTGCAAAAAGCGTGCCCGATTTTCATAGATGGCAGAAGTATGCCCCTTTTGACTGTGCTAATGTTTCTTATATAATCATATTATTAACTGACAACTATCTAAATACGTCGTGAGTTAACATGACCTTAAAAAAAAGTTTATTTAAATTAATTTGTTTGCAAGATTAATATTCAAAATGGAAAATGAAAAGTTACATTTTCGTCATGTTATGTTATATGAATTGGAAAGGGAAGTGAGTGTTGAAACTGCAACAAAAAATATCCAAAGGTTTATTTGGATCGTGCTCCTGCTCTTAGGATAGTTAAAAACTGGTTTAGTCGATTGGACGATATCCCGACGTTGATAATGACTTTATCCGTGACTTAGCGAATAATAATCCACAGATTACCACCGAAGAGATTGCTGAGAGACTAAATGTTGATAATTTGACAGCATTTCGTCAGTTAAAGCAACTTGGATACACTTCAAAACTTGATATATGGGTTCCGTACATTTTGACAGAAAGGAACAAGCTGAACCGTGTTTCCATGGACATTTCTCTCCTCGTCCGTCAACAAAACGAACCTTTCTTGGATGAAGTCATAACTGGAGATGAAAAATAGATTGTGTATAAGAACATGATGAAGAAAAAGAAGCGGGAAGCATGGAAGTGAAAGAGCAGAATCTATAGAAAAGGCATGTCGCCCAACAGACACTGTAAAAACTTAGAGAGTTTAAATGAAAAATCCTCCAGGACCTGCCGTATTCCGCTGACCTTGAACCTTCACATTTTCATCTGTTTTGTTGTCTGCAAAATAATTTGAATGGCAAAAAATTCGATTCCAAAAACTACCTCACGACTTTCTTTGAAGAGAAACCACGCAGTTTCTACAAAGAAGGAATTCAAAAACATGTAGAACGATGGGAGACAATTATAGAAAATGATAAATTAATAAATACTATTTTTCATGAAAATGTGTTTTATTTAATTTGATTTCTAATCGGTCACGAACTTTTGCAATCAGCCAATAAAGGTTTTAGCATCATGTGGCACCCAAACATCGAACTATTTGGTGATGGATGTTTAGTTCCTTGGCGATGTCACGGCTACATACATGCCCGATTTGGTTAACTTTTGCCAAAATTCTAGCAACTTTTTCTGTCACTGATCGATCAGTGCGAGGAGCATCTTTGACATCGAAATTTCCAGAACGAAAGCCACTGAATCATCTTTTGGCTATTACTTTTAGTAACGTATCTTGACTATTAGAAGCACTAATTTCTCCATAGACCTGCGCAGCATATGTGCGTTTATCGAAATAAAACTGTAAGATTTACCGAACTTTTACATAAATGTCACCTATCTTTCAGGCGTTCTAAATTCTTCTTCTTCCGACTTATAGCTAGGCACTATTGCCTGTTTTCTGTGTTCTCTGTTCTAGAGATCGTCGCTCCATCTCTTTCTAGGACGTCCCATTAATCTTCTTCCATTCGGGGTCTGTCTCTTGCTATCCGTACTATTATGTTGTTTGCCATTCTTCCCATGTGTTGATCCCATTTCACTTTCCTTCCTCTTATCCACTGGTTGATATTATCTATATTACGCTTTTGTATATTCTTGTTTTGGTCTTAACGGAGATTAATTCATTTCTAAATATGGTATCATTGAAGCATCCTGCTATCTTATTAGCCTTGTTGACTTGACGTTTTACTTCATCCTCAATTTTTCCAATACTAGATATTTTGATGCCCAGGTAATGGACCATCTATCACCTGTTCTATTTGTTTATCTTCCACCACCAGCTTGCACCTGATCGGCTTTTTTGCTATTACTGTTGTCTTGGTTTTTTTCAGTTGAGATTTACATATTATATTGTTTTGCTGCTAAGTAGAATTCATATAGCAGCCGTTCCAGATCGTTCTCGGTCTCCGCCATTATTATCGCGTCCTCTGCATAACATAATTTTAAATTCTCTGTTGCCCATTGTATATCCCTTTTTTCTTTTGACATTCTTTATAATTTCATCCATAACAATTTTAAATAGAAGAGGACTTAAAGAGTCTGCCTGCCTGACTCCAGATTCATAGTTGACTGGTTCTGTCATTCCTTCCGCTAATCTTGCGACCACTTTATTGTCTTTATATGTATTCTCGATAATTTTAATTAGGTCTAATCGGATGTTCCTGTTATATAATAGATGAATAACGTCTTCTATATCCACATTCGGATCTTCTTTTTCTCCCTTCGTGTGCATTAGTACGAGGCTGGTTTGAAAAGTCTGTGCAAAATCCGAGAGATGGCACCACTGGCGCGTATCGAGGTCATGTTTAGTTAGTAGCATCTCTTGAATGAACGCACACCAAGTTTCAGCCATATTGGTCTATTTCTTTGTGTTTGGCATTCGTGTGAATCAAGTGATTTTCAAGAAATGGACGAAAAAGAATTTCGTGTGGTGATTAAACATTACTTTATGAAAGGCAAAACGCCTCAGGAGACTAAAGAGAAGCTTGATAAACATTATGGTGGCTCTGCACCTTCGATTAGAATAGTTTATAAGTGGTTTCAAAATTTTCGGACTGGCCATATGGGCACAAGTGACGCTGAACGTTCTGGACGGCCTGTGGAGGTTACGACTCCAGAAATCATTGATCAAATCCATGATATGGTGATGGATGACAGAAGAGTTAAGGTGCGTGAGATTGCTAGTGCTGTGGGCATCTCGACTGAACGGGTACATAATATTTTGCATAAACATTGTGTGTGAAATGTTGCAAGGATGGTTTGCAGCTGTTCCAGAAGAATCCGGAGGACTTTAAGCGTCGTTTCGTCACTGTGGATGAAACATGGATACATTACTATACTCCTGAGACCAAACAACAATCTAAACAATGGGTTACCAAGGGGGAATCTGCACCAAAAAAGGCGAAGACCGTTCCTTCGGCCGGAAAGGTTATGGCGACTGTCTTTTGGGATTCGCAAGGGATAATCCTCATCGACTATCTGGAAAAGGGTAAAACTATTACAGGTGAATATTATTCATCGTTATTGGACCGTTTGAAAACCGAGCTGCAAGAAAAACGCCCGCGATTGGCCCACAAGAAAGTCCTTTTCCATCACGACAACGCACCAGCACACACCTCAGCAGTTGTGGTCCCAAAATTAATGGAAATAGGATTCCAACTCGTTTCACATCCCCCCTATTCTCCAGACTTGGCTCCCTCGGACTACTATTTGTTCCCCAATTTGAAGAAATGGCTGGCGGGACAAAGATTTTATTCAAACGAGGAGGTGATTGCAGATACTAATGGATATTTTGCAGACTTGGACAAATCCTATTATTCGGAAGGGATCAACAAACTAGAACATCGTTAGACGAAGTGTATAAGCCTAAAAGGAGACTATGTCGAAAAATAAAAAAGGTTTACCCCAAACACATAAGTAGTTTTTATTTTTGCACGGACTTTTCAAACCAGCCTCGTATAATTGCCGCTGTTCTCCATTCATCTGGGATTCTATTCGAACTTAAATTCTCTGTATAAGTGTTTGGAGTTGGAGTGTCCCCCATATTTTAGTAGTTCGCTAGCTATTTGGTCTTCGCCGGGAGATTTACGGATTTTAAATTTTTCCAATGCTTCTAGCACATATACTTCCGTTATATATGTTTCGTCGTTTATCGTTATATCAGGTGTTTGTGGCAGTGTGATACTCTGTTCCCTTTTATATAATTGTGTAAGATATGTTGCCCACGTTCCTTTCTTCACGTGTGTATACTCTAATAGTTCTAAATTAAGTCTGAATAAACGAATTCCAACAGGTTTTGCATGACTGCCACTGTCAAATATTTATTTATTTATTTTGAACCAGACTTATTACAATTCAATACAAAATATGCAATACCTATTAAGATAACCCAAGTTATCTGCACAATAGGACTGGTGAACAAATAATCCTTAAGAACTATACACAATTATACTAAACTATACTAAAATACACAAACTTAAATTTAACAAAAAATAAAAAATTAAAATTTATTGGTTGCTCAACAGTGGCAGTAGATACAGAAAAACTCAGAAAACAAAAAATAAAAACAATAAAAAAAAAAAAAAAACGTACCTTTCATTAATTATATTGTGGCCACACTTATATCCGATGATCCAATCCAACCTTTAAACTTTTTTTTTAGAGTCAGGCAGTTTGTTAAACGCCTTCATAGCAGTAATCCTACTGCTCTTAAATTTTATTCTTTTATTTATCTTTGGCAATAAAAGGTTTTTGTTTCTGGTTTTAATACGAGATTCTGCGTGTTCCTTTCGCATATCTGCATAATAAAGCAACAATGACTCCAATGTAAACATCTGGGAGATATTTAATGGGACAGAATAATTAGTTTGTTTTTTCAAGATTATCTTTAAGATCCTATTTTGCAAATTCTGCAACATTATCATATGCTCCACCCCACGCAATCACTCCATAAGAGCAAATGCTATGGAAAAGAGCATAATAAATCGTTAATAGAGTCCCCGTCGACATAATTTTTGATAATTTAGCAAATATAAATAGCAGATATTTCGTTCTTTTCACTACATTCTCAACATGCTTATCCCATCTCACATGGCAATCAAACACAATACCCAAATATTTACAGAATTCAATCCTTTTTACTCTACTATGATTTATATTAATAGTTATATCATTCGGAATGCTATCACGATACACACCAAAAGTCATGAAGACTGTTTTTGAAATATTCAAAGATAATTGATTTAATGCTAACCATGTGCTTACTGTTTTTAAAAGATCATTCATTTTATTTTGGGTTTTATCCCAAGTTTCTTCAGTGCTTATAATGGCTGTATCGTCCGCATATGACATCACAGACTGCTTTTCCGAAATTTGAA
Organism: Pachyrhynchus sulphureomaculatus; assembly: GCA_019049505.1. Classification (NCBI taxonomy): domain Eukaryota; kingdom Metazoa; phylum Arthropoda; class Insecta; order Coleoptera; family Curculionidae; genus Pachyrhynchus; species Pachyrhynchus sulphureomaculatus. Next base: position 120,738,856 of record CM032452.1, on the reverse strand, counting down.
GCATGTCATTTATATATAAAATAAATAATAGAAGTCCAAGGATTGTTCCTTGTGTGTGATTTGTTTATGGGCATTAACAGTACTTGATATTTTAACAGTTTGTATCCTCTTATTTAAATAACTTCTAATTAAGTCATGAGCCATACCTCTAATAAAGGGTCTTCCATTTGGGACTTGACAACTTTGAAATTTCACTGTGAACGCACCCTTAAGCCAATCACCGAACTGTCAACGTCAAAACATTCAGTAAAGTCAACATTTTCATCATGGTGAAGTACACGAACGAACAACGTTTACAAATAATTAAAATTTACTACCAAAATTTGGAGTCGGTGACTGCAACTTTAAGAGCGTTAACGCCAATTTTTGGTCGTAATTCTCGTCCCAGTAGACAAGCAATTCATAGTCTAGTGAAAAAATTTGAGTTAACATATTCGCTGCTGGATGTTCCCGTGCCAGTGAGACAACGGGTCGGTCGAAGTGGCCAGAATATTGCTGCCGTTCAAGCGTCCATCTCAAACGAATCAAAACAGTCGATTTCACGGCGTTCTCAAGAATTGGGCATCGCTCAGACCACACGAATTTTGCGAAAGGATCTTGGCCTGCACCCTTATAAGTTAAAGTTAATTCAAGAACTAAAGCCACTCGATCATATGAAGCGACGTACGTTCTCAAATTGGGCTCTAGAAATGTTGGAAGAAGATGGCCAATTTCATCGCAAAATCATTTTTAGTGATGAAGCGCATTTTTGAATAAACGGCTTCGTCAACAAACAGAATATGCGTTATTGGCCAGGTGAAAACCCTCATGTGCTTGAAGAAACATCACTTCATCCACAAAAAAATATTGGTGGTGTCATTGGGCCGTTCTTTTTCGTTGATGAAAATAACCGTCACGTTACAGTCAATGGAGATCGCTACAGAGGCATGTTGCAACGTTATTTCTTTGATCAATTGCATGGGCTAGACATTAATGATATGTGGTTTCTACAAGACGGCACACAGTGGGGAAAAACGAAAAATCGTGTTTCAAAATTGTCTAGAGCCTTCAATTTTGGTTCGATTTGGACGATTTTTTTTTTAAATTGAAGCTTATTAAATTCCGAACAAAGTTGTCGGAGCCGATTTTGCAATTAAACTTCTGTTTCAAAATGGCGGTTTCTGATTATATAGCGACTGAGACACAGAAAACGCTTACAGTTTCAAACCAAGTTGTGCTAAAATGCGTGTATATGTATGTTTTTTTTATGTCGCAGATAATATATCTAATATCACAGTTACAAGATTAATAATAATGAACCCAAAATGGCTGCCATGAACAATAAAAGTATTATAAATATGAATATTTTATTTCCATAACATTTGCATAAATAATTTCTTTAAGGTTGTTAATTATAAATATGTTTCAACAATTGACTTAAATTGAATCGAGCAAGAAAGTTTCTCTGTGGCATTTAGACTGTGGCAGTCAGATCATTCAAGTTTAGCTGCGGGATTTAAATTTTCATGCAGTTATTGCTAGAATATTGCTGCTGTAAATTTTAAGTATCGTAGACAATTTTCTAGCAGATACAAAAAACAGCGATACACGCAGAAAAGGACAGCTCACACAGCTAGAAAATGGCTACAACAGCTAAAACGTTTTGTTAAAATAGGGACAGCTAAATATTTTATGTAAGAGTAAGTTAAGGTTAGACATATTTATTTTCTTATTTTTCTAGTCTATTCCTATAATTCAATAGTTCTGTATATGTACTAAAGGGTTTTCTCGTTAATAAAGATTATTATTACTCTTACAAAATACACGCAGAGAAATGCTAAAATAGGGACAGTTAACATAAATATTTTGCTGCATTAGCCACTGGTTAGCAACAGCAGCCACTTTTTTGCTACAACAGCAAACAATGTGGCTAGTGCAGCAAAATATTTAGCTGTCCCTATTTTATAACAAAACGTTTTAGCTGTGTAGCCATTTTCTAGCTGTGTGAGCTGTCCTTTTCTGCGTGTATCTCTGTTTTTTGTATCTGCTAGAAAATTGTCAACGATACTTAAAATTTACAGCAGCAATATTCTAGCAATAACTGCATGAAAATTTAAATCCCGCAACTAAACTTGAATAACTTGAATGATCTGACTGCCACAGAGAAACTTTCTTGCTCGATTCAATTTTGGCATCCGCCATACTTGATTTGTCATTTTAAGTCAATTGTTGGAACATATTTATAATTAACAACCTTAAAGAAATTATTTATGCAAATGTTATGGATATAAAATAATAATGGTACGTTTATTCATATTTATAATACTTTTATTGTTCATGGCAGCCATTTTGGGTTCATTACACAGGGGAACAGCTGTTTTGGTGTCGAGGTTTTTTGAGCTGATTCTATATCAATTTGATGTCCTGAATTCAAATAACGTATTCATTTGTACCTAGGAGCTCAAATTTTTAAGATATACAATTTTAGAGAAATATAAGTTACATTATTGTAACTCAAATCCGTAAGTGTAGTAAACAAAAGTAGATACGAAATTTTTATTTTAGTTATACAAAATACAATATTATGTCGTACTTACAAACAAAAAAAAATATTGAAGAAATGAAATAGTCACTCAACACTTGGAAAGCTTCTTTTCCGCGACATTCTTGAATGTTTTTTTAAACAGTATCTTTTTAAACTCCAGCAGTAATCTGCCATCATGTGCATGTCCCATCTTCCTTGGTAGCGGTCCTCCATAACTTTAATATCTTGGTGAAATCTTTCACCTTGTTCCTCACTCATGTCTCCTAAATTTTCTAGAAAACGGTCTAAGTGGCTGTGTAAATAGTGTATTTTAATACTCATATTGCACCCTAAGGATTTGAAACTATTAAGCATCTTGTTAACCATTTCAACATAGTTTTGAGCTTTATGTTTGCCTAGAAAATTTTCTACAACTGCAACAAATGATGTCCAAGCTTCTCGTTCAACTTGATTCATTGAATCTATGAAGGCAGGATCCTTAATTAATTTTCTAGAAAACGGTCTAAGTGGCTGTGTAAATAGTGTATTTTAATACTCATATTGCACCCTAAGGATTTGAAACTATTAAGCATCTTGTTAACCATTTCAACATAGTTTTGAGCTTTATGTTTGCCTAGAAAAATTTTCTACAACTGCAACAAATGATGTCCAAGCTTCTCGTTCAACTTGATTCATTGAATTTATGAAGGCAGGATCCTTAATTAATTGTCTTATTTGTGGGCCGTCAAATATCCCTGCTTTGAGTTTTTCTGTGCTCAACTGATGCATTTTTACCCCTATATATGCAAAACAAGACCCATTCTTATCAAGAGCCTTTACAAATTGCTTCATTAAGCCCAACTTTATATGTAACGAAAGAAGTATGATTTTTTCTCTTTCAACCAAAGCGTCGTTAATGACATTCTTTTTTCCCAACGTCCATGTTTTCTCTCTGAGGCCAATCTTTTCTAACCCAGTGGTGTGTTTTGTCCCTACTATCCCAGAGGCACAAGAAACACGGATATTTCGTGTAACCACTTTGCTGCCCAAGAAGAAAGTTTACCATTTTTAAGTCTACACAAATCATCCATTGATGTTCGTAATACTTTATCTTCTGCAAGACCAAAGCTATGGTATTATATTCTTCTTTCAGTTTCGTTGAGTGAGCTAGAGGTATTGAACCATATTTATTCCCATTATGTAGAAGGACACATTTTAAGCTTCGCTTTGAACTGTCAATAAATAGGCGCCAATCATCTGGAATATATTCAGAAAGTCCCATTTCTTTCATGAGTCCCCTAATTTCGTGACAAAATACAAGATTGTCTTCTTGAGAAAAGAATGGTAGCAGATCTTTTTCTCTTGTACGGTAAAAGGTAATTTTGGTTCCTTGTTCTAGTAAATTTTTGTCGTTCAACCTAGAAGCCAGTACTTCAGAAGCTTTTTTCGATAAATTGAGATCCCTGGTGAGATCATTTAATTCATTTTGATTGAAGCGTTGAGGAACTGATGACGTCCTCTCATAGTCACTGTTAGTTTCATTAGCATCAGAACTTTTATTAGCATCAGAAGAGCGATCAGAGGGAAAATATTCGTCATCAGAGATATGTGGTAGCTGATGAAATGTTGGAATCGGTATTTCATCTGAGTGCGGGATAGGGAGCATTGCCGAGTCTAAATTGGGATAAGTCCACTTACTGCGGTTATTTCAATTGATTCCATTAGTATTTACTAAACAGAAATAACAATCATTGAAGTGGTTTTTTGGTTCTCTCCAAACCATTGGTACGCCGAATTTTAGACATTTTCTTTTCCCGGTAGTCCACTGCCGTAAATACTCTGTACAAGTTTTACATACGAGATGCGGGGCCCACGTTTTGTCCTGATCACCAAGCTTAACTCCAAAGTATCCAAGATACGCTCGCTTTACAAAGTCAGTAATAGTTTGTCTGTTTTGTTGAAACATGTATTCTCCGCATATATAGCAAAACACATCAGGTTGATTTACACAACTTCTTCTTGAACTGGAACCTGAACTCATTTTAATTCTGTTCAATAACACAAAAACACTCTTTTCTTAACATAAAATAACACGCCGAATTCGATCTACTCTCATTAGTAAGAACGCACAAACTGACGAGACTTACCCGAGTTAGGTGATTAAAAGGGTCAGTTCAGGTACCTGATAGGCAATGGTTCCACTATTTATAGATTTACCTGGAATTTACACAATTACAGACTGACAATAAAACCATTGTACCTACATTAATGAATATATAATAATTTTAGAACTCTCTTAAATGAATATACTGATAAAAACCACATTGGTAGATAAGTTGATGTATCTAAAAAAGTAGAGCTGATAGAGAAAAACGGAATGCATGTATAGATTTAGCGTCCCAAATACAGTTAAAATCAGCTCTAATATCCCAGGCACCAAAACAAAAATATTTTTTTTGTTGCCCTGTGTTATTATTAATCTTGTAACTGTGATATTAGATATATTATCTGCGACAAAAAAAAACATACATACACGCATTTTAGCACAACTTGGTTTGAAACTGTAAGCGTTTTCTGTGTCTCAGTCGCTATATAATCAGAAACCAACGTCCGCCATTTTGAAACAAAAGTTTAATTGAAAAATCGGCTCCGACAACTTTGTTCGGAATTTAATAAGCTTCAATTTAAAAAAAAAAAATCGTCCAAATCGAACTAAAATTGAACGCTCTAGACAATTTTGAAACACGATTTTTCGTTTTTCCCCACTGTGCGGCGCCACAAGCCACACAGCGGGTGTAACAATCGACTTACTGCAATCTAAATTCGGCGAACGTGTTATATCGAGAAATGGTCCCGTTGAATGGCCGCCTAGATCGTGTGATTTAACACCTCTAGACTTCTTTTTATGGGGGTACGTTAAATCATTGGTCTATGCTAACAAGCCTGCGTCGTTAGAGGAGCTCAGAGCAAATATTAAAAGAGAGATAGCGGCCGTTTCCGTCGGAATGTGTGGCCGAGTCATCGAAAATTGGGATCAACGAATCGAACCGCTGCAAACGTGGTGGACATATGAATGAAGTCGAATTCCATACATAAATGTTTTGATTGTACTTCAAGCCGATAGTAAAATTTTCGAAATGTCTCAAATGGGTTGCATTTTATTTCAAAAAAAAGTTGTCAAGTCCTTAATGGAAGACCCGATACGTGAGCCATACCTCAAATATCAACAATTTGAAAAAAAATAAATAGAAACGTAAAACTACTTGTGACACACAATGTTTATCGTATTATACACACTCTGACATCTCTCCAAAGTTGCCAACATCTAAACGTCACCTACGTGTCATCGTTTCGTGCCTTTACTGTAATCAAGTCCAATATATAATTAACTGGTAAATTCTAGAACATCTGGAATCTAGTATATTACACATAAATCATTTAAAATTGAAAACTAACGTAATTTCTGCGAGGCCATAACATAAATTAAACACAACATTATATTGAACGCGTTGCGATAGAAAGTGGCCAGCTTAATGGATATTTGCTAATTCATTGATTATTTAATCTCGGACTGAATTTATGAAAGTAGTGTAAACACGAACGTATGATAGTAATTTGGCAAACTGGAAAATCAGGGATTTGTCGGTTAGGTAAATACAGGGAATAAGGTAATCCGGGGGTGTAAATCACCACCTTTTTTTATGGCATAATATTGAACGATTATACATTTAGTTCATGATATCCTTAATAGCCCAGTCGTCAGAGCCAAATTTTGACGAAAAGCTGTCATTAAATGTTTTTTTTTTTTTAAATAGGCGAACCTCTTATGCACTGGAACTAAGCCAACAAGCCAGCATCTCTATTTATAATATATACAGTCACTGGCCAAATTATTAGACGCACTGTATTTTTTTTAGTAAATTTATGTTTCTTAAGAGTTTTTTATGCAATAATGGTATATTTAAACTACAATATTATTGATTTTTATTTAAAAGAATTGTTGTAGACTACATATTTGTATTTATTTTTAACATATGGTAACACTGTGTTGACAAAGTGATACATGAACGTAAATAAGTACAAACCTGTATCAGTCGCGATCGGAATCGAGTCAGGTACGGACGTGTTTCTGTGGCTTTATGGACTGTGATTGTTTGTTTAACAGTTTTATACTACTCAGTTATTAGTTTATTTTGTATGCAGTGTTTTAAAAAAGTAATTGGACTATTTCCATTATGGGTACAAAAGGCGATCTTTCACCACGTAAAAAAGCTGAAGTGAAGGCCCTTGTGATTGCGAAAACATTTACAAACCGAGAAATATCACGAAGATTGGAGGTTTCTGAAGCTAGTGTACGACGCATAAAAAAGAAAATTGAGTCAGGGAAGGAATTAAGCCCGAAAAGAAAGAAAAGATGCGGTAGAAAACCAATTTTCACTCCACGGTCAGAGAGATGTTTGAAGAAAATTTGTGTAGAAAACAGATTCACACAACTCCAGGATGCTAGCGTAAATGCTTCTGAGCGCACTGTTCGAAGAAAATTAAAAGAATTAGATTTTAAGGCCTGTCGCCCCGCCAGGAAGCCCAAGTTAACAACTGCAATGAAAGCAAAGCGTCTGAAGTGGGCCAAACAATGGCAAGACAAAGATGTGGACTTCTGGAGATCGGTAAGATACAGCAATTTAATCAATAATTGATACATTATTATCATTTTCAGTTAAATAAAGCAAATAAACATGGAAGTTTATATATTTTTCCTATTTTTGACAGGTCTGCTTCAGTGACGAAAGCACATTCGAAATTTTGCAGAATAAAGCTCAGTATGTGCGTCGTCGTCATGGAGAAAAGTTTCATCCTGATTGTGTCGTCCCGACGGTTAAACATCCCACCAAAGTGATGATTTGGTCAGTCATCAGCAGTAAGGGCACTGGACGTCTGTACGTCGTCAAAGGAATAATGGGGCAAGATCAGTACAAAGAAGTATTACAAAATCGGTTGATTCCGCAGCTCAGAGAATGGTTTCCAAATGGGGACCCATTCACTTTCATGCAAGATGGAGCTCCCTGCCACACTGCTCGGTCTGTTAAAGCTTTTTTGGCAGAAAAAAATATCCCTCTGTTGGATTGGCCCTGATATGAACCCCACTGAAAATGTGTGGGAGCTGATGAAACGAGAAGTAGCTAAAGATGTGATTACCAACAAAACCCACCTCCTAGAAAAGATTATTCATGTGTGGAATCATCATCCTCAAATGCAGGAGACAGTACAATCTTGCATTGATAGCATGCCGCGCAGAATTAAAGCTTTGATAGCGGCTAAAGGTGGCTCAACTAAATATTGACTTTTACTAACATTAATTTCACTTTTCTTTAAAACTTAATAAACTTATGCTTTTCTAAATTAATGCTGTTTTATTTATGTCAAATAAATAGGTAATTGATTGGATAATATAAAAATAAAAAACGAATCAATTTAAAATAATAAAACGGTACAATATCACTCGGTAATTAATATTTTACATGAAATCTTGCAGTGCGTCTAATAATTTGGCCAGGGACTGTATGTATATATATATATATATATATATATATATATATATATATATATATATATATATATATATATATATAAAATAAATTTTCCATCTTGTTCATTTACTTTTGATAAAGCTACATGTTGATATATTAAAATAAATGCGGAGTTTACCAGTAAACGGAATAAAAAAAAATTGTTTTACTGTTCACTTAACTTAAAAATCTATATACTATTATTTTGCAGAATTTCCCGCTCTTTCACGTGGTGCTATTAGTTTTTCGATATATTCTTTATTTTTTCGAAAAACAGAATTTTTGATTTTATATTTTGGATTTTGCGGGCATAGCGTACATCAGACTTCAACAAAAATTTTTATCGTATTCTACGTCCAAAAAACTACCTGTGTGCCAAACTGCAGCCTGTTAACATTTAATGGGAGCTCAAAACCCCTGGCGACCGGGCTATAATAAATTTTCCCCCAATATAAATATTATTCATCTTTTTATAACAAAAGTACGTTTATATTTGAGGCTCCATTAAGAAATCGAGCAAAGTTTACACAACTGTCTAATATCTCACAGATTTTAGTACTTTGAGTGATTTTTTGTTTATTTGGAAAAGTTATTCCGGTGAAAAAAATCCTTTGTATACATTAATCATAGCCTTAATCTAAATAGTTTATTCAGAAACGTCTGTTTTTTGCTTAAATTAATGTGTAAGCACTGTTATTAAGAATAATATCAAGAGCCGTTATTAATTGAGCTGTTTGCGTGATTAAAGCTAACAATTATGTAGGGGAAAATAAGGAAATATCGACCACCTAAAGTAATATTTGAAGATTATTTCATAAACTTAAAAAAATTTCCAGTGCAAGCTATGATATGTATGGTTTAACACAGGAACTGAATCCACCCAGCTATGAAAGAAACTAACAACATACTGTGGGGTGGGAAGTTCCGAGACTTTCCGAGAGATGGGAGCACAAATAAAAAAAAACCATATGATTTTCAGCTAGAGTCAACTCTCGTGTATAATTTTTATGACACTTTGTCTATTAGTTTGCGAGTTACAGTTATTTGAGTGACGATACTTTTGATTTTTGTAAAACGATGGAACAAAAATAATTTCGTGTGTACATAAACAGAACTTTTCAGACATACCAGAAGAGCGTAGCTTAGCCAACAATCCATCGTGCCAAACACGGACGATTGCCTTGGATATATCAAGAGTAACCTCTCAACATTCTCCACAGTGTTTCAAACACGTGTTACATAAGTTAGAAGATCTCCCGTTGATCTATGTTTACGAAAGCCATATTGATGGACGCTAATAATATTGAAGCCTTCAAAATATTTTAGAAGATGCTGATTGATAGCTTTTTCCACGACTTTCGATATTATTGAAAGCAGTGCGACTAGTTAGTGGTTGTTTGGCATAGTCTTGTTGCCTTTTTTGGGTAATGACTGAACTGTGGCGCATTTCCAGCAGGAAGGAAATATTCTCTTTCTAGGATAGGTTGAAAAGTCTACAGAAAATTAGTAGTAGTTCCCTCACACAATTTTTGAGTAATATGGCAGCGCCAGAAGCTTTTTTGGTATCTAACTTCATTAAAATACGTTTTATGATACGTTGTCTAAGATAATATCGGGCATCCTTGACCGCACTATGGGAAGAGTAGGTGGTGTTTTTCTTTGGAAATCAACAGTAAAATATGAAGCAGAGAGTTTAGCCAACAAGTTTCCTTTCTCAACAAGTGTTGCAACAGAATTATCTGGCCGTGTGAGTGGTGGTATAGTGGATTTGGTAAAATTTTGACTAACAGCCTTAGCAGCTGTCCAAAAGGACCTGGAATTATTGGGGCAAGCAAAAAGTTTGTTTCTAATTCATTGATTGTGTGCCTCCTTCGTTTCGTCTATAATTTCTTTGCATCTATTCCGGGCACGAACAAAGATGTTACGATTTATGACGCGAGGATTTTCACGCCATTGTCGGTAGGCAAAATGTTTAGAAGCAACAACTTCTCTGCATTTTCGGTCGAACCAAAGCTTACCATTGGAAGGGCATTTCTTCGAAAAAGGGATGTAAGTGTCCACACCCGCCAAAATAACATCGAAAATCTCCTTAGTTCAGTCAGATGGGTCGTTAGATCGAAAATGAACATCTAACCAAGGGAGAGTTCGAAAATATTTCTTCTCATTTAGCAAATTTGTAGTGCCAGATCTTATGCGGTTTAGGCATCTCATTGTCACTGATTGCTAGGATACTCGATGTCGAAAGCAGTTTATGGTCGGAAGAACCTAACGGCGGATTTAGGCCGCTACCTGATTTGTCGGTGTGGTATCGTTTTTCTCGGTGTGCTCAGTACCGATTCGGTAACGAAAACATGCTGAATGCCTATATTTCAGGGAAACCCACCTGACTTGCTCCGCGCCCGCGCATCCAGCGCAAGTCAGGCATACCGAGAAAAACGATACGGCACGGACAAATTAGGGAGCGGTCTTACGGTGAGAGTTTAAATCTTTGGATTGGTGGTTAAAAACAGATTAAAAAGACTGGCGAACTCTCCGTCTCGATCAGGGATCCGTGTTGGCTCATCAATAAGCTGAGTTAAGCCACAACTGATGGCGGAATTGATCCGATTGAGCTATAAATTGCTTCCTTATCCTTATGCACCAGATTTGGCCCACAGCAAGGTAGTTTCAAAGAAAGAGATTTGGCTCAAATGAAGAAGTCGAATGGGAAACTGAGGCTTATTTTCGAGAGCTCGACTAACTATACCATATGAAAGGTACCCAAATGTTTGAAAATCGATAGAATAAGTGTATCACTCTTGAAGGAAACTGTTGAAGAATAAAATCGATTTTTGGCAAAAACACTGTTATTTCTTCAAAAGTTTCGAGATTTTTCATCTCAAGTAGTAAAACACTTAATCTATCGTTTTTCGAGGTGATTCATTCAACTGGCGAGAAAAAAAAAATCTCAAGAACGTTAGTCCTCTTTAGGGAACGATGTGAGTTATTTTTTACGAATTTTGGCAAGAAATGGAACTTGGGTTACTATTCCGATCCTTCCATGAAACAGAAGTCGATGAAATAAGGGTTCTCTACCTCAAGGAAAGCGAAAAAAAAGAATTTATCTTATTGAACAACCACAGAAAAATAATACATGTTTAATAAAGAGACCTACAGAATCCAGAACCTGAAACAAACCATTGCTGCAAAAGGTCCGAATTCATTCTTTCTTTCTTTCTCTTATATCCTTTTACCCTGCCGGGTATCGGATAATAATATGTCTATATACTCGTATCTGCAATTGTAGGTTCCATTCGTCCCTGTCCATCAACATTTTGTTCATTTCTTCTATCGTTTTCCCCTTTGCTTTTCCTATCTCTTCAATGCCCCTCATCTAAGTTAGTCTTAGTCTTCCTCTTTTTCGCTTCTTTACCGTTTTCATTTCTAGTATTCTTTTTGGTATTCTGTCGCTGTTCAGCCTAAGTACATGTCCATACCATTGCAATTGCTTTTTCTCAATTATTTACATTATTGGCTCTTGCATTAGTTTCCCTTTAATTTCTTCGTTTTTGAGGTGGTCCAGCTTAGTTTTTCCTGCTATCTTCCATAGATATTTCATTTCTGCTGGAATCAGGTTAGGCCTATGTTTTGTTGTAATGTCCAAGTTTCACTTCCATATAATATCATTGAGTTCACTATTAAATTATATATTCTTAATTTTATTCTTTCCCTTATTTACTTTTTTGCAAAAATTGTCCTGTTTAGCGAATAACAGATATTGTTGGCTTTTTTAATTTTATTGGCTATTTCAAGTTCTATTCTTCCATCATTTTCTATTATACTTCCTAGATATTCCATGGTGGTCCCTTCCTCTAGGGCTTGGTTCTTATACGTAATATTATTTTGTCCCTGCACTTCCCTTTTATTTATAAACAATATTTTGCTTTTATCTACATTTACCTCCATTTTCAGCTTTTCTATTTCTTCTATCCATACATCTATCAATTTTTGCATTTTGGTGTCTCCGTCCGTTATAAGCACTAGGTCATCAGCATATAATAAGCTAACCATTCTGATTGGCATTGTATTTCTATATCCCACTGTAATCTGTAATTTGGACATTCTTTGTCTCGTATTTTTGAGTAGTCTATCCATTACTATTATAAAAAATATACGGACTCAAAACTGCGTCCTTGCTTTATGCCCTCTTGATTGTAAATGTTTCTGATCTAGTTCCATTTACTTGCATTTTTGCTCGTGTGCCTTCTTGTATTCACTTTATGATTTGTATTAGTTTCTTAGGCGTCCCTATTAATTTCAAACAGTTTTCTACCGCTTGTCTTTGTACTGAGTCAAAAGCCGTCCTTAGGTCTATAAATGCGAGTATGTTCTTCTCCCGTTTCTATTTTCCTTTCTATAAGTAGTCTTAATACAAGTATATTATCTGAGGTTTGCCTCTTCTCCCTGAATGCTGTTTGCTAATCTTCTAGATTGTTTTCTACGTTTATTTTTAGTATGTTTTGTATTATTTTTGTGTAGACTTTGTATACTACCGGTTGTAGGCAAATTGGTCTATAGTTATCGCATCAGGTTCTGTTTTTTTTTGAATATGGAAATTATTATGTTGTTTTTTTTTTTCCACTTCTCAGGTATCTTATTCATTTCCCACGCCTCCGACATTTTTTTCCATGCATTTGATCATTTCTGGGTCTACCTCATCTTCGCCACTTGCTTTAGCAATTTTGATGTCATTTATTTCCTCTTCCAGCTCTTCGATTTCAATTTTATTTTGGTGCATTTCACCTTCTTGTTGTCCACCAGCTATGTTTACTTCTATTGGCTAAATTCTGTGTTTTTCATTTAGATCAAATTTCTGATCATAATGTCTTCTCCAGACTTCCATTTTTCCAGCAGAATTTGTTTTTAATTATGTTATTATTTTCATCCCTAACGTCTGAATTCATAAGAGTCAAAAATAGTATAATATAAAAACAAAAATGTGTCCAAATCATCGCTCTCTATACGACATAATACTATAATATACTAGCATCTTTTGATAACCCACATAAATGTCTATAAATTGCCAATACTCCGAATTCTATAAAACATTTATACTGGTTTTAATCACGGTTTTAGTAAACTTACACTATGATTAGAAAAGATATAGACGTATTCAAATGACTAGGTGTGGGAAGATCAATGTTTGGGCGTACTAAAAGGTTTGGAAATAACGGATTTATGTGTTACACTTCCAATAAAAAATTATCTAAAATTTATGTTACTTTTATGCAATGAGTATATGCTACGTACAATCGTGGCCATATACAGCCCCTGGCCAAATTATTAGACGCACTGCAAGATTTCATGTAAAATATTAATTACCGAGTGATATTGTACCGTTTTTTATTTTTAAATTGATTTGTTTTTTATTTTTATATTATCCAATCAATTACCTATTTATTTGACACAAATAAAACAGCATTAATTCAGAAAAGCATAAGTTTATTAAGTTTTAAAGAAAAGTGAAATTAATGTTAGTAAAAGTCAATATTTAGTTGAGCCACCTTTAGCCGCTATCAAAGCTTTAATTCTGCGCGGCATGCTATCAATGCAAGATTGTACTGTCTCCTGCATTTGAGGATGATGATTCCACACATGAATAATCTTTTCTAGGAGCTGGGTTTTGTTGGTAATCACATCTTTAGCCACTTCTCTTTTCATCAGCTCCCACACATTTTCAATGGGCTATTACCCGGCCAATCCAACAGAGGGATATTTTTTTCTGCCAAAAAAGCTTTAACAGACCGAGCAGTGTGACAGGGAGCTCCATCTTGCATGAAAGTGAATGGTTCCCCATTTGGAAACCATTCTCTGAGCTGCGGAATCAACCGATTTTGTAATACTTCTTTGTACTGATCTTGCCTCATTATTCCTTTGACGACGTACAGACGTCCAGTGCCCTTGCCGCTGATGACTGACCAAATCATCACTTTGGTGGGATGTTTAACCGTCGGGACGACACAATCAGGATGAAACTTTTCTCCATGACGACGACGCACATACTGAGCTTTATTCTGCAAAATTTCGAATGTGCTTTCGTCACTGAAGCAGACCTGTCAAAAATAGGAAAAATATATAAACTTCCATGTTTATTTGCTTTATTTAACTGAAAATGATAATAATGTATCAATTATTGATTAAATTGCTGTATCTTACCAATCTCCAGAAGTCCACATCTTTGTCTTGCCATTGTTTGGCCCACTTCAGGCGCTTTGCTTTCATTGCAGCTGTTAACTTGGGCTTCCTGGCGGGGCGACAGGCCTTAAAATCTAATTCTTTCAATTTTCTTCGAACAGTGCGCTCAGAAGCATTTACGCTAGCATCCTGGAGTTGTGATTTTATTAACTTTGTGGTAGCAAATCTGTTTTCTACACAAATTTTCTTCAAACAATTCTCTGACCGTGGAGTGAAAACTTATACTATGATTAGAAAAGATATAGACATATTCAAATGACTAGGTGTGGGAAGATCAATGTTTGGGCGTACTAAAAGGTTTGGAAATAACGGATTTATGTGTTACACTTCCAATAAAAAATTATCTAAAATTTATGTTACTTTTATGCAATGAGTATATGCTACGTACAATCGTGGCCATATACAGCCCCTGGCCAAATTATTAGACGCACTGCAAGATTTCATGTAAAATATTAATTACCGAGTGATATTGTACCGTTTTATTATTTTAAATTGATTTGTTTTTTATTTTTATATTATCCAATCAATTACCTATTTATTTGATACAAATAAAACAGCATTAATTTAGAAAAGCATAAGTTTATTAAGTTTTAAAGAAAAGTGAAATTAATGTTAGTAAAAGTCAATATTTAGTTGAACCACCTTTAGCCGCTATCAAAGCTTCAATTCTGCGCGGTATGCTATCAATGCAAGATTGTACTGTCTCCTGCATTTGAGGATGATGATTCCACACATGAATAATCTTTTCTAGGAGCTGGGCTTTGTTGGTAATCACATCTTTAGCCACTTCTCTTTTCATCAGCTCCCACACATTTTCAATGGGCTATTACCCGGCCAATCCAACAGAGGGATATTTTTTTCTGCCAAAAAAGCTTTAACAGACCGAGCAGTGTGACAGGGAGCTCCATCTTGCATGAAAGTGAATGATTCCCCATTTGGAAACCATTCTCTGAGCTGCGGAATCAACCGATTTTGTAATACTTCTTTGTACTGATCTTGCCTCATTATTCCTTTGTGCTGATGACTGACCAAATCATCACTTTGGTGGGATGTTTAACCGTCGGGACGACACAATCAGGATGAAACTTTTCTCCATGACGACGACGCTCATACTGAGCTTTATTCTGCAAAATTTCGAATGTGCTTTCGTCACTGAAGCAGACCTGTCAAAAATAGGAAAAATATATAAACTTCCATGTTTATTTGCTTTATTTAACTGAAAATGATAATAATGTATCAATTATTGATTAAATTGCTGTATCTTACCGATCTCCAGAAGTCCACATCTTTGTCTTGCCATTGTTTGGCCCACTTCAGGCGCTTTGCTTTCATTGCAGCTGTTAACTTGGGCTTCCTGGCGGGGCGACAGGCCTTAAAATCTAATTCTTTCAATTTTCTTCGAACAGTGCGCTCAGAAGCATTTACGCTAGCATCCTGGAGTTGTGATTTTATTACCTTTGTGGTAGCAAATCTGTTTTCTACACAAATTTTCTTCAAACACGTGGAGTGAAAATTGGTTTTCTACCGCATCTTTTCTTTTTTTTCGGGCTTAATTCCTTCCCTGACTCAATTTTCTTTTTTATGCGTCGTACACTAGCTTCAGAAACCTCCAATCTTCGTGATATTTCTCGGTTTGTAAATGTTTTCGCAATCACAAGGGCCTTCACTTCAGCTTTTTTACGTGGTGAAAGATCGCCTTTTCTACCCATAATGAAAATAGTCCAATTATTTTTTTAAAACACTGCATACAAAATAAACTAATAACTGAGTAGTATAAAACTGTTAAACAAACAATCACAGTCCATAAAGCCACAGAAACACGTCCGTACCTGACTCGTATCCATTCGCGACTGATACAGATTTGTACTTATTTACGTTCATGTATCACTTTGTCAACACAGTGTTGCCATATGTTAAAAATAAATACAAATATGTAGTCTACAACAATTCTTTTAAATAAAAATCAATAATATTGTAGTTTAAATATACCATTATTGCATAAAAACTCTTAAGAAACATAAAATTACTAAAAAAAAATACAGTGCGTCTAATAATTTGGCCTGTAAATAGTACATCCCGAGCAGTTTTTACTGCACTGTAAATAAGCTAATTAGCACAGCAGCAGATTATTTTTAGAGTTATTTAAACCCAGAATCTCATATAACTATTAGAACTACAAAACATTTAACGATCCGCCATCCCTTCCATCCCCTTCTTCAAAAAAAATATCGCTCAAAATCCCATTCCATCAGAGAGTTATCAGGCCCGCAAACAAACAGACAGACCAATACAAATGAAAAATTATGTTTTCGTAATCAAGGTACCCTGAAACGTAAAGAAATGCCATGATCTCAAAATGTGATTTTTTACGAAACCATCACTTCCTTTTAGCAGGAAAAGTACTTATTTCATTTCCACCCCATTGAAAAACCACATAATGCATCGTCTATTAAAAATAAAATACCTCTTGCCCCTCTCATCTGCGGTTGGTGCCTCACAAGGTCAACGGTCTTTCGACAGTAAGACCATATTGCCAGACGCAAGAGTAATATTGCCGACAAGTTAAAAGTATGTGCTCGAGATGTACGTTTTATTTGGCCACAACTGTACATTAGGTAAAGGAAATATGACCACATATTTTTTCATGTATACTTTTATATATCATGTCATAGTCAGTATTGTTGCATGCGTTTATGCCATTAAAGATACGTGTTTAAAAGAAATTAACATTTCCATTAATTGTATAGTATAATCATCCATAGATGATGACTGTTCAAAGTACCTAGTCTACTTTATATTGCGTGTAACTTAGAGAGACTCCTACATAAGTTCCAACAAACAGCAAAAGTGTTTAATATGCAAATATCTCTAAAAAAAAACAAAATCCCTTACAATATCTAAAGAACCGAAAAGATGCAAACTCGCGATTTATGATCAGAGTGTAGAACAAGTGATGTCCTTCAAATATCTAGGGGCAAACATAACAAGTACCAGGAACCTTAAGGAGGAAGTAAAAACTCAAACGACAAAGGCATTATTAATATCAGGATATTTAAGAGATATAATTTGGAGAAACAAATATATGAACACCAGGAGCAAAGTAAGAATATACAAACGTGTATAAGACCGATCATGACGTACGCGATAGAAACTAGAGCGGAGAACACAATAACAACACGACTCCATATGGTTCCATACTCCATATGGTTCTACTCACCCTGAAAGGTGGAATTTTAATAGAGCTGATTGGGCAGCTTTTGCATCCCATCTCAATCCACCTAAACATCAAATCAACGACATCAATGCTTACCTATTGGATATAACAAAGGACATTCTACAAGCAGCTTCCTCCACAATTCCTAAACACAAACCAAATTTTGCAAAACTACCTGTTCCATGGTGGACGCAAGCTTGCTCAGTAGCAATAAAGGAGAGAAAGAGAGCTTTGAATCTTTTTAAGAGGCATCCCTCGAGTGATAATTTCATAAAATTTAAGAAGAAAGAGAGCGGAATCTAAAAGAATCATTAAACAAGCAAAAACCTCGTCCTGGAACAAATTTGTTTCAAAAATAAATGACTCCACATCCTCCTCCGAAGTGTGGAGATGTTATAGGAAAATGAAAGGCTCAGCACCAAGAAGCATCCCAGGTCTGTTAATTGATAACTCATGGCAATCCGACTTCGACACTGTCAGTAATAGTCTTGCAGCATTCTTTGAAAATAAATCAGCTCATCAAACCCACACAACATTGACCTCTCAGATATTATCCAATGACTTTAATTCCCCTGACCAACAAAATTACAACTACCCTTTTACACAGACTGAATTCGAACTCTCCTTACAAAAGGCTAAAATGACTGCCCCTGGTCCTGATGAATTATATTCCCAGTTTATTAAACATTTACCCCCAAACTACAAAAAAATAATACTTAATTACATAAACCACATATGGACTACAGACTCCTTCCCATCTTTATGGCTGAAATCTACCATTGTTCCGATCCATAAGCCGGGCAAACCAAGAAATCAACCAAGTAGTTACAGACCTATTTCATTAACAAGCCAACTTTGTAAAATTATGGAGAGAATGGTAAAAGGTCGCTTAGAATGGATTCTAGAAACTAAAAATATCTTCAGTCCTAATCAATTTGGATTTCGTAAACATCGTTCGGCTCTAGATTACTTAGCTCTTCTAGACTCTGATATTAATTACTCTTTAAATAAAAACTCACACCTCATAGCCATATCTCTGGATATACAAAATGCTTTTGATACTACCAACACCCAAATTATCCTAAATCAACTAAAGAGGCTAAATCTCCATGGTCATCTACCTAAATTTATCGCAAACTTTCTGCAACCCCGCTCTTTTAGAGTCAGAGCAAATAACAATGTATCAAATGAACACAAGTTTGAATTAGGTGTCCCACAAGGTTCAATCTTGAGTCCAACCCTCTTTCTCTTAGCAATTCAGACCATTGAAGAACACATTCCGAGAAATGTATCACTAAAACTTTTTGCAGATGACATAATAATCTATTATTCCTCATCTTATAACTCTTCCATCACCAATATATTGCAATCAGCTTTAAACAGGATTACAAACTGGTCATCACAATCGGGTTTCACTTTCTCCCCGACCAAATGCTCCACAATCCATTTTTGCAGAAAAAGGAGTTGTCCCAAAACAAACATTCTAAATCTATCCAATACTCCCATTCCAATGGTAAACAACATATCCCTGCTAGGATTGATTTTTGACAACAAACTAAATTGGAAAAAACATATCGACTACCTTAAGACAAAAGCAGCGAGAGATCTAAATATAATGAGGCTGCTATCTAACACCTCATGGGGTGCAGACTTCCCCTCTCTAATGAAGATATATAAATCGATCATATTATCCAAAATAAGTTATGGAGATTTCATTTACGATGCGGCGAGCCCCACCAACAAAAGATCTCTCGAAGTAATCCAAAACCAAGCCTTGCGACTATCAACGGGAGCCTATCGAACTTCCCCAATTCCAAGCTTACAATGCATCGCTTCCATGCCCCCCCTTTCCCTACAGAGACAAAAATCTTTAATGCGTTTTTTACACCACATCATTATTTAGACCCCATTTCAAAAGTGCCCTCAATCTACATCGGATACATTCTAAATCATTCAGCCCCAACTCTATACAAACCAGAATTAAGATCTTCTTATCTACTCATGAATTTTCCTTCACCTCACCAGACTCATCAAAATTCCCATTACTTTCTCCTTGGACTGCCCCCTCTCCGAAAATAGATATCAGCTTGACAAAATACAACAAAGATTCAACCCCCTCTTCTCAAATAAAATCATCGTTTTTACAACTTATACAAGATAAATACCAAAACTATATACACTATTACACGGATGGATCAAAATCAGACCTGGGAGTGGGTGCCGCAGTAATCGCACCGAATACTATTCATAAATTTAAACTTAAGATGATCTCTACCATTTATACATCTGAACTACTTGCTATAAGGGAAGCTATCAGATTAGCGATAAGAGAAAAAAATAGCAACATTCTTATCATAACGGATTCCCTTAGTTCTCTAAAATCCATAAATTCATTGAAAACATCGATCCCACTAGTGTTAGATATAATGAATCTTATACACATAAGTTACATCCAGAAGATTAACTTAGTTTTTACTGTGGATACCCAGTCATATTAACATAAAGGGAAACGATTTAGCGGACACTAACGCCAAATTGGCAATCTATTCTGGAATACCCATAAACACTATCTTATCACCATCAGACCTGACAAATTTTTTCAATGATACCTTCAGAAATATGTTTCAACTTTCCTGGGACTTGCAAGATGATAACAAGCTCTGGGAATCTAAGTCCGCAGTATATCCACCATTTCATCTACCAAATTTAACAAGAAAAGAGAATGTTGTATGGAGAAGAATTTCTATTGGACACACACACCTAACTCATTCATATATATTAAAGGGAGAACCTCCCCCAATATGTCACCACTGCCATACAACCCTCACAATAAAACATATCCTTTTCCATGATCATCTTCCCCAAAGATCCAAACATAATTTATTGAAACCTCTACATCAAATAGTAGCTCCAAACATAAATAGCATAAAAAAGCCTAATAGAATTTTTAAAAGAAACAGATCTTTACTCTAAAATATAAATTACATACGAACTGGCGCTAAATGATCTTTGCTATCGATGCGCTACATTCAAACATACATACATACATACATACATACAATAACAAAACGACTCCTAAGAACAACAGAAATGTGAACACTTAGATCGATGACAGGAAGAGATGTGAAGAAATAAGGGAAATGTGCGAAATACAGGATGTGGTGAGATGGGCAAGGAATAGGAGAAGAGAATGGAGAGACCATGTGGACAGAATGCCAAACGACCGCTTGGAAGACCACCAATAAGATGATATGAGAGCTGGTCTTCATCATCGCAATTGTTTCTGGGAAACCTTTGAAGTGAACACAGGACATGGTCCTAACGTAGGAAGAAGAAGAAGAAGACTATAGCCCATGCTTCAAATAAAGATAAAAACAGTGGCCTGCCTAGGGATACCAGATCAAATAATGAGATTTCCTGACAACGTCCCTGACTTTTCAGTAAATTTCCTGACATTTTGTCAGTGTATGGTATGTCAAGGCAGCGAGATGAACTGTCAGAAACTTATTTGTTTTTTGTGCATTCTCTTATGTCAGTTTTTCTAGTCACAAGTTGCAGAAATAGAAAGAGAAAATAATTCCGTCGTGGACATTGTTAGAATATTGAATTTGACCTGTGATACATTGACGGCAAGAGCAGGGGCTAAATTTGTTCCTTTAAAAGTGCAAGAATTGCTGTCAAATTGCACCGAAGATGCCAAAGAAACATTTATGAAAGACGTCAAAGACGCCTCGATACTTGCCTTGACTATTTAGATAAATGGTTGCAACTGTTAAACAAATTCAAGATTTTTGACTGAATGATACTGAAAGGCATTGATGTTGATTACAAGAAAGTAGTTTCTTTCGTGCAGTATTTGAAAGAATACGGGATTCGGTTAGATGACGTTAAACTTTTTGATGAAATTACCGCATTAAATTCATTTGCCAATCAGCAAAGTCTGACTTTTTTCAAATGGTGCCCGTTAAACAATAGGAAATGATTTTAAAAACCATAAGCGTGGAGAGACTGTCAGAACTCAATAAAATTTGCAGTTTCATATTTGCAATTCAAGCACAAAATGTGAACTTTGAGCGAATGTTCTCATTAATGGGAACGCAGTGGACTAAGGAGAGAAACAGACTGTCTATAGCTTCTGTTAAGGCTCCACTCTTGACACAGTATAATTTAAAGAACACATCATGTGAAGAATTTCATAAAATGGTTATAAAAGACCAGCAGTTGCTAAAAGCAATATCTATAATATATATAAAATGCAACGTCTCTCTGTCTGTCTGTCCGTTAGTGACCTTATCACTGGAGAACCACTTATTCGATTTACTTACTTTTTTTTTAAAACATACATATGTTCTCTGGCCAGATTATAGGCTATATTTTATTACGATAGGTAGCATAAGGAATTAGCAGTGACGATAATAGTGAATGAAGTCGGAAAAAAGTTTATCGCTAGCGCGTTCCCTTGCAATACACAGTCTAAACCATTAAATATGGAACAATATTATGTAGTAGAGAATATCTAGAATCTATAATATATATAAAATGCAATGTCTCTCTGTCTGTCTGTCTGTCTGTCCACTGGTGCGTTTATCACGCGAGAACCACTTATCCGATTTACGTCTTTTTTTAAATTCATACATATATTCTTCGGCCAGGTTATATAATAATAATAATAATCTATACCTATAATATAAACAAATTGCAACCTCTCTCTGTCTGTCTGTCTGTCCGTTAGTGCGTTTATCCCTCGAGAACCACTTATCCGATTTACGTGATTGTTTAAATTCGTACATATGTTCTCTGACCAGGTTTTAGATATATATTTTATTACATCTATCTATAATATACATAAAATGCAACGTCTCTCTGTCTGTCTGTATGTCTGTCTGTCTGTCCGTTAGTGCGCCTATCACTGAAAAACCACTTTATCCGATTTACGTACTTTTTTTTTTAAACATACATATGTTCTCTGGCCAGGTTATAGGCTATATTTTATTACGATAAGTTGCATAAGGAATGAGCAGTGACGTAAAATAGTGAATGCTGTCGGAAATAAGTTTGCCGCTAGCGCGTGCCTTTGCAATGCACAGCCTAAACCATTAAATATGGACCAATATTATGTAGCAAAGAATATCTGTAATGTATAATCTATAATATATATAAAATGCAATGTCCCTCTGTCTGTCTGTCTGTCCATTAGTGCGTTTATCACGCGGGAACCACTTATCCGATTTACCTGTCTTTTTTTAAATCCATGCGTATATTCTTTGGCCAGGTTATATAATAATAATAATAATCTATATCTATAATATATATAAAATGCAATGTTTGTTTGTCTGTCTGTCCGTTAATGCGCTTATCCCTTGAGAACCACTTATCCGATTTACGTGATTTTTTAAATTCATACATATGTTCTCTGACCAGGTTATAGGTATATATTTTATTACATCTATAATATATATAAAATGCAACGTATTCTGTCTGTCTGCCTGTCCGTTAGTGCTCTTATCACTAGAGAACCACTTATCCGATTTTCGTACTTTTTTTTTTACACATACATATGTTCTCCGGCCAGGTTATAGGCTATATTTTATTACGATAGGTAGCATAAGGAATGAGCAGTGACAATAATAGTAAATGAAGTTTGACAAAGTTTTCCGCTAGCGCGTTCTCTTGCAATACACAGTCCAAACCATTAAATATGGAACAATATTATGTAGCAGAGAATATCTATAATATATATAAAATGCAATGTCTCTCTATCCGTCTGTCTGTCTGTCCGTCCGTTAGTGTGCTTATCACTGGAGAACTATTTATCCGATTTACGTGCTTTTTTTTAAACATACGTATGTTCTCTGGCCAGGTTAAAGGATATATTTTATTAGGTGACATAAGGAATAAAGCAGTGACGATAATAGTGAATTAAGTCGGAGAAAAGTTTGCCGCTAGCGCGTTCTCTTGCAAAACACTCCCTAAAGCATTAAATATGGAACAATATCATGTAGCAAAGAATACAATATATATAAAATGCAACGTCTCTCTGTCTGTCTGTCTGTCCGTTAGTGCGCTTATCACTCGAGAACCACTTATCCGATTTACGTGTTTTTATAAATTTATACATATGTTCTATATAATTCGATATAAGCCTAGATAATGGGAGATAAGGTGAGATAATAGGAGATAAGGAGAAATAATGGGAGATAAGTCGAGATAAGCCTCGATAATGGGAAATAAGGTGAGATAATGGGAGATAAGTATAAATAATGGGAGATAAGGAGAGATAATGGGAGATAAGCAGAGATAAGTCTAGATAATGGGAGTTTATGGTGAGATAATGGGAGATAAGGAGAAATAATAGGAGATAAGGCGAGATAAACCTAGATGGTGGGAAATAAGGTGAGATAATGGGAGATAAGGAGAAATAATGGGAGATAAGGAGAAATAATGGGAGATGAGCAGAGATAAGCCTAGATAATGGAAATTATGTAGAGATAATGGGAAATAAGGAGAAGTATTGGGAGATAAGGAGAAATAATGGGAGATATTTTATTACGTTGGGTAACATAAGGAATAAGCAGTGACGATAGTAGTGAATCAAGTCCACGCGAGCGGAGCCGCGGGCCCGGCTAGTCAAGTAATAAAAAGTACAAACTGTTTGATAGAATAAATTAATTATACTACTAACCAATAATTCACTCAATTTGTTAAGGTTGGATTATTTTAGTTTTTGTTACCAGAATGATTAATAAATATATTTTTTTTTATTACTTATATTTTCTTCTTTCAATTTCAAAAAATCCTGACCATTACAGTTTCTCCCCGTTTCCCTGGTAGAGGGCCAAAATTCATGTCGTCTGGTAACCCTAGGCCTGCTAAAATAAGCAATGCAAAGACTCTCTATTGTCTTTAAAATAACAACAAGAGATGATTAAACACAAAAAGATTCATACTGTCATTGGCGAAACGTTATGTTTGTAGATGGTGCGAAATTTTCACCACATCACAACGACAGACAGTAGCAAATGTTTTATAGACACTTAAAAACAATTAAGCCAAACGGAACGTTTTTGCTAAATAAATAAAGGAATGTAGGTTAATAATAAATAATTCATAACGATAAAGTAGTGGTATAGACGGGTTTAAACGTGTAGTAACTGACCCATATGTTTGTCGGCGTCTCCGAATGAATCACATCACAATTGATCTATAAAAAAACATTATCTAACGCTAACAATATGGATATGAATTATTATTTTGATGTACGAGGGTTACCTGAAAACTCATAAATCCCTTTCTAATTATTAAAAGTTGTCAAGGTATGTCAGTACGCCATAAACGTACACTGCGGTTATTTTGATGGTTGCAAAAGTACTTGAACTCAATCGATTTGAAAATATGTGCTGAAAATACTACGGAAACAACTTTCCAAGCAGTTTAGGAAGTTCAAGTTAACGTTAAAAAACTTTAGGATTTACTTGGAATAGAGAGGCGGGGAGGTAAACGATGACCTTTCGCATATGAGGTATCTTTACTCTTCAACACTGTGTAACTAAATAAACTCGGAAAAGTATCAGTTTATTTATACCTGATTAGTGTTCAGTAGATTGTGTTTCAAATGATAGTCAGTCCTTGTAAATCTCGATGGATATTTTAATCGTTTACATCAGTTGAAGAGAACAGTGAATTTTGTATACATCTTGAGTTTGAAGAGGAATTGTATATTTTGGTGTAATCAAATATTACCCAGTTTTCTTATGAATGTGAAAATTGGTACAAATGTTGATATTTTAAGTAACTTGCCTATTTTATTGGAACTAGCGTGTATGTAGAATAAAAGAACACTACCTATCGGTGAATTCTTATTGATATTTTTTACGCACACCTCGTAAATTCTAGCTAAATTTATCATAAATTTTTCCCATACTCTTAAGTGAGGTCATCAAATAAAATTCGTTCATTTCATGTAATAATATTTATTAAGTAAAATTTATTGTATGAAGCAGGTAATTCAAATGATATGAGTTTTTGAAATTAGTCATGTTTATTTAAATTTGTACAATTTATCGCATTCATTCATTTGTCGCCAGCAAATATTACTTCATTATAAAAATGTATTACCTATGATAAAGATATGGTTTGCTTTTGGACAGTTTGGGTGTCTTTCTCATCAAGGGGTTCGACAGCCTCCCGTTCATCAATTGAGGCCTTTCTTCTGCAAGTAGCTCCGCCATTTTTCAGATATTTATTAATTAATTTTTCAAAATAAGGGATATTAAGTGTAATTTGTTTTACTGCAGTTTTTTTGAACTAAGAGTAATATATAGTAATTTGAGGGTATAGTAAAAATGTAAAGTAAAATTTATTAATAAATTCTTCATTTATCTGTAATTTTACTTTCTATAAATACGGATTAATTATTTACCTTATCTAAATTTTGCCTTTTTGTCTACTTTTTCAGATTTCAAATACAGTAATACCCCGCTTAGCGCGACCCCGTTACGCGCGGTTTCACTATAACGCGAATTTCAAATTTCGCGCTCATGTAGTCATTAACTTCTCTATGGTCGCGGGGGGATCCCCGCTTTCTCTGAATATTCTCTTTGAAGAATTGGGAATTCCCTGTCCTTCGACTTTGTTCTATGGGGATTTCCTCGTTCGTTTCGTGTGTTCATTTGTTCCGTAATGTTAGTTCGGTCGGCTGGCAGTTTTGTTTTAATATTTATTGGAGATACATACATACATAATTTAACCCTACGTTAAAAATGCCGCCTGTAAAGAAAAAAGAGCGTAAAAGCGTCACTTTGGAATTGAAGATGAAAGTGTTAAGAAGAATGGAAAATGGAGGCAAAGCAACAATTGTTGGGAGAGATTTTGGACTCTCAGAATCGACTGTGAGAACGATTTATAAAAATCGGGAAAAAATTAAAATCTCCAGCGAAGGTTCAACACCTATAAGTGCAACAAAACTTTCTCGTTCGAGATCATCTATCTTAGAAAGAATGGAGAAATTACTGTCAGTCTGGATCGAAGATTTGAATAAGAAGAACACACCACTAAGTCAAGATCTCATATGCACAAAAGCAAAATCTTTGTATGAGATGCTGAAAACAAAAGAAGGAGAAGGGAGTGCCACTCCGACTTTTGCTGCCAGCAGAGGCTGGTTCCATCGGTTCAAGCAGCGTTCTAATCTTCACAATATCCACATAACAGGCGAGGCGGCCAGCGCGGACATTCAAGCTGCAGCTGAGTTTCCAGACAAGTTTCAAGACTTCGTTAGACGAGAGAAAATTCCTGCTTGTCTCATCTTCAATGTTGATGAGACCGCACTTTACTGGAAAAAAAATGCCATCTCGAACATTCATTTCTAAGGAAGAACGTCAAGCCAGTGGTTTCAAAGCTACGAAAGATCGACTAACACTTCTGCTGGGTGGTAATGCCACTGGTGATTTCAAACTGAAACCTTTACTAGTGTACCATTCAGAAACACCCCGTGCAATGCGAGGCACAGACAAGACAAGTCTACCAGTTGTGTGGCGATCAAACAGAAAGGCGTGAGTTACACGGGAAATTTTTCAAGAATGGTATTCTAATAGTTTTTGCCCATCAGTCAAATCATACTGTGACAGAAATGGGCTTGAACCTAAAGTTATATTACTCTTAGACAATGCCCCAGGACATCCAACCTCACTTGATACGCCCAGAGACTTAAAAGTGTACGTAAAGTTCCTTCCACCAAACACTACGTCAATATTACAACCTATGGACCAGGGAGCAATAGCAAACTTCAAAGCTTATTAGCATCGCCGCACTTTTAGCCAACTAATTCATGAAACTGACGGGGAAGGAAGACAGTCTATGCGAGAGTGGTGGAAGTCATACAACATTATGAAGTCTATTCACAACATAGAAGAGGCTTGGAAGGAAGTTAAAATGAGTTGTATGAATGGGGTGTGGCGTAATCTTTGGCCAGATGTAGTGGAAGCACCTAGAAGAATTGTCCAGATGCAGAGACAAGTGCTTGAAGACATTGCTGCAATGATTGAGGGGTCTGAACTTGAAGATGTCACGGTAGAAGATCTCGTAGAACTCTTAGCAACGCACGACGATCCTATTAGCAATGAAGATCTGATCGAGTTACAGAATAATCCTATCTACGATGAGGAAGAACAAGTAGAAGAGAAAGTTTTATCTTCAGGGGAAATACAAAATGCACTTTCAAAAATTTATTCAGGTTTGGACATATTGCAGAGTATAGACAATAATGATGACCGTGTCTTGACCGTGTGTCAAACAATTAAAAACAGTGTTGGGTGTTATGAACGTATTTTACAAGAACGTAAACAAAACGTTACCCAAAAGACAATAGATGTATTTTTCCGTAAAAAATAAGAGTATGTATTGCATAAAGTGTTCTTAGAATTAAAGTGATTGATTAAAATGATTTGTATTTTTTTGTATTAAATTTTGACTATGTTTAATCATAAACCTCGATATACGCGAATTTCAGTTAACGCGATTTTTTTCGGAACGTATCCCTCGCGTAAAGCGGGGTATTACTGTATATATATATATATATATATATATATATATATATATATATATATATATATATATATATATATATATATATAGAGTAGAACCCTGATTAACCGAGTCGCGATTATCCGAGCTCCGGATTAACCGAGCCAATCTACGAATCTGATTATCGGAGGTACGCGCGTCTATGCTGCGTATTAACCGAGCTTCTAAAATATGTATATACATATTTCCATTTAAAATCGTCGGAGCCTTCGGGAAATTCCCCTGGCCCGTGTGAGGGGTTCCTCTATTGATGTTTTTGGACTCTTTCAGCATGTAAATTTGCGTGAATGCAGTGCGTTTACTACGGAGAAGTACGAGTATACTCACATAATTTATTTGGTTGGAATTCTGGTAATTAAGTGTAATTAATACGAACTGCTTTGTTGGAATTTTTGTTGGTCGTATTCTAATGGAGCAAAACAAGCGTAAAAGAATCGTCGTTCCTATTGAAGAAAATTTAGAAGGAATCAGAAGAATTGAAGCAGGAGAGACAATTAAAGTTGTTGCACGAGATTATGGAGTAGGTGATGTAACTGTTGGAGATTGGAAAAGAAACCGCACAAAAATAGAAAAGTGGTGTATAAATCAAGCCTACTCGTCCTCAGGAAGAAAATCAATGAAAAGGTTAACGAAGCTTTATGCATGTGGCTTAACCAACAGAGATCAAAAGGTCCAATTTTACAACAGATTCTGTCGCAAGGATAATTGTCGACTATTTTTACCACATGAATAAAGCTTCGTTAGCTTTATTCATGTGGTTTAACCAATAGAGATCAAAAGGTGTGCCTCTGTCAGGTCCAATTTTACAACAGAAAGCAATAATGATTAGTAGGCAATTCCCAGAGATAGATCAGTTTATCGCCAGTTCTGGATGGCTTGACCGCTGGAAAAAACGGTACGGTGTACGACAAATGACTGTATGTGGTGAAAAACTTTCTGCTGATGTGTCATCAATTGAAAAGTTTAAGCAGAACTTTAAAACGCAAATCGAAGATTGTGGATACACATGTGAACAAATTTACAACTGTGACGAAACTGGTATTATGAAATGCTTCCATCAAAAACATTGGCATCTGGACAGAAAAGATCAGCTCCTGGGCACAAACGAAGTAAGGAAAGATTAACTATAATGGTATGTTCCAATGCATCTGGCAACCACAAAATCCCACTGATGGTGATTGGCAAGTCTGCACGTCCAAGAGCTTTAAAAGACATCTCACCCAAAGTCCTACCAGTCTATTACAAAAGTCAGAAGAGCGCATGGATGGATGCGACCTTATTTACTAACTGGTTTGAAGAAGAGTTCGTGCCATCTGTGACTAAATTTTTGAACAGAAACCGTCTTCCTATTAAAGCAATTTTGGTAATGGATAATGCCCCCTCTCACCCTGGAGGACTTCATGTGGGCGAAATTGTTGTAAAATTTTTTCCTCCAAATGTAACCAACATAATGCAACCAATGGATCAACGCATCCTCGAAAACATTAAAAAAATTATAGGCGTTTATATCTTGAACATCTGTTAGAATACACAGAAAAGGAGGATATTATCAATGGGATGAGAAAGGTTACGTTGAAAAATGTTATTTACTGGGTAAGTCAAGCTTGGGATTCTGTGCGTACTACCACTATTCAAAAAGGTCAAAAGTTATTGATTTTGAGGACTATAATGACAGTGAAGATGATACTACATTAAATGAATTAGCTTTGAAATTGAGAAGCCATGGAGAAATGTCCTGTTCAAATTTTGACAGTGAGATAGGAGAAAAAGAAAAAAGTTTACTTGAATTAATGCAAAAATTAAAAGGTTGCGAAAATGTGACAAGAGAAGATGTTGTTGAATGGATTACAGCAGATGATTTAGAAGAAGAAATGAGTATTGAAGAAATAACGAATGCCTTTCAGGAAACCGAAAAATCAGATGACGATGACGAAGCGGCCGTGGATGAACAGTCTCCCACTAAGATCTCTCATCAAGAAGGTTTTGCTTCTTTGGAAAAAGCTTTGAGGTATATCGAACAACAACCAGAGGCAATCCCAGCGGATTTGCTTCTTCTTAATAGTGGAGAAACATTGCAGCGAGAAAAAGAAGATGCAATATGAAACAGAAGCGCATAAATACCTATTTCACTGTTTTATAATGTAAGTACCTATTTAAATGTTAAAAACGTTAATACATCGGTTTAAAGTATTGGTGTTTATTTTTTTAATGAATAAAAAACAAATCCGGATTATCCGAGGAGGGTGCCCCCCGACGTTACCTCGGATAACTGGGGTTCTGTATATATATATATATATATATATATATATATATATATATATATATATATATATATATATATATATATATATATATATATATATATATACAGTCCCTGGCCAAATTATTAGACGCACTGTATTTTTTTTAGTAATTTTATGTTTCTTAAGAGTTTTTATGCAATAATGGTATATTTAAACTACAATATTATTGATTTTTTTTTATCTAAAGAATTGTTGTAGACTACATATTTGTATTTATTTTTAACATATGGCAACACTGTGTTGACAAAGTGATACATGAATGTAAATAAGTACAAACCTGTATCAGTCGCGATCGGAATCGAGTCAGATACGGACGTGTTTCTGTGGCTTTATGGACTGTGATTGTTTGTTTAACAGTTTTATACTACTCAGGTGTTAGTTTATTTTGTATGCAGTGTTTTAATAAAGTAATTGGACTATTTTCATTATGAGTAGAAAAGGCGATCTTTCACCACGTAAAAAAACTGAAGTGAAGGCCCTTGTGATTGCGAAAACATTTACAAACCGAGAAATATCACGAAGATTGGAGGTTTCTGAAGCTAGTGTACGACGCATAAAAAAGAAAATTGAGTCAGGGAAGGAATTAAGCCCGAAAAGAAAGAAAAGATGCGGTAGAAAACCAATTTTCACTCCACGGTCAGAGAGATGTTTGAAGAAAATTTGTGTAGAAAACAGATTTGCTACCACAAAGGTAATAAAATCACAACTCCAGGATGCTAGCGTAAATGCTTCTGAGCGCACTGTTCGAAGAAAATTGAAAGAATTAGATTTTAAGGCCTGTCGCCCCGCCAGGAAGCCCAAGTCAACAGCTGCAATGAAAGCAAAGCGCCTGAAGTGGGCCAAACAATGGCAAGACAAAGATGTGGACTTCTGGAGATCGGTAAGATACAGCAATTTAATCAATAATTGATACATTATTATCATTTTCAGTTAAATAAAACAAATAAACATGGAAGTTTATATATTTTTCCTATTTTTGACAGGTCTGCTTCAGTGACGAAAGCACATTCGAAATTTTGCAGAATAAAGCTCAGTATGTGCGTCGTCGTCATGGAGAAAAGTTTCATCCTGATTGTGTCGTCCCGACGGTTAAACATCCACCAAAGTGATGATTTGGTCAGTCATCAGCGGCAAGGGCACTGGACGTCTGTACGTCGTCAAAGGAATAATGAAGCAAGATCAGTACAAAGAAGTATTACAAAATCGGTTGATTCCGCAGCTCAGAGAATGGTTTCCAAATGGGGAACCATTCACTTTCATGCAAGATGGAGCTCCCTGCCACACTGCTCGGTCTGTTAAAGCTTTTTTGGCAGAAAAAAATATCCCTCTGTTGGATTGGCCGGGTATGAACCCCATTGAAAATGTGTGGGAGCTGATGAAAAGAGAAGTGGCTAAAGATGTGATTACCAACAAAACCCAGCTCCTAGAAAAGATTATTCATGTGTGGAATCATCATCCTCAAATGCAGGAGACGGTACAATCTTGCATTGATAGCATGCCGCGCAGAATTAAAGCTTTGATAGCGGCTAAAGGTGGCTCAACTAAATATTGACTTTTACTAACATTAATTTCACTTTTCTTTAAAACTTATTAAACTAATGCTTTTCTAAATTAATGCTGTTTTATTTATGTCAAATAAATAGGTAATTGATTGGATAATATAAAAATAAAAAACAAATCAATTTAAAATAATAAAACGGTATATCACTCGGTAATTAATATTTTACATGAAATCTTGCAGTGCGTCTAATAATTTGGCCAGGGACTGTATATATATATATATATATATATATATATATATATATATATATATATATATATATATATATATATATATACCTACATACACACATACAATGACAGACATAAAGTGTACTAAATTTAGAAAAAAGGTGAGTTTAGGGGTGGATTCTGTATTACTTAAAACCCAAAAAATGATTTTACAATGCCAAATGTCATTTGTCGTATGGGGAGAAATTTGAATTTTTCAAGTCACTTTGTTAAAATATCGAACGATTTACTGGGAAAAAATATTTGCATTTTAAGGCAGCGGGTAAAATTTTAGATCGATTGGACAAAAATCGTATTTGGTAAATTTTTGACCGATAAAAAAATTTTTTTTTTTTTAAACAGGAAACCAAAAAGATTTTTATTTCTTAAATTTGAAATACATTTGTTAGTTTGACAGAAGATTGAAATGTATTTGTTGATGCCATGTTGTACTTTTTTCACACCAGTTATTAAAAAATGATAGTGTTCGTAATACTGGCACTGGTACACGGACAATTGTCGAATAATACAGCTCGAGTTTTTATTTTTTTTAAGGACACCCTGCGTCTGCAATGTTATTGCAAAAACAGAAAAGAAAAAGAATGAAATAATATTTACTAAAGGAAACAAAGTCATCGACTATACACCACACAAGCAGTAAATTACAGACACTCCACAAATTAAACAAACAAAAAACCATAAAATCATCTAGTTTTGCATTTCGGCGTGACCACTGCCCAATTCTATGCATCGAATTTTTCCTGAATGTATTTTTTTAAACCATTTCTTAACATGTGCTAAGTAACGCTATTTACGCCCTGCCTTATTGCCTTTTCCAAATGTTCGATATTTTGGAAATATCTCTGAACTTAAACTTTGTTTTTGAGGTAGCCCCATAAAAAAAAATCAAGCGGTGTTAAGTCCGGATATCTCGCTGGTCAAGGATTACTTACTTAAATATTGTGAATGGGTTGTATGTGTTGTGTAATTGCATACATAGCATGTCAACATACGTAAATATAAATTTGTACTGTAAAGAAAGTCTCGAAAACATTCGAAGTACATATTGAAATAAATTTATCGTTCGTTTATAAATATTAATGTACCTGGTTTCTTGTTTTAAAATAAATTATGACGCTAGAGGGTCCTTTAAAAAACAAGAACCTGAAACTGCAAGTAATAGGGTAAAAATAGTCGACAATTATCCTTGCGACAGAATCTGTTGTAAAATTGGACCTTTTGATCTCTGTTGGTTAAGCCACATGCATAAAGCTTCGTTAACCTTTTCATAGTCGCCGGTTTTCATTGATTTTCTTCCTGAGGACGAGGAGGCTTGATTTATACACCACTCTTCTATTTTTGTGCGGTTTCTTTTCCAATCTCCAACTGTTACCTCACCTACTCCATAATCTCGTGTAACAATTTTAATTTTCTCTCCTGTTTCAATTCTTCTGATGAGTTTTAATTTTTCTTCAATAGGAACGACGATTCTTTTACGCTTCTTTTGTTCCATTATAATACGACAAACAAAAATTTAAACAAAGCAGTTCGTATTAATTACACTTAACGACCAGAACTCCAACCAAATAAATTATGTGAGTATACTCGTACTTCTCCGTAGTAAACGCACTACATTCACGCAAATTTACATGCTGAACGAGTCCAAAAATATAAATAGGGAAACCCCTCACACTTGCCAGGGGGATTCCCCGAAGGCCCCGACGATTTTAAATGGAAATATGTACATACATATTTTAGAAGCTCGGTTAATACGCAGCATAGACGCGCGTACCTCGGATAATCAGGTTCTTAGACTGGCTCGGTTAATGAGCTCAGATAATCGCGACTCGTTTAATCGGGGTTCTACTGTATATATATATATATATATATATATATATATATATATATATATATATATATATATATATATATATATATACAGTAATACCCCGCTTAGCGCGACCCCGTTACGCGCGGTTTCACTATAACGCGAATTTCAAATTTCGCGCTCATGTAGTCATTAACTTCTCTATGGTCGCGGGGGGATCCCCGCTTTCTCTGAATATTCTCTTTGAAGAATTGGGAATTCCCTGTCCTTCGACTTTGTTCTATGGGGATTTCCTCGTTCGTTTCGTGTGTTCATTTGTTCCGTAATGTTAGTTCGGTCGGCTGGCAGTTTTGTTTTAATATTTATTGGAGATACATACATACATACATAATTTAACCCTACGTTAAAAATGCCGCCTGTAAAGAAAAAAGAGCGTAAAAGCGTCACTTTGGAATTGAAGATGAAAGTGTTAAGAAGAATGGAAAATGGAGGCAAAGCAACAATTGTTGGGAGAGATTTTGGACTCTCAGAATCGACTGTGAGAACGATTTATAAAAATCGGGAAAAAATTAAAATCTCCAGCGAAGGTTCAACACCTATAAGTGCAACAAAACTTTCTCGTTCGAGATCATCTATCTTAGAAAGAATGGAGAAATTACTGTCAGTCTGGATCGAAGATTTGAATAAGAAGAACACACCACTAAGTCAAGATCTCATATGCACAAAAGCAAAATCTTTGTATGAGATGCTGAAAACAAAAGAAGGAGAAGGGAGTGCCACTCCGACTTTTGCTGCCAGCAGAGGCTGGTTCCATCGGTTCAAGCAGCGTTCTAATCTTCACAATATCCACATAACAGGCGAGGCGGCCAGCGCGGACATTCAAGCTGCAGCTGAGTTTCCAGACAAGTTTCAAGACTTCGTTAGACGAGAGAAAATTCCTGCTTGTCTCATCTTCAATGTTGATGAGACCGCACTTTACTGGAAAAAAAATGCCATCTCGAACATTCATTTCTAAGGAAGAACGTCAAGCCAGTGGTTTCAAAGCTGCGAAAGATCGACTAACACTTCTGCTGGGTGGTAATGCCACTGGTGATTTCAAACTGAAACCTTTACTAGTGTACCATTCAGAAACACCCCGTGCAATGCGAGGCACAGACAAGACAAGTCTACCAGTTGTGTGGCGATCAAACAGAAAGGCGTGGGTTACAC
Organism: Pachyrhynchus sulphureomaculatus; assembly: GCA_019049505.1. Taxonomy (NCBI): domain Eukaryota; kingdom Metazoa; phylum Arthropoda; class Insecta; order Coleoptera; family Curculionidae; genus Pachyrhynchus; species Pachyrhynchus sulphureomaculatus. The sequence continues at coordinate 120,703,650 of CM032452.1, read as the reverse complement.
GGGAAATTTTTCAAGAATGGTATTCTAATAGTTTTTGCCCATCAGTCAAATCATACTGTGACAGAAATGGGCTTGAACCTAAAGTTATATTACTCTTAGACAATGCCCCAGGACATCCAACCTCACTTGATACGCCCAGAGACTTAAAAGTGTACGTAAAGTTCCTTCCACCAAACACTACGTCAATATTACAACCTATGGACCAGGGAGCAATAGCAAACTTCAAAGCTTATTACCATCGCCGCACTTTTAGCCAACTAATTCATGAAACTGACGGGGAAGGAAGACAGTCTATGCGAGAGTGGTGGAAGTCATACAACATTATGAAGTCTATTCACAACATAGAAGAGGCTTGGAAGGAAGTTAAAATGAGTTGTATGAATGGGGTGTGGCGTAATCTTTGGCCAGATGTAGTGGAAGCACCTAGAAGAATTGTCCAGATGCAGAGACAAGTGCTTGAAGACATTGCTGCAATGATTGAGGGGTCTGAACTTGAAGATGTCACGGTAGAAGATCTCGTAGAACTTGTAGCAACGCACGACGATCCTATTAGCAATGAAGATCTGATCGAGTTACAGAATAATCCTATCTACGATGAGGAAGAACAAGTAGAAGAGAAAGTTTTATCTTCAGGGGAAATACAAAATGCACTTTCAAAAATTTATTCAGGTTTGGACATATTGCAGAGTATAGACAATAATGATGACCGTGTCTTGACCGTGTGTCAAACAATTAAAAACAGTGTTGGGTGTTATGAACGTATTTTACAAGAACGTAAACAAAACGTTACCCAAAAGACAATAGATGTATTTTTCCGTAAAAAATAAGAGTATGTATTGCATAAAGTGTTCTTAGAATTAAAGTGATTGATTAAAATGATTTGTATTTTTTTGTATTAAATTTTGACTATGTTTAATCATAAACCTCGATATACGCGAATTTCAGTTAACGCGATTTTTTTCGGAACGTATCCCTCGCGTAAAGCGGGGTATTACTGTATATATATATATATATATATATATATATATATATATATATATATATATATATATATATATAAGCTGTCGACATTGACTGCATGGAAAAACCCCAGTTCCTGATCTGATTGAAAAGAATTTTAGTATTTGCAGAACAGCCAAGAATATGTAATATAAAAAGTAGAAAATAGATTATAAATTGCTTTAGGCAGGCTGGCATGTTTACGTTTAGGTAAATTAAATTATACTTGAGTCACTCTTTATTTACTGTATCGAATGAAGGAACTATTGAGTTTATTCATTCTTCGGGTACCCAAGATCGACTGTGTATGATGTTATCGCGAAGTATAACGCGTCGGAGAAGTCCAACGAAGGTTTTGCAATACCGGCAAGAAAAACTCCCTCGAAGGAGCGCGTTGTCAGGAGGCCCGAAATCATTCAATTGTTTAACAAAGGGAAAGATGTGACAAAAGAAGTTTATTTCCCTGTTCTGATAAATGTGGTGAAGCCGTGGATAGAAACTGTATCATCTGGAAAGACGTATGTTTTCCACCAGGACGGTGCGCCCGCGCATACAAGTCATTTGGTGCAAAATTGGTTGTCGGACAACGTCGACATGTTTTGGTCCAAGGAACTTTCGCCTCTCAACAGCCCAGATTTAAATCCTTTGGACTTCTATGTATGGAGCATGGTTGAAATGGTCACTAACAAGTTCAGACATCCAAACGTCGCATCACTGAAAGCCGCTATTGAAGCGGCATTCGCCGATATGGACCGTGACTCATTAAAACGGGCCTGCGACCGCTTCAGACCGAGAATGCAGGCGATCATTCAAGCAGAGGAGGGTTATATTGAGTAAATATGTTCTTTATGACCTAACAAACAATGTAGTAAAAAAAAAATTATTAACTGCTCCATTTTTGCAATAGAAATTATTTTTCAAAAAAATGTTTAATTTGTACGGATTTTGGTGCCGCACCCTGTATATATAGCCAATATATGTAAAGGAGGGTGATTGGTGATTGGATATATAATAATTTGTTTGAATGATCGTTAAATCGGTCTGAATCCATCATTTGCCATTTAAACCACCTAATATTACCTAAATAGTACAATTAACCTAAGCTAGAAGAATTTAGGAAGAAAAAGACAAATAACCCAGCTTCTTGCAATGGACATTAATATCACAATATGCCACATATTCTAGACTTGACTTAAGAAGAAAACCAAAGTAAATAATTTTATTTGTCACCGTCAAAGTTATGTGATTCGCTTGTGTTAAGTTCAGATATTTATTATAAACAATATTTCCATTATTCATCGAAGATAAAACATTATAATGACTGTTTAGTCGGGTTGATAAACGTAATAACGTATTGTTGCCATTTCCAAGAAATGCTGTTTCAGCGGCTGAATATTTATTTGTTGTCAAGTAAACAGTTCTTAGTGCAAGACTTATAAATAATTACCTTGGTTATATAGGTGTGTTTCTATTGTCTAAATTAATACGAAAGGAAGTAAGTGCACTAATCTACGGTTAAAACCCTGTAATATTTTATAGTAGAAGCTGTTATAGCCTGTCTCAAAATCATGATTTTTGCCGTTTTAAGTGGGCAATATAAAAATTCTGACCTTTTGTTTATAACAGGTTGGACAGGATGGACTTAAAAATTTTATTCAATAACGCAAATAAATAAAATTATAACTGATTTTGGAGATGTTTATTTATAGATGCATGTAAAAACAAATGGATACGAAGTACAAATATACAGTTGGAATGAATGGGGTTTACAAGAGGGGACATATTGCATAAATAAAAATATATTTTAACTTAAGCCTAATTCGGTTTCACTATCACTGCCATCAGCTGAGGTAATAATCAGTGGTTTTATATTATTTACATCAGAGGTTCCCAAACTTTTTTTTCTCGTAGACCACTTTCAAAATTTTACTGGTTTCGGTGGACCCCCTGCTGCTACATTTCTACCATATTCCCAAAACTCGTCAAAAAATGTGAAGATTAGATCTAACGATGGAAATTTGCGTCGTGGCTGAGTTCCAACCCTAAATTCCGAGTGGTAAAAATAAAAAGAAAAATAATATATTTTCTTGTGTTCTATTTATTAAAATAATATGATTACAGACTTAATAGAATTAAAATTAAACATTAATAACGTACCGTAACTTCAACAATGTAAATCAACAATTAAAAAAAAATAGTCATAATTTTAATGGGAGGGTTGTACTTGATGGATTGACAGCAAATTATCAATATTTGGCTTCAGTTTTGTAAAGAATAACCGCAAATCTCCCCGTTCTGTGATGTTCAATCTGCTCCTTTTTTTTGTTAATAGGTTTGTAACGACACTAAAACTTTTTTCGACAAGGTATGACGAGGGAAATGCTATCAAAAGTTTTCTCGCAGGATATTTTTCGGGTATTTCTGCCTGCAGCCAAAATGTTTGATAGCCTTTTTTAAATTTCACCTTCAGCTCCTCATTGGTGCTAAGCTCGAGTAGCTCCTCTTGTAATACCACATTCGCCACTTCCGTTTCATCAAATGGATTTATGATCCATGGTGGTATTTCCATCGTCAGAATATCTTCAAATCTATTTTTGAAGTCATCATGCAGGGCATTTAAATGTTGAACGTATGTCTGAATATCCTCATCAAGACATTCTGCCTGTGACAAGTTTGGAAACTGGGACAATTCGCGCCGACTAATATTTTGCTTCATGAATTTCAATTTTCCAAGAAAAGCCTAAATTACACCCTTTGTTTTTATTAAATTTAGGCTATCCCCTTGTAACTGCAAGTTAATGTCATTACATTTTTTGAACAAATCTGTCAAATACGCGATGTCTGCTTTCAATTTGATCCGATTTTCTTTTAAATCTGAATCTTTACTTTCCAGAAACTCTAAAACTGATTCAAAAAGTGAGTAAAATTTTGTTAAACATGCACCTTTCGACAACCAGCGTACTTCAGTACGTAAGAGCAATCGTTGGAAGTCTTCATCATTTTCGTCGCACAATTGTGCAAATAAACGGGTATTCAACACATTGCTTCCTATTTTGTTAACTGCTTTAATCACAAATTGAAGCGATTGGTGCAATTTATCACTCAAATTTTTCGCTACCAGGTGATATCGCCGAAGATGGCAGGAGCTCCATCGGCTGCCACCGAAATAATGTTTGTAAATGGAATCGATTTTTCCTTAAAAAAATCCCTAAGGACATTAAATATTAATTCGCCTTTAGTGTCCGTCTCCAAAGTTTTAGCGAATAGCAGCTCTTCATGGATTTCTTCGTCCATAACAAATCGAACCTATGCCAATAATAATGCTTCATTACCAGGTAAAGTTGACTCGTCCAGTTGAATAGAAAAATGAGTTGTTTGCAGATAATTACACAAGAAGCTTTACATATCAGAGCTCATTTCATCAATACGTCTTTATACAGTGTTGTTACACAAAGGAATTCTTTTGAGTACGTCAAATGGAGCTTTGCGCAGAACAGTTTTTAAAACCTCTTCAACAGCGGGTAAAATTAATTGTTCTCCGATGGTGTGCAGTTTTCCAGATTTCGCTATAAGCAATGAGATATTGTAAGATGCCATCATCGCTACTTTGAGACGTTGAAGCGAACATACTGTGCACGGTGGGTCTCTTTTCATATTTTTCCTTCAATGTTTGAAGATATTTTAAATCTTTACCTATTTTATCAGGATGACACCTTCTTAGATGATCTTCGAGCATCGATGGTTTCATAGAGTCATTGCTCAAAACTTTGTTGCATAAAAGGCATATGGGCAATCGTTTGTCTGCCTTTGATGGAAGAAAACCAAATTTCAAATAATCAACACTGTACTGTCAACATTTCTTCTTAGATTCAGCCATATTTCGTATGTTACCTACCTGTAAAGAAAAAAATGTTTGTTTTAGAAATTATAAGGCGACTTTAACAGAATATGACTATTTTAACAGAATAAAATAGGATTAATTAATTATTGCAATGAAAAAACCAAAACGCTGGCGGCACAACTGATTTCAATTATTAAAAGCAATAAACGGCTGAACTTATTTTAATGTAATATAAAATATTTTTTGAATAATTATATTTTGATACATTTCTGTAAATTCGAGAGAAAATACTTTTAAAGAATATTTTGACATCAAAACTCCGCGATTTTAATGTACATAAAAACACGTACAATTTATGAAAATTTTTTAGTCATTTAGCATTAGCAACTACGAGAGCACTGAAATATGTACAAACATGCAGGTCAATCATATATCTCTCCTTTAGTGAATTACCACAGTCGGGTAAATAAATAATTTTATAATAAAAAGTACTAAAAGTTCAATCTTTCTCGCTTTTTTGTTCTTTTATAAAAGTATTGAATAATGGCCCTGTTCAGTATTTAATTTTTATTACGTACCTACTACACGCAAACATAACAAATATAATATTATTACAATATAAAATAAAAGTATGAATAACAAATAGGCAGGTACTTACTTTTTTCGGCACTGGCAAACACTGACATCGATTCACTCACACTTTTCTTTTCAAAATTCCGGAAACAAATGAGTAACGTTTGTCCTTGGCATTCGTATTTATATTGGTAAAGAATCAAACAAGTTCATGCAAGATTGCAAGCACAGCACAAGTCGTATTTCGTCCCACGTCTGAACGGGTTGCGTTGCGGGCGGACGGGCGGCGCTTTGCAAGTCTCGATGCGCGTTGTACTGAATATCGAATATGCAAGTTTTTACAAGTAACAGTCGCTGACCTTCTTAAAATACACTACTCAAAAAAAATAAGGGAGGTTTTAAAACAAGGAAATTAATGCTAAATAATCAGGCTATCTGATCCATATGCCGGCCTAACTGAAAAATTTTTTTCAAGCCCGTAGACCAAAAAAAAAGCAAAATATTTGCAATATTATTTTTTCGCGCTATCTGTTAGGATTACATGAGAACCGTAGCTCCTAAAAAATTTTAGCCAAAAAATCTGAAAATCAGAATCATAAGGCTTCAAAATGCTTTTTTTAAAGTCTCAATACGACCATTTTTCACCGAAATACAGCCTGTCAAAAATCACCGCTCCCTTAACTTTTTTGAGTAGTGTATTATCTGCCTACATTGATAGGTAAAGCCAAGCCAACATTTTTGTTTCTTTACTATCGAAACCAGATAAATTTTCGTGGACCCCCACTTACAACTTGTGAACCCCCGTTTTTTTTTTCACGCCAACGTAGACCCCCGTCGAGTCTCCCGTGGACCCCTGGGGGTCCACCTGAACCACTTTGGGAAACACTGATTTACAAAAATATACGAATCTTCAACTTTAACAACGTGCGGAATGGAATTCTTCCAACTTTCACAAGGTATATCATTTATAACTTTTTTACTAATTCAACCACTGCCAAGCTTAAAGTAGGAGAAACATTTTGTGCCCTTATTTTTGGTTTAACTTGATGCCAAATATCTTCAATTGGATTAAACACACAATAATACGGACGAAACCGCAAAACAGTGTGTCCCATTTTCTCAGCCATTCTATCACATATTTCTTTTTCAATTTATAGTCTTTCAAAACTTCCTTTTTTTATAACTAAAGTCAAAATAAATGTCATTTTCTAACATATATTCCTGTATTTCCCATTTGGGGTTGGCTGCATTAGGAACCTTATTTGGTAGGCGATTATGGTAACTTGCATTGTCCATAACTATAACACTCTGTTCGGGAACATTTGGTAACAGGGAATTTTGAAACCAATTTTCAAAAAGTTCTGCAGTCGTGTCTTCGTGATAGTCCAAACTAGAATCTTTTATGTTTTTTTTGCAGATAATAGTAGACAATTTGAAATCCAGCCCTTTTCAGACCTAGCATGCAAAATGGTTTTTCGTTTACCTTTATTTGAAGGTGCGTTAGTCTGACATTTTATACTACTGTCAACCCACCCTTTTTGCACAGTGTCATGGGTATCGAACCACGTTTCGTCAAGGTAAAGTATTGGCCGATTCTCTGATCGATACTTTTTAATTTCTTGTACATAACATACATACATACATAAGTATGTAGCAAGATTCGTAATTTTTATGACTCCATCACTACTTGCCCTTTGTTGATTTTTCGGAACGTGAATCCCATTCTTAAGAGAATTCTGTAAAGGGTTGATCGGCCACAATCTATATTGGTTCCGTCCTGAACCAGTCTTAATAATATCGGTACCAACTGCTCTTCATACATAGAATATATTTTTCTCCTGATGACGTCTTTTTCACAATCGTCTACATGATGCATTTGAAAATCTTTCCATTTTTTCCTGTTCCTGAGTGATGGTTTTCCTGCAATAGTCTTAATCGTAGAAATTGGAGATTTTGTCAGTTCACTGGTTTCTTGCAAACCACTCTGTTTATTCAAATTTCTTTTTACCAAACTGTCGTAAACATTTTTCACTATTTGTTTAGCGTCAAGTGATAAATGTTTTCTTTTGCGATAGCGACTATTGCAATTTTCCCACGGACGCCACATAATTAAAACAGAACCGTTACGTTATAAGTTGTAAGTAAAACTAAAAATAAAACTAATAAAAAATATCTTTCGAATCTTAATGGGGACCTGTGGTCATTAGGCCAATATTATCAAATACTTAAAGGGCTCCAAATCGGATTGCCAGGTAGTAAATATATAGGTAAAAATAGATCCAATATGATTGCAGGTACAAGTGAGGGCGGTATACAAAGCAGGTAAAATAAAAATACGTTTATCGTAATGCCTGGCAACTATGCACAAAACCCTAATAGGGTCGTTTATTGCCCCACTGAAAAAGCAAAGAGGCAGGATCTTATAACTTGGGATTTACTTTACATTTGTTAGTTGAGTATTTAGATAGTTTCTGAAATTTTTTATAAATTAAAATATTTGTATATTGTGGAGTTATTTGTTAAGTTTTTGGTATTTTTTGTATACAATTTTATTAGCTATTTACTCTACTGAAACACCTTGGCAGGGATTCGGGAAAAAGTCATACTCCGAAATGTTTGCATTTCTTTCTGTTTGAGGCTCCCCAAGTTACGAAAAATATAGTCGCAGATTTCCGTAACTCTGGCGTTTTTTTGGCACGATAACTCTCGAAAGAAATAAAATGTGGATTTCAAATTTGGTATACAAATAGTACTTCAAGTAGGAATGAAACCTATAATTTTCGAACGATATTAGTTCAGAGGAAGGGCGTGAAATGAAAGGGGGGATTAACACATTTTGTACTAAATTCATCATTATTACGAAAGGGTTTCTTGTTTTTTTTTATAATAAAGAAATTTTAAGCATTATTATTTAGAGTCCAACATATACGAGATTAAAAGTGTGAGGTGTTATTGGTCCTCCTCAGGGCTCTTAGAGCCGGACAATCTGAAAACTGCGTTGTCTATTTTTTCTCTATTTGTTTGAGAGACACAACAAATTCTAAGTAAAAAAATTTAGAGTCAAATATGTACGGATAAAGGAGAGTATCTCGAATACAGCAATACCTACATCATATTACTTCTGTATTATTTTCAATCTAATCAGAAATAGTGTATAAAGAAAACTGAGGGGCAATTCTTTTTTCCTATAATACAGTTAGTTTTAGATTTGAATAGTACGCTTTTAATTTAAAATTATTACTGACTCTGTATTGGGTGTCACCCTCTAAAAAGGTCCACTCCCCGTTTGGTACTCCACTGTGTGCTCATATAATGTTATTGAATGTATTCAGGTAGACGATACAAATTCTTGATTACTTGACTTCTTCTAAGAAGTGCACTTCTACCGACTGCATGCCAACTGAAGATCTCAGGTAAAAATCATTTCGCCCGCCTTTCTTTGTTTTAATTTTTAACAATTGTTAATTTTCAACGGTTTGGCAAAACCGCAAGTTCACCGTACTCCCAGACACAACAAAAGAATAGGCAAAGTATGTTATTCATAACATCGTTTTCCGTCAAATCAATGATCCATAAGAATCTTTAATAAGTGCGATAAAAACAAGTAAAAAAACACTGGACAGACTTCCAAGTTTGTCTAATACAAAAAAATTACCGTACCCGCGTCCGTGTAGCTCCGAGTAGATCCATCTAGACATAAGGTAGGATAATTATAACTAAATATTAATTTATTTATATATATTCTTGTATAACACAACATTAATAATAAACATCTGTTTTGCATCTTAAATATTAACATTAAATATTTTTTTTTATAATTCAATGATGGTTTAAATACAATAAACCAAAACTAAATTCGTTTTATTTAATTTACCGCAAGACCAAGAACAAAAAACGCAACGACTCTCTGTCTGTGTGTCTGTTAGTGCGTTTAGCAATCAAGAACCACTTACCCGATTTACGTGTTTTTTTATAAAATAGATATGTTCTCTGGCCAGGTTATAGGATATATTTTATTACGTTAGATAACATAAGGAATAAGCAGTGGCGATAATAGTGAATAAAGTCTAGGCGAGCGATTTTTTGAAAATTTTAAGGTGCCGTAACCCTTAATACTGAGAAAAAAAAATTATAGTTCTCATAATATTTATTTCTATGACACAGTCATATTATATTCAATACGGGTATTATTATACGTATACATATTTATGAATGTACACAACTATATCGTTAGGGCAATTTTACGCTCTAGAATTTAGGTCATATTTATTACACGCCGTAAACTACTATCATATTACAATGTATTTTCCAGCCGATTTAGCGATTAATATAGGTACACTACGTATGACATATTGTTTACCTTAAATTACATAGGCAATTTAGCTCTAAAATACAAGTGCCAGTTAGGCTTAGCATGCTTAGTGTTCCGTACCGACAGGCACATTCCATCGAAAGTACAACCTTGGCCAAAAGTATTTGCCGTATAACAAGAACCTAAAAATCTTGAAACTCTGTTGCAATAGAACAAAATGAATGCCATACATTAAATTAAACTGGTATATTTTTTATAATAATCAACATTTAGTACAATTTCCTTTAGCGTTTATTACCGCTGTAATTCTTTCTTGTAAAGGAGAAATTATTTTTTGCATTCTTCTTGGAAAATAGCGTTCCACTTTTCAAACAAAACGCGTTTGAGGATGTGTTTTGATGTGATTATGTATTCCTTGATTCTCCGCCTGAAGATCGATCATACTTTTCAAATCTGAATAGAAGTAATAATCGTTGGGAGCCAGATCGGGCGCAGGTAATTTCCACACCACTAATCCGTTTATGACCGAGACATATTTGAGGGATTGAAATTGCAGAAATAAATTCCACACCGAGTACTTTCCGGTAGGGGATGGGGGTTGATAAATGGGTGGTGGTACGCACCGGCCTGTTCAATTAAATCATTATTAAACCCTTCTACATATCAGTTTAGTACATATTATTAATTTGTAATTATTACTTGGTTGTGCGTATATTTTTTAAAGTGTTGCTAATATAGAAGCAAAGTTAATAAAAAGTAAATCGAGGAAAGGACATGTTATGTGTGAATTACTACACTTAGTTTCGACAAAAGGTGCTAAAATGTGGAGAAACATTTTGGAGATATTCAAAAAAAGATTGCAAATCAAAAGTTTTCACCGTTGGGCCCGAGAATTTAGTTACCAGAAGTGAAGGACTCCATACGCACGAAGCCGACACCAAGAAGCTGAATCGGCAAATAATTAGTAATTCCTGCAAAAGAAAAGCCGGAGAGCATATGAGTGAAAGGCCATCTAAAATTATCCGACAAGAACTACAAAACACGCTGCCTGAAACAGTAACAGAAAAAGATGTCGAATATATTAGAAAAAACATTTATAACCATAGACGAAAATTTTTGCCAGGACGTAATCCAAGAAGTGCTGAGGAGGTGCATAGTGTTTTAGAAACATTTGAAATCAAAACTAGCAAGGGTGAGAATTTTCTATATATCAATGAACTCGAAAGTGGCATTATTGTTTTTCTTGCACTACAAATGTCAATATGTTGTGTAAAATATCTAATATATATATGGACTTTTCATACTGCACTAAATATTTTACACAGTTATTTACAGTGCATGGTTATGCAAACGGTCATTACATTCCATTATTATTTTGCTTATTGCGTGATAAGAGAGCTGAAACATACAAAAACCTCTTCACATTATTAAAATGTAAGATTTATTCAACAGATACACTGTATTTCAATCTAGAGAAAATTACTGTTGACTTCGAAAAATCTATTCATAAGGCAGTATCTGAAGTTTGGCCAAATGCTAAAGTGTTAGGATGTAGATTTACACCAATCTTGGTTTCGCAAGATACAGAATCTAGGTCTAGCTAAAGAATATTGCGACAAAAATTCTGAAATTGGTCGTTGGTTAAAGTATTGTTTCGACTTGTCCTATTTAGCACCCGAAGAATTAGGTGACAGTTTTGCATACGATTTATATTCTATAAAACCTGAGGATGAACGTTTAAATAAATTTTGTAATTACCTACTAGAAACGTATATAGAGGAAAGAGCCGATTTTCCAGTTGAAATATGGGCAGAATCGAGTCCATCTTTAACTCGAAGGACTAACTGTTGTGAGTCCTTCCATCTGAATAATTCTTTTTATTCTACACATCCGTCTCTGTATGCTTTTATCGATATGCTGAAAGAATTTCAGATTAACGTATATATAAAAATACAAAGTGTCGACGAGTCTAAAATAAGTAATAATCATAATAATCAAAAATTAAAACATTTAAAAAATCTTTATGAACAAAGACAATTAGGAAATATTAATCGTTTCCATTTTTTAAAATGTGTCTCCTATTTTTCTCAACCTGTTTTGTAAGTATATATAAATAATATGTATAGGTTTGTAGCATTATCTAGTATATGTAAGGAAATTTGTCCAATTGTATTTTATGTATTTAGCAAGAACTTCATGTTTTATCAATATTATTCTACTATGAAATAAAAACATATATTTTTGCAAATATCTAAAATTTTCAATAAAAACTGATTTAAAAGAAATCCGTCCAATTTTATTTAGATGGATAAAGCATAATTATATTTGCTTGGTGTGGAAATTACCTGTAAGATTTAAGCACCCTTATAAGGTTAGTGTGGAATTTACCTGTTGTATTAGGTAGGTAGTCATGGTGTGAAGTTTACTAACGCCGGCCAGATCTGGTGAATACGGCGGATTGGGAAGCAATTTATAGCACAATCGGGCCAATTTCACCATCGATTTTTTATGGACTTGTGCGCTGGCGCATTATCTTGATGAAAAAACACTTTTTTCTTCGCTAAATTCGGCCTATGTTTCTTGACTCCGCCAGTCAAACGGTCCAATAAACCAAAGAAATAGTCCACTGATTGTTCTCAAGATAGATGCGGTAATTCTTTGCATAAGCCATAGTTTAAATCTTGTCTAGTGTTTTCTATTTGTCCTTACTGCATTAAATGCAATGTATAATGGATCATTGGTTTGGCGCAAAACGATATTCTATTCTTTTTAGTGTTTAATATCGATCACTTCTAAGATTACTTTGGTGCCCGTCCGTCTGTCTGTGACACCCGATTTTCTCCGAAACTATTTGACATAGACAGTTGAAATTTGGCACTAATATAGGAATTAATGACCTCATCAGGGCCGTGTAGTCTTGAAAGTTAAATTTTAAGTTAAGGGGTAGTTTTGGGGGAGTGAAATCGGAAGTGAAAAAAAATCTTTTTACCAGGGGTGTCAAATGAAAGCTTGTAAAAACAAGAGTTTAAAAATACATATACATAATGTAATACTTGTGTACACTTTTCTTTGTATTATTTTTACAAAATTAAATATGAGACAATAAGATGTAGCAATGAATATCTATAATACATATAAAATGCAACGTCTCTCTGTCTGTCTGTCTATCCGTTAGTGAGCTTATCACTGGAGAACCACTTATCCGATTTACGTGCTTTTTTTTTTTAAATATACATAAGTTCTCTGGCCAGGTTATAGGATATATTTTATTGCGTTAGATAACATAAGGAATAAGCAGTGACGATAATGGTGAATCAAGTCGGAAAAAAAAAAGGTTACCGTTAGCGCGTTCTCTTGCAATACATTGCCTAAACCATTAAATATGGAACAATATCATGCTGCAAAGAATATAATATATATAAAATGCAACGTCTCTCTGTCTGTCTGTCTGTCCGTTAGTGCGCTTATCACTTGAGAACCACTTATCCGATTTACGTGTTTTTATAAATTTATACATATGTACTATATAATTCGATATAAGCCTAGATAATGGGAGATAAGGTGAGATAATGGGAGATAAGTATAAATAATGGGAGATAATTATTCACTGAGGTAGCCGTTACTTGATGGAAATTCATTGTAAATTAATACCGAAGTAAAACAATAGATGTTTTTAGAATTCCACTATATTTATAAACCGTAACAATTGTTTCGACATACAATGTCTTCATCAGACGGATGATAACTTTAAACTAATTTTAAATTAGAACATATTAGCCCATATATACCTTTAGGAGTAGTAAATTACAAGATTAAATTATAAAAATAATAAACATTTAATATTATTGTACAAAAGAAGTGGGTAATACCTGTCATTTGTGGGTTTTCACACAATCAAAATAAAGATAACAATAAATAAGTTGTACCATACTTAAATGATGGATTAATAATGGGTTTGTTCCGGATAAAGGTTTAATAATGGGGAATTGTTTGTTTCTATTTGTTGATTTAAGAGGAGATTTGAATTTTTGTATTTGTTTATTTCTAAGCTTTCTAAGTAATTTAATTTCTTGGATTTTTTGTCATAATGAAGTATTTTGAAATTATCGTCAAAGACGTGATTTGTTGAAATTAAATGTTCTGCATAATGGGATATGATATTTTGTTTGGTATAGCTTCTTTTGTGTTCGTTGATTCTTTTTTGAAAACACTAAACAGGCAGATCTTTTCAAAAAAGAATCAACGAACACAAAAGAAGCTATACCAAACAAAATATCATATCCCATTATGCAGAACATTTAATTTCAACAAATCACGTCTTTGACGATAATTTCAAAATACTTCATTATGACAAAAAATCCAAGAAATTAAATTACTTAGAAAGCTTAGAAATAAACAAATACAAAAATTCAAATCTCCTCTTAAATCAACAAATAGAAACAAACAATTCCCCATTATTAAACCTTTATCCGGAATAACCCATTATTAATCCATCATTTAAGTATGGTACAACTTATTTATTGTTATCTTTATTTTGATTGTGTGAAAACCCACAAATGACAGGTATTACCCACTTCTTTTGTACAATAATATTAAATGTTTATTATTTTTATAATTTAATCTTGTAATTTACTACTCCTAAAGGTATATATGGGCTAATATGTTCTAATTTAAAATTAGTTTAAAGTTATCATCCGTCTGATGAAGACATTGTATGTCGAAACAATTGTTTACGGTTTATAAATATAGTGGAATTCTAAAAACATCTATTGTTTTACTTCGGTATTAATGGGAGATAAGTCTAGATAATGGGAATTATGGTGAGATAATGGAAGATAAGGAGAAATAATGGGAGATAAGGAGAAATATTGCGAGATAAGTCTAGATAAGCCTAGATAATGGGAGATAAGGTGATATAATGGGAGATAAGGGGAAATAATGGGAGATAAGGAAAAATAATGGGGAGATGAGCAGAGATAAGCCTAGATAATGGAAAGTATGTAGAGATAATGGGAGGTTATGAGAAATAATGGGAGATAAGGGGAAATAATGGCAGATATTTTATTACGTTAGGTAATTTAAGGAATAAGCAGTGACGGTAGTAGTGAATCAAGTCCACGCGAGCGGAGCCGCGGGCACTGCTAATATTTATATATATAAAGACAATAAAGTAGTCGCAAGATTAGCAGAAGGAATGACAGAACTAATCAACTATGAATCTGGAATCAGGCAGGGAGACTCCTTAAGTCCTCTTCTATTTAACATTGTCATGAGTGAAATTGAATGTCAAAAGAAAGAAGGGATATAGAATGGGTAACAGAGAACTTCAAATTATATGTTATGCAGATGATGCGATAACAATAGCTAAGACCGAGAACGATCTGCAAACACTGTTATACGAATTCTACATGGCAGCAACACAATATAATATGTCAATCAATTTTATTATCTACCCCTGTACTAATTTTATTACCTACCCCTTTATTAATTTTATTACCTACCCTATATTTATTACCTACTACTACTTTAAGTTAATGTTTCAGATATTACAATTATTTTATATTTATATATATATATATATATATATATATATATATATATATATATATATATATATACACAGTAATACCCCGCTTTACGCGAGGGATACGTTCCGAAAAAAATCGCGTTAACTGAAATTCGTGTATATCGAGGTTTATGATTAAACATAGTCAAAATTTAATACAAAAAAATACAAATCATTTTAATCAATCACGTTAATTCTAAGAACACTTTATGCAATACATACTCTTATTTTTTACGGAAAAATACATCTATTGTCTTTTGGGTAACGTTTTGTTTACGTTCTTGTAAAATACGTTCATAACACCCAACACTGTTTTTAATTGTTTGACACACGGTCAAGACACGGTCATCATTATTGTCTATACTCTGCAATATGTCCAAACCTGAATAAATTTTTGAAAGTGCATTTTGTATTTCCCCTGAAGATAAAACTTTCTCTTCTACTTGTTCTTCCTCATCGTAGATAGGATTATTCTGTAACTCGATCAGATCTTCATTGCTAATAGGATCGTCGTGCGTTGCTACAAGTTCTACGAGATCTTCTACCGTGACATCTTCAAGTTCAGACCCCTCAATCATTGCAGCAATGTCTTCAAGCACTTGTCTCTGCATCTGGACAATTCTTCTAGGTGCTTCCACTACATCTGGCCAAAGATTACGCCACACCCCATTCATACAACTCATTTTAACTTCCTTCCAAGCCTCTTCTATGTTGTGAATAGACTTCATAATGTTGTATGACTTCCACCACTCTCGCATAGACTGTCTTCCTTCCCCGTCAGTTTCATGAATTAGTTGGCTAAAAGTGCGGCGATGGTAATAAGCTTTGAAGTTTGCTATTGCTCCCTGGTCCATAGGTTGTAATATTGACGTAGTGTTTGGTGGAAGGAACTTTACGTACACTTTTAAGTCTCTGGGCGTATCAAGTGAGGTTGGATGTCCTGGGGCATTGTCTAAGAGTAATATAACTTTAGGTTCAAGCCCATTTCTGTCACAGTATGATTTGACTGATGGGCAAAAACTATTAGAATACCATTCTTGAAAAATTTCCCGTGTAACCCACGCCTTTCTGTTTGATCGCCACACAACTGGTAGACTTGTCTTGTCTGTGCCTCGCATTGCACGGGGTGTTTCTGAATGGTACACTAGTAAAGGTTTCAGTTTGAAATCACCAGTGGCATTACCACCCAGCAGAAGTGTTAGTCGATCTTTCGCAGCTTTGAAACCACTGGCTTGACGTTCTTCCTTAGAAATGAATGTTCGAGATGGCATTTTTTTTCCAGTAAAGTGCGGTCTCATCAACATTGAAGATGAGACAAGCAGGAATTTTCTCTCGTCTAACGAAGTCTTGAAACTTGTCTGGAAACTCAGCTGCAGCTTGAATGTCCGCGCTGGCCGCCTCGCCTGTTATGTGGATATTGTGAAGATTAGAACGCTGCTTGAACCGATGGAACCAGCCTCTGCTGGCAGCAAAAGTCGGAGTGGCACTCCCTTCTCCTTCTTTTGTTTTCAGCATCTCATACAAAGATTTTGCTTTTGTGCATATGAGATCTTGACTTAGTGGTGTGTTCTTCTTATTCAAATCTTCGATCCAGACTGACAGTAATTTCTCCATTCTTTCTAAGATAGATGATCTCGAACGAGAAAGTTTTGTTGCACTTATAGGTGTTGAACCTTCGCTGGAGATTTTAATTTTTTCCCGATTTTTATAAATCGTTCTCACAGTCGATTCTGAGAGTCCAAAATCTCTCCCAACAATTGTTGCTTTGCCTCCATTTTCCATTCTTCTTAACACTTTCATCTTCAATTCCAAAGTGACGCTTTTACGCTCTTTTTTCTTTACAGGCGGCATTTTTAACGTAGGGTTAAATTATGTATGTATGTATCTCCAATAAATATTAAAACAAAACTGCCAGCCGACCGAACTAACATTACGGAACAAATGAACACACGAAACGAACGAGGAAATCCCCATAGAACAAAGTCGAAGGACAGGGAATTCCCAATTCTTCAAAGAGAATATTCAGAGAAAGCGGGGATCCCCCCGCGACCATAGAGAAGTTAATGACTACATGAGCGCGAAATTTGAAATTCGCGTTATAGTGAAACCGCGCGTAACGGGGTCGCGCTAAGCGGGGTATTACTGTATATATATATATATATATATATATATATATATATATATATATATATATATATATATATATATATATATATATATATATATATATATATATATGTAGGGAAAATCGAAAATAAAACAGTTTCATTCTTAACTTTAATGTCTTAAAAATGAGGTAATGTTTAACTGCACTCGTTTTGCGTTAGTTCTGTTTTTGGCTGCAATGTCTCTCCAACGTTTGATAAGCAAAACGTCCGAGGCGGTTGCATTTTCTTGTTATTCTACATAAGTTAACGCTTTTTCTGGGGCCTCTAGTCCTTCTGAATGTGACATTTTTACTGGAATATTGTCAGTAGCTTCTACTTCGTTATCGTCATCGACACCACTGTCTATGTTATTAGCATTTTTGCATACATTTTTAATTAAGTCTTGATCAGTCATTTCATCTTCCACACTATCACTGTTTAACCATTCACAAACATCGGTTTCCGTAACACTTTCACATCCTGATATTCTTGTAATAATTTGATGTAAACTTTTATTATATTCTGTTTCTGCCTCTGAGTAATGTCTCTCCTCTTGTGGAATCAATTTTGACCAAGATTTTTCCAGAGTACTACTCTTTACTTGATTCCAGGCTGAAGCTATCCAATATATAACATTTTTCACATTTATCTTTTTTAGACAATCAGTAAGATTGCCACGTTCATCTACTTCTTCTAAAATATGCTCCTGTAAGTGCGTTTTAAATTTTCCAGTACACCCTGATCCATAGGCTGAATGAGAGAAGTTACAGCAGCAGGCAAAAACATTGCTTTTATTTCCCAACTTTCACGTTGCTCCGCATTTGGGTGAGTAGGAGCATTATCTAGTAACAGAATACATTTTCTAGGATATCTATGATCTTTTAAAAAAAGGGAACACAATCTCCAAAAAACTAGTCTTTAAATAGAGTCGCGTTTATCCAGGCATTGTTTTGATTTTTATACAAAACAGGAATATTCTTAAAGGTTCGTGGATTTGCTGACTTACCAATACATAATAATGGGAGTTAGTGTCTTCCAGAAGCATTACTGCATGCAAGAACAGTAATACGTTCTTTGCTACGTTTGTAACCAGATGCTCCAGCTTCCGTTTTTGAAGCTAAGGTATTTGACGGCAACATTTTGTAGTTCAAGCCTGTTTCATCACAATTATAGATTTGGTCTGGTTGTAAACCATGTTCTTTCATAAGCTGCAAATTTTTTTGCAGCAGATACATCAGCCGACAATATTTCTCCACAAACTTTCAGTTGACGTACATCATGTCTTTTTTTCCACCTTTCTAGCCACCCATCACTTGCAGAAAAATTTACAGGCGCTTCAATAACCGGCAACTCTTCGCTTAAACTCACTGCCTTATGTTTTCATTAGTTCACCATTATCTAAACCTTGAATTGCTTCAAGTTTCTCTTTTAAGGTAATAATAACACGTTTACGCTTATTATTATGACGCTCCATTTTGTAAAATATCTATTAGAACGAAACTATTACCTCTGCGATAATAATAGATGTAATGAGTAACTTATAACACTCGTCGACTAACCAAAACACAGACAGCGAAACCACTCATCGTCTGTTTCGAATAATGGGGATTTTTTCGTTTAATGGGAATACAATTTACTTTTTAACAGTTTGTTTCGGATAAGCTGGATTTCAGATAATCGCGATTCGGATAATCGGGATTGTACTGTATATATATCTATAATATATATAAAAAGCAACGTCTCTCTGTCTGTCTGTCTGTCCGTTAGTGACCTTATCACCGGAGAGAACCACTTATCCGATTTACGTACTTTTTTTTTTTAAAACCTACATATGTTCTCTGGCCAGGTTATAGGCTATATTTTATTACGATAGGTAGCATAAGGAATGAGCACTGACGATAATAGTGAATGAAGTCGGAAAAAAAGTTTATCGCTAGCGCGTTCCCTTGCAATACACAGTCTAAACCATTAAATATGGAACAATATTATGTAGTAGAGAATATCTAGAATCTATAATATATATAAAATGCAATGTCTCTCTGTCTGTCTGTCTGTCCACTGGTGCGTTTATCACGCGAGAACCACTTATCCGATTTACGTCTTTTTTTAAATTCATACATATATTCTTTGGCCAGGTTATATAATAATAATAATAATAATCTATACCTATAATATAAACAAATTGCAACCTCTCTCTGTCTGTCTGTCTGTCCGTTAGTGCGTTTATCCCTCGAGAACCACTTATCCGATTTACGTGATTGTTTAAATTCGTACATATGTTCTCTGACCAGGTTTTAGATATATATTTTATTACATCTATAATATATATAAAATGCAACGTCTCTCTGTCTGTCTGTCCGTTAGCGCGCCTATCACTGAAAAACTACTTATCCGATTTACGTACTTTTTTTTTAAAAACATACATATGTTCTCTGGCCAGGTTATAGGCTATATTTTATTACGATAGGTAGCACAAAGAATGAGCAGTGACGTAAAATAGTGAATGATGTCGCAAATAAGTTTGCCGTTAGCGCGTGCCTTTGCATTACACAGCCTAAACCATTAAATATGGAACAATATTATGTATCTGTATATGTATAATCTATAATATATATAAAATGCAATGTCTCTCTGTCTGTCTGTCTGTCCATTAGTGCGTTTATCACGCAGGAACCACTTATCAGATCTACCTGTCTTTTTTTAAATTCATGCATATATTCTTTGGCCAGGTTATATAATAATAAAAATAATCTATATCTATAATATATATAAAATGCAATGTTTGTCTGTCTGTCTGTCTGTCTGTCCGTTAATGCGCTTATCCCTCGAGAACCATTATCCGATTTACGTGATTTTTTAAATTCATACATATGTTCTCTGACCAGGTTATAGGTATATATTTTATTACATCTATAATATATATAAAATGCAACGTATTCTGTCTGTCTGTCTGTCTGTCCGTTAGTGCGCTTATCACTGGAGAATCACTTATCCGATTTTCGTACTTTTTTTTTTAAACATACATATCTTCTCCGGCCAGGTTATAGGCTATATTTTATTACGATAGGTAGCATAAGGAATGAGCAGTGACAATAATAGTAAATGAAGTCGGACAAAGTTTGCCGCTAGCGCGTTCTCTTGCAATACACAGTCCAAACCATTAAATATGGAACAATATTATGTAGCAGAGAATATCTATAATATATATAAAATGCAATGTCTCTCTGTCCGTCTGTCTGTCCGTCCGTTAGTGTGCTTATCACTGCAGAACTACTTATCCGATTTACGTGCTTTTTTTTAACCATACGTATGTTCTCTGGCCAGGTTATAGGCTACATTTTATTAGGTGACATAAGGAATAAGCAGTGACGATAATAGTGAATTAAGTCGGAGAAAAGTTTGTCGCTAGCGCGTTCTCTTGCAACACACTCCTTAAAGCATTAAATATGGAACAATATCATGCAGCAAAGAATACAATATATATAAAATGCAACGTCTCTCTGTCTGTCCGTTAGTGCGCT
Organism: Pachyrhynchus sulphureomaculatus; assembly: GCA_019049505.1. Taxonomy (NCBI): domain Eukaryota; kingdom Metazoa; phylum Arthropoda; class Insecta; order Coleoptera; family Curculionidae; genus Pachyrhynchus; species Pachyrhynchus sulphureomaculatus. The sequence continues at coordinate 120,682,691 of CM032452.1, read as the reverse complement.
TATCACTCGAGAACCACTTATCCGATTTACGTGTTTTTATAAATTTATACATATGTTCTATATAATTCGATATAAGCCTAGATAATGGGAGATAAGGTGAGATAATTGGAGATAAGGAGAAATAATGGGAGATAAGTCGAGATAAGCCTCGATAATGGGAGATAAGGTGAGATAATGGGAGATAAGTATAAATAATGGGAGATAAGGAGAGATAATGGGAGATAAGCAGAGATAAGTCTAAATAATGGGAGTTATGGTGAGATAATGGGAGATAAGGAGAAATAATGGGAGATAAGGAGAAATAATGGGAGATAAGTCGAGATAAGCCTAGATAATGGGAAATAAGGTGAGATGATGGGAGATAAGGAGAAATGATGGGAGATAAGGAGAAATAATGGGAGATGAGCAGAGATAAGCCTAGATAATGGAAGTTATGTAGAGATAATGGGAAATAAGGAGAAATATTGGGAGATAAGGAGAAATAATGGGAGATATTTTATTACGTTGGGTAACATAAGGAATAAGCAGTGACGATAGTAGTGAATCAAGTCCACGCGAGCGGAGCCGCGGGCCCGGCTAGTATATATATATATATATATATATATATATATATATATATATATATATATATATATATATATACTATATATATATATATATATATATATATATATATATATATATATGTATATGTATATATATATATATATATATATATATATATATATATATATATATATATATACAAATTATAAGTTTATACAGGTGATATCGCTGGATATCAACCTGACCATGTTATCTTCTCATTAGTATATCTAATAATAGTCAACACTTATAGCTTATAGAATTATGTAATATTCTGATTGCTAAATAAAAATAAAAGAAAAAAAAATTACATCCAGGTACAAAGAAAACACAAAAATTCTAAATTACTCAAAGAAATTAAACGAATTACATACTCTGTGGTCGTCATATTGGATCCGCCATTTTGAATTTTTCAAATCTGTCATCGGATTCTTAATCAGCACCTTAAGAAACCCTTTAATAGCCAATTTTAAAATATTTAGCAGTATACAGAAACGTTAATTTAATCGTAAGTGAGATTGGAAGCATGATTCCCACTACATCTAAAGGGGTTAAACCAGCCATTTTAATTTAAATAATTTTTTTAAATTACGGTAAAACTAAAAAAAAATCTATATACAATTTTTTTTGCAAAATATCCCGTTCTTTCATGAGGTGCTATTAGTTTTTTGATCTTTTTTTATTTTTTGAGATATTTGCGAAAAACCAAATTTTTTCTTTTATTTTCGATTTTGTAGGCTTAGCGTACACTTTAGAGCAGCAAACTTTTTTTTATTGTATTTTACGTCCAAAAAACTACCGTATGCAGCCCTTATTTTATGGGTTTAGCACACGCGCTACAGGGAAGTCCCTAAAGAGCTCTAGGAGAGGCATGGGTGCGGAAAAAGCAATTAACGTTGTTCTTGAATCGCTCTAAATTTAACTCGGTGGGAAACACAGCCCTGGACAAATTATTCCAAAAGGATGATGTTCTCCATATAAAAGACTGCTTGAAAAGCGTTGTACGCGCAGTGTTAACATTTAATGAGAGTTTTTTGTCAAAATTTGTCTTTGACAACTGGGCTATTGCACACAAATTAATTTAAATCAACTTTTATTTAAGGTTATGTTAACTCACGACACATTTAAATAACTGTCATTTAATAATATGATTGTAAAAGAAACATCAGCACAGTCAAAACTGCATGCTTCTGCTCTGTCTACGAAACAATAATATTTCGTCTTCTTGAAATACCTTCCTTGCCCGCTTTTTCACCAATGTTGCATGCAAAATAGCTGCGGTTTTTGTTGATCGTACAGACGATGTCAGTTAATCGTTGAGAAATGTTTACTTTCGTAAAATTTAGCATAAAAAAGTCATAACGAGTCTTGTTTTTTTCGATAATCTTCAACCTCATCTTAACCGAGAACCAGAAAACCTTGAAAACGACATAAGACATCACAAGCAAGAAACAAAAGAACATTTACCTTCTCAAATTATTTTTCTTCTTTCTTCAGTACAGAAATAATCCACAAAGGTCAGGGTAATCCAATAAATGACACTTTTTTTCACCTTAAAACACAAAAACACTTCTATTATCTACTACACTATTAAAAAATCACAATAAATCACAAATGCATTCAGATCACCACTTAAAATCATTCATTCCCATATGCACCGTACTTTCTTTACAGGAACTTACAACCGCTCAGAGCTTCCATACACTATTGCATCCCGTTTTCCTGTCAAAACAAACCGTCCCGTCCCGAAAAACAAAACCGTGGAATTTTCATAAGACCGAGAAGCAACTAACGTAAGTTTTGTTTCCAACTAACTAACCTCACGAAATCGTGTTTTTACTACATTCAGGTTGCGTTCGGTCGCCGTGTTGCCCGATGTATCCCGGAAAAATCCTGGTTTACTGATATGCTGCTTCATCTACTGCATAAAAATTTGGTCAATGAACTCTATTGTTGTTATTTGTTCATGTTTAATTTTATTATTTTTGATAAGACATGAAATAATTTTCAAAGTAAGGTTTCTAGTTCTTTCTCTCTCTCTCTCTCTCTTTTATTTCTTTGTATTTAGGCAATGTTATTTTAATGAAAAAAAATGTTCTCTTTGATAGAAATAAACACCCTGTATAATATTTGTATACACTCTTCTTAAAAGTGAGATATTATCTATCACTCACATAAAAAAGATCAACTTGTTCGTTAGTTCTGGATCGAATTTTGCCTACATTAAGCCACTTAATTCTGACAAATTAACATTGAAAGTGCCTAATGAGATCTTGACGAAAAATCTGTAAAATTCCAACACAAATGTAAGAAATGAACAAATATATTTCTACCCATTTATATATACATAATAACCCTATTATAAAGTCAGTACTATCCTAATAAAAAATTATTCGTCGTAACTACATAACGTCAACATCCACACTTATTTTCCTGACGTCAAAGAGAACCTCGAAACATGGCAACACGGCAATCCAAAGCATTCTCGACGTTTATTATCGCAGGCCATGTGCTCGGCCGTTGCATAGGCGTGCGGAGGGAAATCGGGGTATAGTAAACTGGTTTCTAAAGTATCAACGAGTGGTACTCTGAAGTACCTAGCCGGGTGTTCGTAATAATCAGGTACAGTGACTCTAAGAACAGCTGAACGTATACCGGGTACTGCTAATGTACCGACTGGAATAGTTGATATTTTTGTTCGAAATCGCGGCAGTACTCGCACAGAATTGTTAATAAAATTGAGTGGACCGATGTGTTATGTACTGATGCGAAACGGCAGATAAGCAATGTCATACTAATGTATTTTTTCAATGCGAGTAGATAGTACCTGTTGTAGCTAGGTACTATTATGAATTATTTAAAAGGTACTTCCGTTTGGTGCTTGCGCGTGGAAGGATATATTGGTTCTATGAGGTTTCATTATTGTAATTGTTTTCTAAACGTTACAATCACGATCTTCTGCTGTTGATAGTTAGGTCCCTTGATTCTGGTAACTTTTTTTGCGTCTTATACCGAACCGAGATATGTTAGTTCAAGAACCTTTCCTTAAAAATAACACATAGGCTTTCAGTACCTTCAAGCTTTCTTAGCCTAAACCGATATAAGAGTCAAAACAAACACTTAACACGTAATCGTGAGGTTAAAGGCTACCCCATGTTTTTGGTGTCAACGTTTCGAATTATATAAAGCATTCTTCTGGATTTTACAGACTTCATAATAAGAGCAAGATTCGGTTAAAACAAGGAGGGATAGGATACGAAACGCTGACATCAGGAAACACTGTGGCGTGCAAGATGGGGTAAAATGGGGTAGGGCCTTTGCATAGGCGTGCGGAGGGAAATCGAGGTATAGTAAACTGGTTTCTAAAGCATAAACGAGTGGTACTCTGAAGTACCTAGCCGGGTGTTCGTAATAATCAGGTACAGTGACTCTGCGAACAGCTGAACGTATACCGGGTACTGCTAATGTACCGACTGGAATAGTTGATATTTTTGTTCGAGATCGCGGCAGTACTCGCACAGAATTGTTAATAAATTGAGTGGACCGACGTGTTATGTACTGATGCGAAACGGCAGATAAGCAATGTCATACTAATGTATTTTTCAATGCGAGTACCTGTTGTAACTAGGTACTATTATGAATTATTTAAAAGGTACTTCCGTTTGGTGCTTGCGCGTGGAAGGATATATTGGTTCTATGAGGTTTCATTATTGTAATTGTTTTCTAAACGTTACAATCACGATCTTCTGCTGTTGATAGTTAGGTCCCGTGATTCTGGTTACTTTTTTTTGCGTCTTTTAGCGAACCAAGATATGTTAGCTCAAGAACTTTGCCTTAATAATAACACATAGGCCTTCAGTACCTTCAAGCTTTCTTAGCCTAAACAGATATAAGAGTCAAAACAAACACGTAATCGTGAGGTTAAATGCTACCCCATGTTTTTGGTGTTAACGCTTCGACTTATACGAGTATAAAGCGTTCTTGTGGATTTTACAGACTTCATAATAAGAGCAATAGCCGGTAAAACAAGGAGGGATAGGATACGAAATGCTGACATCAGGAAACAATGTGGCATGCAGGATGGGGTAAAATGGGGTAGGGCCGTTGCATAGGCATGCGGAGGGATATCGGGGTATAGTAAACTGGTTTCTAAAGCATAAACGAGTGGTACTCTGAAGTACCTAGCCGGGTGTTCGTAATAATCAGGTACAGTGACTCTAAGAACAGCTGAACGTATACCGGGTACTGCTAATGTACCGACTGGAATAGTTGATATTTTTGTTCGAAATCGCGGCAGTACTCGCACAGAATGTTAATAAATTGAGTCGACTGACGTGTTATGTACTGATGCGAAACGGCAGATAAGCAATGTCATACTAATGTATTTTTCAATGCGAGTAGATAGTACCTGTTGTAACTAGGTACTATTATAAATTATTTAAAAGGTACTTCCGTTTGCTGCTTGCGCGTGGAAGGATATATTGGTTCTATGAAGTTTCATTATTGTAATTGTTTTCTAAACGTTACAATCACGATCTTCTGCTGTTGATAGTTAGGTCCCTTGATTCTGGTAACTTTTTTGCGTCTTATACCGAACCGAGATATGTTAGTGCAAGAACCTTCCCTTAATAATAACACATAGGCTTTCAGTACCTACAAGCTTTCTTAGCCTAAACCGATATAAGAGTCAAAACAAACACTTAACACGTAATCGTGAGGTTAAAGGCTACCCCATGTTTTTTTGGTGTCAACGTTTCGACTTATATAAAGCATTCTTCTGGATTTTACAGACTTCATAATAAGAGCAAGATTCGGTAAAACAAGGAGGGATAGGATACGAAACGCTGACATCAGGAAACAATGTGGCGTGCAAGATGGGGTAAAATGGGGTAGGGCCTTTGCATAGGCGTGCGGAGGGAAATCGAGGTATAGTAAACTGGTTTCTAAAGCATAAACGAGTGGTACTCTGAAGTACCTAGCCGGGGTGTTCGTAATAATCAGGTACAGTGACTCTACGAACAGCTGAACGTATACCGGGTACTGCTAATGTACCGACTGGAATAGTTGATATTTTTGTTCGAGATCGCGGCAGTACTCGCACAGAATTGTTAATAAATTGAGTGGACCGACGTGTTATGTACTGATGCGAAACGGCAGATAAGCAATGTCATACTAATGTATTTTTCAATGCGAGTACCTGTTGTAACTAGGTACTATTATGAATTATTTAAAAGGTATTTCCGTTTGGTGCTTGCGCGTGGAAGGATATATTGGTTCTATGAGGTTTCATTATTGTAATTGTTTTCTAAACGTTACAATCACGATCTTCTGCTGTTGATAGTTAGGTCCCTTGATTCTGGTAACTTTTTTGCGTCTTATACCGAACCGAGATATGTTAGTTCAAGAACCTTTCCTTAAAAATAACACATAGGCTTTCAGTACCTACAAGCTTTCTTAGCCTAAACCGATATAAGAGTCAAAACAAACACTTAACACGTAATCGTGAGGTTAAAGGCTACCCCATGTTTTTGGTGTCAACGTTTCGACTTATATAAAGCATTCTTCTGGATTTTGCAGACTTCATAATAAGAGCAAGATTTGGTAAAACAAGGAGGGATAGGATACGAGACGCTGACATCAGGAAACAATGTGGCGTGCAAGATGGGGTAAAGCCTTTGCATAGGCGTGCGGAGGGAAATCGAGGTATAGTAAACTGGTTTCTAAAGCATCAACGAGTGGTACTCTGAAGTACCTAGCCGGGTGTTCGTAATAATCAGGTACAGTGACTCTACGAACAGTTGAACGTATACCGGGTACTGCTAATGTACCGACTGGAATAGTTGATATTTTTGTTCGAAATCGCGGCAGTACTCGCACAGAATTGTTAATAAATTGAGTGGACCGACGTGTTATGTACTGATGCGAAACGGCAGATAAGCAATGTCATACTAATGTATTTTTCAATGCGCGTGGATAGTACCTGTTGTAACTAGGTACTATTATGAATTATTTAAAAGGTACTTCCGTTTGGTGCTTGCGCGTGGAAGGATATATTGGTTCTATGAGGTTTCATTATTGTAATTATTTTCTAAACGTTACAATCACGATCTTCTGCTGTTGATAGTTAGGTCCCTTGATTCTGGTAACTTTTTTGCGTGTTATACCGAACCAAGATATGTTAGTTCAAGAACCTTTCCTTAAAAATAACACATAGGCTTTCAGTACCTTCAAGCTTTCTTAGCCTAAACCGATATAAGAGTCAAAACAAACACTTAACACGTAATCGTAAGGTTAAAGGCTACCCCATGTTTTTGGTGTCAACGTTTTCGACTTATATAAAGCATTCTTCTGGATTTTACAGACTTCATAATAAGAGCAAGATTCGGTAAAACAAGGAGGGATAGGATACGAAACGCTGACATCAGGAAACAATGTGGCGTGCAAGATGGGGTAAAATGGGGTAGGGCCTTTGCATAGGCATGCGGAGGGAAATCGAGGTATAGTAAACTGGTTTCTAAAGCATAAACGAGTGGTACTCTGAAGTACCTAGCCGGGTGTTCGTAATAATCAGGTACAGTGACTCTAAGAACAGCTGAACGTATACCGGGTACTGCTAATGTACCGACTGGAATAGTTGATATGTATTTTTCAATGCGAGTGGATAGTACCTGTTGTAACTAGGTACTATTATGAATTATTTAAAAGGTACTTCCGTTTGGTGCTTGCGCGTGGAAGGATATATTGGTTCTATGAGGTTTCATTATTGTAATTGTTTTCTAAACGTTACAATCATGATCTTCTGCTGTTGATAGTTAGGTCCCGTGATTCTGGTTACTTTTTTGCGTCTTATACCGAACCGAGATATGTTAGTTCAAGAACCTTCCCTTAATAATAACACATAGGCTTTCAGTACCTTCAAGCTTTCTTAGCCTAAACCGATATAAGAGTCAAAACAAACACCTAATACGTAATCGTGCGGTTAAAGCAGGGGTGCTCAAACTTGAACTGCTGGCGATCTACCTCAATATTGTTAGACTACGATCGATCGACTCTGAGAGGCTGCGAGTAAGTGTGATGCAGGGTTGTCGTCTAGGTAGGGTGTATCGTGGCATAGATATTAGTTTTTCCGCACAATATGCATTTTTTTAGTCACGGTAAGTGTAGGTCTGCTCTAAAATGTCAATGAAAAAAGTCATAATTATTCAAAATTGCGAGTTTATTGGTTCTTATAAAACAAACGAGTTATAGTGTCTAAACTTAACTAAAAAGTGACTTTGGATGTTGAAGCGTTGGCACTGCATGTCCTCAGCATACTTTTCATAAGATGGTACGTAATTACCGAGTTCTAATCGCAAGCATGATGACATATGTTCGTCAGTTAGTCGATTGCGATATTTTGACTTAATTATCTTCATTTCAGAAAATGCAAACTCGCACAAGTAAGTTGACCCAAACATTGCCGTCAGTTGAAGGACGATTTGCCTTAGATTCGGATATTTATCTTCAGATATAAAACACCAGAATTTTGTATCAGATGCTGTGGCTTTGAGATGTATATCTGATTTCAGTTGATCTATCATAAGTTGCAATTTACTTGTGAATGCGTTTATTGCGCTAATCATCTCAATAATAGTTTTTCCTTTACCTTGAAGCTCCAAATTAATGGTGTTTAAATGCATTGTGATGTCTGTCAAAAATGCCAAATCAATCAGCCATTTTCCGTTTTTCAGCATCTGAGTGTCATCACCTCTTTCGTCCAGAAAAGCTGTTATTTCGGGCAATAATTCTTGAAACCTTTCTAGGAATTTTCCACGACTCAACCACCTGACGTCCGTGTGAAGAACTAAATCAGTGTGTTCAGCTGACTCACTATCTTCCAACTGCAATTTAAAGAGCCGTCGTTGCAAGCTACGTGCACGGATAGAATTCACAATTTTTATTGCAATGCCCATAATCTCCTCCATGTTTAGAACTTTTGAACACAAAACTTGTTGATGTATAATGCAATGAGAGGAGAAAAATGAAGGGAAATCATCATTAGCTCGACACAATGCCACAAAACCGTTTTTGTTTCCAATCATTGCTGGTGTTCCATCGGTTGTAATGCACACTAGTTTATATATTGGTAGCTTGTAGTTTGTTACAAAATTGCAGAAAACGTCATATATATCTTCGTCACGGGTTTTTCCTTTCAGAGGAATCATTGTCAAAAACTCTTCCTTAGCCGACATGTCATTGAATACCATTCGAGTAAAAATACACAGCTGGGCAGTGTCTGTCATATCGGTGGATTCGTCGAACTGTAAAGAAAAGTATGTACATTCCATGATAACACGTTTCAGTTTATCTGCCATGTCCTGACTCATGACTTCAACACGCCTTGTGACAGTGGGACGAGATAACTGAAGTTCTCTAATAGCAGACATAATCTCTGTTTTATTTTTAAAATCTCCAAATAAAGTCTCACCCGCTTCAATAAATGCTTCCTTCACAACCAATCCATCATCAAATGGTTTCTTGTGTTTCGCCTGTATATGAGATATTTTAAAATGACGCGATCGTTGCAGCTTTTGATTGTTTGGCTGGTCTCGTGAACATGGTTTGTTCTTTTTTCAAACAAGTTATCAAATCACGTACTTTTCGTTTTCTTAATTCACTCTGTGACGGAAAATCCTTTTCATAGTTTTTATGAACCGTTTTATGATGCCTCTCTAAGTTCCCACGCTTAGGTATTGCAACTGACGCACGGTAAATGAGACAAATGCACTTATCCTTTTACCATACGAAAGAAAAATTCTTCCTCCCGATCGCTATTAAAATAATAAGTTTTACTTTTCTTCTTGTATCGATGTATCTCCTTCAAGTTACAACTCAGACTGCCTCCTATTCCTGCAGGCGCAACATTTATATCGGCGCGAACGAAGTCTCGAATGTTCCCGTCAAACACGCCGCCCGAAGTTTCTAGAAAAATCGGCGGGAATCAAAAACGCGGCTTTTCTTTGACAAGTACCGCTAGCAGGGGGATTATTACGATAAAATAAAGTGATGAGGGGGTTATTCTGGCCTAATTGTGGATCGAATAAGTTTTAGTAGTTTATTCATTACATTTTGTTTTTTAGTTACCTAAAACAAAATCTGTAAATAGTTCTATATCGGAATTTTTTTGCTCGAGATCGACTCAAAAAGCACTCGCGATCGACTTGTCGATCGCGATCGACCGTTTGGCTACCCCATGTTTTTGGTGTCAACGTTTCGACTTATATAAAAGCTTTCTTCTAGATCTTACAGACTTCATAATGCCTTAAGAGCAATAGTCGCTAAAACAAGGAGGGATAGGATACAAAACGCTGACATCAGGAAACAATGTGGTTTGCAAGACGGGGTAAAATGGGGTAGACAAAGAAGTCAGTGTCAAAAAAATGAAAGAGCATAATCTACCAAAGCTTGCTCTGGAAGGAAAACCAGCAGGCAAATGTCCATCGGGGAGACCATCAAAAAGATGGAAAGATAGCTGGCAACCTACATCTTAAGAAATGCCACAACCTCGGAATTCATCAAAAGATCTTTAAAAAGTATAAGAAGAATAAAAATTGGTGAAAGTAAAACATTCTCTCGTGCCATATATTTGCAGCTTGAAATTGGTACCTCTGTACCCTGCCTATTTTACCCTTTTCTTTATAAGATATATATATATATATATATATATATATATATATATATATATATATATATATATATATATATATATATATATATATATATATATATATAGAGAGAGAGAGAGAGAGAGATCGGTCTAAAACGTTCTCCGACGTCTTCCGATTTCTAGTCTCCATTGTTCCCTATCATTCCACAAATCGTCCTCCAAGTCTCTCTCTCTCATTTCCCTGTCAACTCCTTCTCTCCAACTAAGCCTTGGTCTACCTCTCTTTCTGCGGCCGTATGGTTTCCATCCAATAATTTGCTTGGGGATTCGATGTTCTTCCATCCTTTGGACATGCCCAAGTCATCGAAGTTGTTTAGTTCTTATGTCATCTACGATGGTGTGTTTCACGTTCATAATTTCCCGGATTCTTGTGTTTCTGATCTTTTCTCGTTTCGATCGGCCTGCAGCTCTTCGCCAGTAGTCCATTTCTGTTGTTTCGAGACTCTTCTCCGTTGTTTGTTTGAGTGGCCATACTTCACTTCCATATGAGATTATGCTCTTAATGATGGTGTTATATATCCTATGTTTATTTGTTTTTGATATCTGCTGGTCCCATATGATGCTATTCATTACCGATATTGCTCTTCTTCCTAAGGTGTTCCGTTCTTTAATTGCTGTGTCTAAGAGTCCATCATTCGTAATTATTACTCCCAAATACTTGTAAGCTGTGCAGTGTTTAATGTGTTTGCCATTTTCTAAGATAAGGTCTCTGTCTTGTCCTCCAATACACATGTACTCGGTTTTTGGCTAAGTTTACCTCGAGGCCCCAGATGTCATATTCTTCTATTAGTTTTCTGCTCATGTATTCTAGGTCGTCATAATCTTGTGCTATTACTATTTGGTCGTCTGCAAAGCAGAGACTATATAGCGTTTTCTCATTCAATGGTATACCCATTCACACACACACACACACATTTCCGTTTCCAGTTCTTTAATGCTTGTTCTAAATAGATTTTAAATAATGTTGGGGAAAGGGGGCAGCCCTGTTTAAGACCTTTGGTGACTTTGAAGCCGTTAGAAGTTTTATTTTTTACTTTTACTTTTGCTATTAAATTGTTATATATGGTTTTGGCCGCCTCTACTAATGTCGTTTCTATGTTGGTTTGCTCCAATGCAGCCCAGAGTTTTCTATGGGGGGACGCTATCATAGGCTTTTTTAAGGTCCACGTATAGACAGTGTACTTCTTGTTTTACACACACTTTTTTTTTCTATGAGTTGTGTTAGGCAGAATAGGTGATCTAGAGTTGATCTTCCTGCTCGGAATCCTGCTTGCTCCTCTACTTCCATATCGCTATATTCCATTTCTATTCTGATCTTTAACACTTTGCCATATATTCTACTAATGGAGCTTGTAACGGCTATCCCTCGGTAATTGTTACATTCGGTTCTACTTCCCTTCTTATGTATGGTTGATATTATTGAATTACTCCATTCTTCCGAGATATTTCTTTGGTTTATACATTTTTGGAAAAGTGAGGTGAGGTGTTTAAATAAATTATCTGTTCCATACTTTACAAGTTCTTCGGGAATATTACCTGGACCGGGGGACTTCCCATTCTTGAGTCGTTTGCATACTTTTCTTATTTCACTAACAATTAGTCTTATGGGTGAAGAAGTCGTGTGTATATTATCAAACTCATCGTCACGGTTCCCTAAAAATTTTTCCCTGTCCTCGTTTAATAATTTTGCGAAATATTCATTCCATACTTCTGGGGTTATGGGTGATATTATATCTTTTTTTGTTTCCTGTCTAATTGTCTTTAAGAATTTCCAGCTCTCTGAACTTTGTCTTCCTCCCAGATATGTATTCAGTCTACTACAATTCTTTTCCCACGTGTCGTTTTTCCTTTGAGTAATATGCCTACGAACCAAGGCCAGTGCTTCTTTATATGCTATTTTATCGGTGGTTGCTTTTGTATTGAGGAACTTGAGGTACTTTTGTTTCTTTTCTAAGACGAGCTTCTCCGTTTCCTTGTCCCACCAATAAGGTTTTCTTTTATGTCCTGGTTCGTGGTATCCTAATGATTCTTTAGCTGCTTGGTGTATCGAGTTTTTAATATGGTTATAGTGGTCTTGTATATTTTCAAATTCTTTGTTTCCCAACATATCGTCTAACCTTTTCCTGTATAACTCTTTCACGCTATCGTGTTCCAAGCTGTTTAGATTGAATTTTTTTTCGCTCTGATTTTGTTCTGGTTCATTTGTCGTGGAGTGTTGTTTCGTATTTTCCGCTCTTCCAGGGAATGCTGTTTTCATTTTCAGTAGGTGATGGTCTGAGCCGCATGTTATTCCTCGATACGCTCTTACATCGTGAACTTTAATCTGTGTTGTTTGTTTTATTATACTGTAGTCTATTATTGACTTTAGCTCTCTCGTGTTTTGTGTCCAGGTGTATTTGTGTATCTCTTTATGAGGGTAAAACCCATTTAATATCCGCAGATGATTTTGTTCGCACATCTCTATTAATCTCTATCCATTATTATTAACTATTCCTTCTCCGTGTTTTCCAATTACTGAATTGTTGTCTTTTTTGCCCACTCTACTATTCATGTCCCCCCCCCATTATTATCAGTTCTCTTGATGTTCCTACTTTTAAAATTTCGTCGTGTAATTGTTCAAAAAATTCATCTTTTTTCTCTACTAGGGCATCGTCATTGATTGCGTATATTCCCAAGATAGTGACTCTATATCCGCAAATACATATATTCAGTTTAATTATCCGTTCGCTTATGGCTTCCCAGTTGGATATATATCTTCTCAAGTTCTTACGTACCATAATAGACACCCCCTGTTGTGCCCTTTTATCTTTTGGTACTCCACTATAGAAGTGATCGTAAGGTCCTATGTTTTCTGATCCTATTCCTTTCTTTTTAGTTTCCGTCAGAATAGCTATATCTATGTTAGCATTTTTCATTTATTCCACTACTTCGTTTAGCTTTCTAGAGAGTCCCTGTACATTCCAAGTAGCTAGATTTTTTGTCCGTTTTCGTAGCTTGAGTCGTCTTCGTTGAATCCTTCCATTCCGAGGCTGATTACTAGGATTTTTAACCATTCAGAAGTTTTTCCGAGTGTCTATAATAATATTCTAATATATCTACACCACTGATCTTAAAGGTTCTCCTTTTGTCAGTACCTCAATTAATTTATCCCTAAATAGCTCAAAACAGGCCCAATGTAACGTACGTCAGGTCTCTATTTTGAGACTCGTAAAATAATGCTTGTTGACAATAAAATAACTACAAGGGCACGGAAAACACATAAACTCTCCTGATTCCCGTTTGAAATTAGGGGAGCGGGAATTTTAAAAGTGTATTAAAAGACTTTTTAAAGCTGTTGGTACGTTATATATGTATCCCTTGAGATTACCAAGTCGATAGATTTACATTTAAAAGAGAAGTGCTTCTGTTTACGTTTACATAGTCACATGTACTTTCTTTTGTCGTTGGGTACTTTTACTGTGAGATTAGTTGAGATATATTGTGCGACAATATAAAGGGTGTCCCAAGATTCACTCAAGATTTGAATTTGGCGCCATTTGTATGGTAAAATGTTGCCAACAAAATAAAAAACACCGCGTGACAGCTGACAGTTCAGGGTTATCAAAAATGGAGCGCTGCACGAAAGAACAACGTGTTTTCATTGTTGAGCAATATTTTAAAAATAAAGAAAGTTTGGCAGCTACAGTTCGGAATTTTCGTACAAAATATGGTCGGAATAGTGATTTAACCTCATCAACTGCGAAGAGATTAGTTGAAAAATTCAGGGGAGACTGTATCAATTAGTGATCTTAAACGCTCTAGCCGTCCTTCAACAATTCGTTCGACACAAAACATTGGAATTGTGGAGCAGAAATGTAAGTTGTTTTAGTAACCATTGAAAATCATTTAGCCATGTTGACAAAGAGTTTTAAAAAGTATTTTCTTACTGACGACAACTTGGTAACAAGTTACGAGTGGGTTAGGGATCCATTTCAAAATACTCCCGAAGGGCTCTCAACTTCCGAAGAAGAAATCTTCATAGACTTCACGGCAAGTGGCGAAATCAAAAGACAATTTAACTCTTTGAATTTTGGGCAGGGGTGAATGATTACTTTTCTGCACTGAAAACAAGAGAATTTCGTATATACTATTACCATTTTTTTTTCAACGTCCAACCTATAGATCTCAACTAAATATAGAACTCAAGAGTGTATTTCTAATATTAAACTATCCTTCGAAAATCTATGCTCTGCAAAACAGGACCAAGGGAGTCACTAATAATTATTAAACTTGTTTTTAATTTAGTATTGATATGTAATAATATATATAATATCAGTCGGTTTTATAACGTCTTCCGTCTTCCGATGCCTAATTTCCACTCCTCCCGGTTTCTCCATCCCTCCTCCTCCAGATCTCTCTCTAGTACTTCCTTGTTGATTCCTGCTCTCCAGCTTTGGCGTGGTCTTCCTCGCTTTCTTTTTCCATGAGAGGGTTCCAATTTAAAATCTTTTTAAGTAGTCGGTCTTGTGACATTCTCTGTACATGTCCGTACCATACCAACTGTTGGGTTCTGATTTCGTCCACTATATCGTGTTTTATTTCTAAAGCTCGCCTTATCGTGTCATTTGGTATGCGGTCTTTTCTGGATTTTCTGGCTGCTCGTCTCCAGAAATCCATTTCTGTAGCTTTTAGTATTTTTTCTGTTCTTTCCTGGGAGCTGTAAGTTATTATACTTTTCACTATTGAGTTGTAAATTCTCTTCTTATTTTCAATGGTTATGTTTTTGTCCCATAGTATACTATTAAGCATTGCAATCGCTTTTCTTCCTTGGATATTCCTCTCGAATATTGCTTCTTCCAGTGTTCCGTCCCTAGATATTCTCGTTCCCAAATACTTATAACTGGCACAGTGTTTGATGGTGTGTCCTGTGGCTAGTTTCAAGTCCTGCTGTTGTCCTTCGACGCACATGAACTCGGTCTTTTTAATACTGACTTCTAGGCCCCATTTTTCATATTCATCCATAAGTTTTCGTGTCATGTATTCCATATCATCGATGTCCTGAGCAACTAGTACCTGGTCATCTGCGAATGATAGCGTGTACAATATAGTATCGTCATCCAGTGATAATCCCATACTGCTGCATTTCCTTTTCCAGTTCTTCAGTGCACTCTCCAAATAGATTTTAAATAGCGTTGGGGATATACAGCAGCCCTGTTCGAGACCCTTTGTGACCGGGAACCCTCTTGTTATACCATATTTGGTTTTCACACTACTTCTTGCGTCTTGGTATAAGGATTTTACGGCTTTAATTATTTCGGTGCTTACATTACTCTGTTGTAGTGTTTCCCACAATGTCATTAGGGGCACGCTGTCGTAGGCCTTTTTTAGATCAACAAACAAGACATGGACTTCCTGATCAAATGCGGTTTTCTTTTCTAGGATTTGTGTCAGTGAGAAGAGATGGTCTATTGTGGATCTTCCTGCTCTAGAGCCTGACTGTTCTTTAGCTTCTACGTCCGCGTATTCCGTTTCTATTCTATTTTTAAGTATTTTTCCGTATATTCTGCTAATAGATCCTGTAACCGTTATTCCCCTATAGTTATCGCAATTTTTTTTGTCTCCTTTCTTATGAATTGTTGATATGTATGATATTTTCCATTCCTCAGGTACTTCTGATGTGTTAATGCATCTTTGGAATAAGTTCCTCAAAGCGCTAAATAGCTTTTCAGTTCCGTATTTTTACCATCTCTCCTGGGATCTTTCCTGGTCCTGGAGCTCTACCGTTTTTTAGCGTTTTACATACTTCTTTTAACTTCTGATGTTGTTATCCTTATTGGGGATCCTCGTATAACTATATTTGGGTTTCCATGTTGGGTACTTTTGAACTCTGGTCTATCTTCTGTTAGCATATTTGTAAAAATATAGGTTCCATTTTTCTGGTGTTATTGGTGAGAAGATTTCTCTTTTCCGTTCTGTTCTCATATTTTTAAGAAGTCTCCAGCTTTCTGTGCTTTTTCTTCCCTCCTATGTAAGTGTTGAGTCTTGAGCATGTCTTTTCCCATTGGTTGTTCTGTTTGTCACTAATCATTTTGCGTACTCTAGCTTGGGATTCCTTGTATTTTACTTTGTCGTTTGTGCTCTTTGAACTTAAGTTTTTGTGATAGCTTTTCCGTTTTTCTTCAAATTCTTATTTAATTTCTTCATCCCACCAATATGGTTTTTTGCTGTTTTTTCCCTTTTCTCTTGGTACCCTAATGCTTCCAGTGCGGCTGCGTGTAGGCATTCCTTTATATACTTATATTCTTCTTCTATATTAACAAATCCCGTCCGTTGTATCTTTTGGTCCAGTCTACTCTTGTATAGATTTCTGATACTTTCATTTTTGTAAGCTGTCTGTGTGTTTATATCTTATTGTTGTTTCACTTGTTGTGTGCTGTGTACTTGTATTTTCCAGTTTGCTTTCCCGTGTTGTTCGTGAGATTATCTTTCCTTTCACGAGGTAGTGGTCGCTGCCACATGAAGCCCCTCTTTGGACTCTTACATCTAGGAAGTTTAATCTAGATCTCTGACGTATTATCATATAGTCGATAATACTTTTTAAATCTCTTGTTGTTTGTCTCCACGTATATTTATGAATATCCCTATGCTGGTAGTGTCCGTTTAATATTGTAAGGTTGTTTTGTTCACATATCTCTATAATTCTTCTTCCGTTGTCGTTAGTAACTTCTTCGCCATATTTTCCTACCACTTTATCGTTGATCTTGATATTTTAATTATTAGGTAAATACATTGTGCAGTACTAATACAATCCTATTTATAGGTGTATTATATCAGTGTAAATGTGTATTTTATTTTTTATTATGTCAGAATGTATTTCGTTTTGCTTTCCTTTCAATAAATTATATTAAATGATTTTAATGAATGTTTTTTAATAATAATTTCTTTTCGATACGCTCGCCCCCCCCCCCCCCAATAGTGTAATCACGCCCCACAAGTTGAGAAAAGCTGATCTAACGAGAAAAAGGCCAATACTTTTTCGACAACCCAACATTTATCTTTCAATTATCTCCTACATACGAGGCTGGTTTGAAAAGTCCGTGCAAAGTCCGAGAGATGGCACCACCGGCGCATATCGAGGTCATGTTTAGTTAGTAGCATCTCTTGAATGAACGCACACCAAGTTTCAGCCATATTGGTCTATTTCTTTGTGTTTGGCATTCGTGTGAATCAAGGAAGTCGAGTGATTTTCAAGAAATGGACGAAAAGGAATTTCGTGTGGTGATTAAACATTACTTCAAGAAAGGCAAAACGCCTCAGGAGACTAAAGAGAAGCTTGATAAACATTATGGTGACTCTGCACCTTCGATTAGAACAGTTTATAAGTGGTTTCAAAATTTTCGGACTGGCCATATGGGCACAAGTGACGCTGAACGTTCTGGACGGCCTGTGGAGGTTACGACTCCAGAAATCATTGATCAAATCTATGATATGGTGACAGATGACAGAAGAGTTAAGGTGCGTGAGATTGCTAGTGCTGTGGGCATCTCGACGAACGGGTACATAATATTTTGCATAAACATTTGGACATGAGAAAGCTATCCGCAAGATGGGTGCCGCGATTGCTCACGCTTGACCAAAAACGGAATCGTGAGAAGTGTTGTAAGGATGGTTTGCAGTTGTTTCAGAAGAATCCGGAGGACTTTAAGCGTCGTTTCGTCACTGTGGATGAAACATGGGTACGTTACTATACGAGGCTGGTTTGAAAAGTCCGTGCAAAAATAAAAACTACTTAGGTGTTTGGGGTAAACCTTTTTTATTTTTCGACATAGTCTCCTTTTAGGCTTATACACTTCGTCCAACGATGTTCAAGTTTGTTGATCCCTTCGAATAATAGGATTTGTCCAAGTCTGCAAAATATCCATTAGTGTCTGCAATCACCTCCTCGTTTGAATAAAATCTTTGTTCCGCCAGCCATTTTCTTCAAATTGGGGAACAAATAGTAGTCCGAGGGAGCCAAGTCTGGAGAATAGGGGGGATGTGAAACGAGTTGGAATCCTATTTCCATTAATTTTGCGACCACAACTGCTGAGGTGTGTGCTGGTGCGTTGTCGTGATGGAAAAGGACTTTCTTGTGGGCCAATCCCGGGCGTTTTTCTTGCAGCTCGGTTTTCAAACGGTCCAATAATGATGAATAATATTCACCTGTAATAGTTTTACTCTTTTCCAGATAGTCGATGAGGATTATCCCAAAAGACAGTCGCCATAACCTTTCCGGCCGAAGGAACGGTCTTCGCCTTTTTTGGTGCAGATTCCCCCTTGGTAACCCATTGTTTAGATTGTTGTTTGGTCTCAGGAGTATAGTAATGTATCCATGTTTCATCCACAGTGACGAAACGACGCTTAAAGTCCTCCGGATTCTTCTGGAACAGCTGCAAACCATCCTTGCAACACTTCACATGATTCCGTTTTTGGTCAAGTGTGAGCAATCGCGGCACCCATCTTGCGGATAGCTTTCTCATGTCCAAATGTTTATACAAAATATTATGTACCCGTTCAGTCGAGATGCCCACAGCACTAGCAATCTCACGCACCTTAACTCTTCTGTCATCCATCACCATATCATGGATTTGATCAATGATTTCTGGAGTCGTAACCTCCACAGGCCGTCCAGAACGTTCAGCGTCACTTGTGCCCATATGGCCAGTCCGAAAATTTTGAAACCACTTATAAACTGTTCTAATCGAAGGTGCAGAGTCACCATAATGTTTATCAAGCTTCTCTTTAGTCTCCTGAGGCGTTTTGCCTTTCATAAAGTAATGTTTAATCACCACACGAAATTCTTTTTCGTCCATTTCTTGAAAATCACTCGACTTCCTTGATTCACACGCGTGCCAAACACAAAGAAATAGACCAATAAGGCTGAAACTTGGTGTGCGTTCATTCAAGAGGTGCTACTAACTAAACATGACCTCGATAGGCGCCGGTGGTGCCATCTCTCGGACTTTGCACGGACTTTTCAAACCAGCCTCGTACTCCTGAGACCAAACAACACTCTAAACAATGGGGTACCAAGGGGGAATCTGCACCAAAAAAGGCAAAGACCGTTCCTTCGGTCGGAAAGGTTATGGCGACTGTCTTTTGGGATTCGCAAGGGATAATCCCCATCGACTATCTGGAAAAGGGTAAAACTATTACAGGTGAATATTATTCATCGTTATTGGACCGTTTGAAAACTGAGCTGCAAGAAAAACGCCCGCAATTGGCCCACAAGAAAGTCCTTTTCCATCACGACAACGCACCAGCACACACCTCAGCAGTTGTGGTCGCAAAATTAATGGAAATAGGATTCCAACTCGTTTCACATCCCCCCTATCCTCTAGACTTGGCTCCCTCGGACTATTATTTGTTCCCCAATTTGAAGACATGGCTGGCGGGACAAAGATTTTATTCAAACGAGGAGGTGATTGCAGACACTAATGGACATTTTGCAGACTTGGACAAATCCTGTTATTCGGAAGGAATCAACAAACTAGAACATCGTTGGACGAAGTGTATAAGCCTAAAAGGAGACTATGTCGAAAAATAAAAAAGGTTTACCCCAAACACATAAGTAGTTTTTATTTTTGCACGGACTTTTCAAACCAGCCTCGTATATCAAACCATACAGACAGCGAATTCTATACACCTTCTGGTTGTAAACGAATTGTGTCTTTTCGTGACATCAAGCATTGCGGAATTGCATGTTGACGATTGTGCGAATGTTAGATCTTTTAATTAATTTAGCTCCTTTGTTTCTAGTACTGTGCATACAAGGTAACTCTGAACTACCTACTGCAGAATCCTTATTACTATCCTGCCTGGGAGCCAGGGTTTTAAAGCGGTTAAACAAATATTTAACATCGTCATATATAAAACACTACAATATTTAATAAAAAGAATTTAGAAACTGATATCACCAGCATTTGACAAAAATATATCATTTCGTAGAAATAAGGAAATACGCAAACATAATCAACGTACACGTATATATGAGGTCATTGTTTCACCTAAACATGTTTTTTTGATGGGTAATTAAAATAATTTGCATTGTGTTCCATACGAACGCGAAACAACACAGTGTCAGCAAAAAAAAAATGTACAAACTCTTATTTCGTGCTTAATATCAGATTTGCTGATCCGTGCAGTAAAAGAAATAGAAAATGCTGATATCAGCCTGGTGTTTAGAACCGTAGTTACACTTTTGTAGATGTACGAGGCTGGTTTGAAAAGTCCGTGCAAAGTCCGAGAGATGGCACCACGAGGTCATGTTTAGTTAGTAACATCTCTTGAATGAACGCACACCAAGTTTCAGCCATATTGGTCTATTTCTTTGTGTTTGGCATTCGTGTGAATCAAGGAAGTCGAGTGATTTTCAAGAAATGGACGAAAAAGAATTTCGTGTGTGGTGATTAAACATTACTTTATGAAAGGCAAAACGCCTCAGGAGACTAAAAAGAAGCTTGATAAACATTATGGTGACTCTGCACCTTCTATTAGAACAGTTTATAAGTGGTTTCAAAATTTTCGGACTGGCCATATGGGCACAAGTGACGCTGAACGTTCTGGACGGCTTGTGGAGGTTACGACTTCAGAAATCATTGATCAAATCCATTATATGGTGATGGATGACAGAAGAGTTAAGGTGCGTGAGATTGCTAGTGCTGTGGGCATCTCGACTGAACGGGTACATAATATTTTGCATAAACATTTGGACATGAGAAAGCTATCCGCAAGATGGGTGCCGCGATTGCTCACGCTTGACCAAAAACGGAATCGTGTGAAGTGTTGCAAGAATGGTTTGCAGCTCTTCCAGAAGAATCCGGAGGACTTTAAGCGTCGTTTCGTCACTGTGGATGAAACATGGATACATTACTATACTCCTGAGACCAAACAACAATCTAAACAATGGGTTACCAAGGGGGAATCTGCACCAAAAAAAGGCGAAGACCGTTCCTTCGGCCGGAAAGGTTATGGCGACTGTCTTTTGGGATTCGCAAGGGATAATACTCATCGACTATCTGGAAAAGGGTAAAACTATTACAGGTGAATATTATTCATCGTTACTGGACCGTTTGAAAACCGAGCTGCAAGAAAAACGCCCGCGATTGGCCCACAAGAAAGTCCTTTTCCATCACGATAACGCACCAGCACACACCTCAGCAGTTGTGGTCGCAAAAATTAATGGAAATAGGATTCCAACTCGTTTCACATCCCCCCTATTCTCCAGACTTGGCTCCCTCGGACTACTATTTGTTCCCCAATTTGAAGAAATGGCTGGCGGGACAAAGATTTTATTCAAACGAGGAGGTGATTGCAGACACTAATGGATATTTTGCAGACTTGGACAAATCCTATTATTCGGAAGGGATCAACAAACTAGAACATCGTTGGACGAAGTGTATAAGCCTAAAAGGAGACTATGTCGAAAAATAAAAAAGGTTTACCCCAAACACATAAGTAGTTTTTATTTTTGCACGGACTTTTCAAACCAGCCTCGTACTTGAGTTTATTTTGAAGACGAATTGACTTGAAGGTAATTGAATTGACGTGAAAGTAAAACCAAAATTCAATCAAGAGTTATGTAGTATATGCAATCATTGAGTTAAGAATGAGTTTATCACATTTTGTTGTTTCTTTTTTGTTTTTCAAAAGCCAGAGTTTTTAAATTCTGTCAGTTATCCATCATTTTCTGTTTGTTCTTTTCATAATGAGTGTTAAAAATTGGCCAAGTGCTAGTCGGATTTGCGCAAGTAGTGTTCCGTACGTTGATTGCCCCAGTCGATGACCTGATAATTTTATTTTTCACCTTCGAATTTCACTCTTAAGTCAAACCTTAACTTTCAAAACTACACGACCCTGATGAGGCCGTCAATTCCTACATTAGTGCCAAATTTCAACTTTCAAATAGTTTCGGAGAAAATCGGAAAATCGGGTGTGACAGACGGACAGACAGATACCGAAGTGGTCTTTTAAGTGTTCTGTACGGAACACTAAAAAATATAATTAATAATTTAGAGTTATTCATAAGCAAAATCAGCAAGAGATCTTTGTGTGTCTATCTCACGTATCCCACAAATAATGCAGTCGAACATACGAGAAATGTTCCAAAAGTTCTCGGCCTGATACAGAGATGGCACCAAGATGACCAGATTTTTATGATATTTGTTAAGGGTTATCAACTAGATGGCGTGCTATGTAGTTTCAGACACGTGTGTTTAGTTCTCCTTTTGTAGCGATCGTGGAAAGAAACAAGTTTTAACATTTTCTAAAAAAATGAATTAAATTTAAATGTTATAAAATGCTTCATTTTAAAAGGGCTAACTCCCACGGGCATTCAAAAAGAGTAAATAAACCATCAAATGATCCTTCACCTCCGTTTTCGATCAATTAAAAAGTGGGCAGATGAAAGTGCACCCAAGAAAAATGGTTCCATCTGCAGGAAAAGTCATGCCTACGGGTTTCTGGGATTCTCATAGTGCTTCCACATCCACCTTATTCGCCAGATTTCGCTCTGGCTTTATGTCTTAATTTTAAACCTAAAAAAAAATGGACAGCTGGACGAAGATTCACTGAATCATTGAATGATCAAGTTATTGCATTTTCTTTGTTAGATCGAGAAGTTTTGGGACGACCCTCGTATCTAACATACTCAAGACGTTCAACCACTGAATGAACTCCTTAAAAATCTGTTTCCCAGCAGTGACTCAAAACCAATATGAAACGCTACTTCTGCACGCTGCAGCAATTTGTGGTTCTTCATGTAGCGCGTGTACGATGTCTATAAATAAGACCGGTTAATTTTTTAAAACCTATTTACCACTATTCTAATTTCTTGTCATGTTACTTAATAAATATCCTACGCCCTCTCTCCACAGTCTGAAAATATACCTCAAATTTGTTTTCAGTCTATTTATAGCCATTCTTAATAATTTCCAATATTACATTGTTAAGTTTAGCAATTAAATATTTATTAGACGTACGTCACTAATTTTGCTATATTTTCCATTAATAAAGTAAAAAACTATAGCTCATAGTACAAAGCTCTTTGTCACACACGACAGGAATTCGTAGCATTTGTAATAAAAGGTTCTGGAAAAAATTCATGAAACAAATCCTATAGAAGACAGTCGTTATTTTCTTAATTAAAGGGACTCTAACCGTTTTTGGGTTAAAAAAGTTGTTTTTTATTTAACTAAATGCGATTTTGCATCAAATAGTGTAAATTTGAAATCGATCTGACCACTAGAAGTGGGCAAAATAGTTTTTTGAAGTTTGGCTAGTCGCGGTCGTTTTTCCCATAGGTTCAATTCTTACATTACGCACCCCCTTCCTTTTATTACAGGACCGGACTTGAAGAGTCCACGATATCATTTTTATTGGAACAATGTCATAATAGTCAAGTCCTAGAGACTCTTTAACAAAAGTCGAAGAACGAGAATCGTGAATCTCATTACTGGAAATGGAGGACCTACAGTCCCTGGCCAAATTATTAGACGCACTGTATTTTTTTTAGTAATTTTATGTTTCTTAAGAGTTTTTATGCAATAATGGTATATTTAAACTACAATATTATTGATTTTTATTTAAAAGAATTGTTGTAGACTACATATTTGTATTTATTTTTAACATATAGCAACACTGTGTTGACAAAGTGATACATGAACGTAAACAAGTACAAACCTGTATCAGTCGCGATCGGAATCGAGTCAGGTACGGACGTGTTTCTGTGGCTTTATGGACTGTGATTGTTTGTTTAACAGTTTTATACTACTCAGTTATTAGTTTATTTTGTATGCAGTGTTTTAAAAAAGTAATTGGACTATTTTCATTATGGGTAGAAAAGGCGATCTTTCACCACGTAAAAAAGCTGAAGTGAAGGCCCTTGTGATTGCGAAAACATTTACAAACCGAGAAATATCACGAAGATTGGAGGTTTCTGAAGCTAGTGTACGACGCATAAAAAAGAAAAATTGAGTCAGGGAAGGAATTAAGCCCGAAAAGAAAGAAAAGATGCGGTAGAAAACCAATTTTCACTCCACGGTCAGAGAGATGTTTGAAGAAAATTTGTGTAGAAAACAGATTTGCTACCACAAAGGTAATAAAATCACAACTCCAGGATGCTAGCGTAAATGCTTCTGAGCGCACTGTTCAAAGAAAATTGAAAGAATTAGATTTTAAGGCCTGTCGCCCCGCCAGGAAGCCCAAGTTAACAGCTGCAATGAAAGCAAAGCGCCTGAAGTGGGCCAAACAATGGCAAGACAAAGATGTGGACTTCTGGAGATCGGTAAGATACAGCAATTTAATCAATAATTGATACATTATTATCATTTTCATTTAAATAAAGCAAATAAACATGGAAGTTTATATATTTTTCCTATTTTTGACAGGTCTGCTTCAGTGACGAAAGCACATTCGAAATTTTGCAGAATAAAGCTCAGTATGTGCGTTGTCGTCATGGAGAAAAGTTTCATCCTGATTGTGTCGTCCCGACGGTTAAACATCCCACCAAAGTGATGATTTGGTCAGTCATCAGCGGCAAGGGCACTGGACGTCTGTACGTCGTCAAAGGAATAATGAGGCAAGATCAGTACAAAGAAGTATTACAAAATCGGTTGATTCGGCAGCTCAGAGAATGGTTTCCAAATGGGGAACCATTCACTTTCATGCAAGATGGAGCTCCCTGCCACACTGCTCGGTCTGTTAAAGCTTTTTTGGCAGAAAAAAATATCCCTCTGTTGGATTGGCAGGGTAATAGCCCTGATATGAACCCCATTGAAAATGTGTGGGAGCTGATGAAAAGAGAAGTGACTAAAGATGTGATTACCAACAAAACCCAGCTCCTAGAAAAGATTATTCATGTGTGGAATCATCATCCTCAAATGCAGGAGACAGTACAATCTTGCATTGATAGCATGCCGCGCAGAAGTAAAGCTTTGATAGCGGCTAAAGGTGGCTCAACTAAATATTGACTTTTACTAACATTAATTTCACTTTTCTTTAAAACTTAATAAACTTATGCTTTTCTAAATTAATGCTGTTTTATTTATGTCAAATAAATAGGTAATTGATTGGATAATATAAAAATAGAAAACAAATCAATTTAAAATAATAAAACGGTACAATATCACTCGGTAATTAATATTTTACATGAAATTTTGCAGTGCGTCTAATAATTTGGCCAGGGACTGTAGGTGTAGCTGGACTCTCTGTCTTTGGGTTTGTTATGAATTCTTAGTTTTTACGACATAATACCCTTCATGTTTTAAAAACTTTAGGTATATTAGAACGTGGCATCGCACAATAGAAAAGAAGAGTCGTAAGCTCAGGCTCAGGTAGCAACAGGTGGACAGGTAGCAAGTACACACAAGCCATATAAAAACTTATACCTGGGAATAGTTGAGTATAATCATTGTAAAAACATATAATAGATACTTTTTCTACTGTTCTGAACTCTGTACGAGAACAGGGAACTAAGAAATGAGCACGAAACCGGGAATTTTAAAAAATCGCTTGTCCTAAGGTCATGCTTTTCGAGACACAATGTTCTTTTTCTGAGCGATCGTAGTAGATACAGTTACGATTTTTTTTAGTAATTAAGGACAATGTCCGTGAATATTTTCAGCGGCACGGATTTTTCCATAAGTCAAAAAATTCGGAAAAAAAAATTATTTGAAAGACACAAATTGTAACGCATTTTGGTACTTTAGTTTTTTTAGAGCTATAATTGGTCAAAGCAAAATTTTAACAATCTACCACGCACAGATTGTTTCTTAATAATCAAGAAATAGCGAGAAAAAAAAAAGTTGAAATTCGGACCTGTAGAATTTTAGAAAAGGGACATTATACTACTCAGTATATATCACCACTACACCAAACACTTTATTTTTGCACTCGACGCGCGTTTCGCTAACCACGTTAGCTTCATCAGGAGCGATGATTGACTGAAGCTAAACTACAAATATCTACCCTATTTATACTTAGCCTAACCCTTGAATTACTCAAGCGGAACTAATGACATAGGCAAGGCCGTCAGTTCCGGTCAAGTAACCAGTAGAGGGGACTATAGGCCCTCTGTCTTTATTTAAACTACTTTTATATTTTATGATTTCCATACTTTCGTATGCGTTCAACAATCTCCTATCAGATGCATTTTTTATTAATCTTAGATTATCTAATGTTACAGTATGATGAGCTTCAAGGGCATGTTCGGCAATGCTAGACTTTTCTGTTCTACTGTATTTTAAGTGTGTTAATTGACCTTTTAGTTTGCCCAACATACTTTTTGTCACAACCATTACAACTAATTTCATAAATTCCACTTTTCTCACAATTAGGAATCTTATCTTTGGGATTTCCTAAGATATTCCTCAGATTGTCTGATGACTTATAGACTAAGGTGAGGCCTACCTTATTAAATACCTTATGGAGTCCCTTGCTATATTTCGCATTATATGGTATGGACACATACTTGGTGTTATTTTCTTCGCGTGTATGTCTCCATACCATATATCCGAAATATAGCAAGGGACTCAATAAGGTAGGCCTTACCTTAGTCTATAAGTCATCAGACAATCTGAGGAATAACTTAGGAAATCCCAAAGATAAGATTCCTAATTGTGAGAAAAGTGGAATTTATGAAATTAGTTGTAATGATTGTGACAAAAAGTATGTTGGGCAAACTAGAAAGTCAATTAAAACACGATTTAAAGAACATTTAGCACACTTAAAATGCAATAGAACAGAAAAGTCTAGAATTGCCGAACATGCCCTTGAATCTGATCATACTGTAACATTAGATAATCTAAGATTAATAAAAAATGTATCTGATAGGAGATTGTTGAACGCATACGAAAGTATGGAAATCATAAAATGTAAAAGTAGTTTAAATAAAGACAGAGGGCCTATTTGTTATAGTCCCCTCTACTGGTTACTTGACCGGAACTGACGGCCTTGCCTATGTCATTAGTTCCGCTTGAGTAATTCAAGGGTTGGGCTAAGTATAAATAGGGTAGATTTGTAGTTTAGCTTCAGTCAATCATCGCTCCTGATGAAGCTAACATAGTTAGCGAAACGCGCGTCGAGTGCAAAAACAAAGTGTTTGGTGTAGTGGTGATATATACTGAGTAGTATCATTGTGCCAAAGATTTCACATTCCCAACTTAGAAGGGACATTATGTAGAAAAAAAAACACAGATTTTCACATCCCATGCTTCCTAGGTTAGAGCTTGAAAATTGAAATTTCTTGATAATACCAGAATTAAATTGAAGCTTAAAATACAATGATTCCAACAGAAAAAATTATTAGAATCTATGGAATAGTTTCTAAACAATCGAGTTGAGAAAGTAGTCGGGCATATCAGGACAGGGCACCAAGCACAAACAACTAGAGTCCTCTGAAGGACGTTCCCAAGAAGATAAATTTCAGTATGATTACCTAGAAAATTTGTATAGACATATTTATTAGTGTCCTTTATACGTAGAAAAAATTTCAATACTCCTTACGGCACTAAATTTGTAAATATTGGCTGTTAAAATTTGCACTTTTAACATACGAACCCTACCCGACCTATGTTGAAACGGATGTTTTATTATATAACAATGGGAATTTTCTTACGATAGTTTTGAAAAACTTCATTAATTAAAAATATAACGAATATTTTTCTGTAAAGAAAATTATTGGAAGCGGTATTCGTTTTGTATAAAAAATGTTGAAAATGAGCTACTTTTGATCGTTTTAAGTTTTCCCCGCATCACTTGATAAATAAAAGTTCGCGACTTGGCAACGTCGCACTGCGCGGGACTTTTGAAATACCGTCAACGCTGATTTTAATAAATGTGTAGCCCATAGATTAGAACAAATATAGGTTATTGTAAATGAAAAGTCAATATTTATAACAAATCAAATATTTATTAGTATTCAACATAAAAAAGTAGCATATTAATTAATATCAGAGACTTAGTTTCTTATCACTCCAGTATTTACTAAATTACATTCAGTACAGTTGTCACATTTTATTTCGAACTTTGAATGAAGCCCTTCCCTTTTGAAGTCACTCAATATTTCCATATCTAAAAGGCTTCTGTAGCCAATGCATTTCAGATTTCTGGAACTCTCTCAATGAAACTATATTATTCTCATCACGAATTTTTTATTGTACTATTTCATTGATTGTTGTTTAAATTTCCCGTTTTTTTTGCATCAAACGTACTTGCTAATGCTATATTTATTTTTTCAGCAGTTTTTTTCTAACAAATCTGCCATTCTTTAATCGCGAAATCATTATTTATGCACTATTAACAGTCTCCAATATAAACGTAACCTCGAAAAATACGCCAAAAACCCAACATAAACAACTCGTGTCTCGATCAGAGTAAAAATGTAACATTGCCAGATCCGCATAACGACGCCGTGGGATTATTTTTGTATTTCTGCGCATATGGGGCGGGGCGAAATAGCGCACTGCGTCTCAACTATTTTTTATTGTACGCATGGTAGTTTACATAGGAGGGATCTTTCTGTAAGTTGAGCATGACTGCTCCTTAACAAACTTACCTTTATCTATAATATATATAAAATGCAACGTCTCTCTGTCAGTCTGTCTGGCTGTCCGTTATAGTGCACTTATCACTGAAGAACCACTTATCCGATTTACGTGCTTTTTTTTTAAATATACATATATTTTCTAGCCAGGTTATAGGCTATATTTTATTACGTTAGGTAGCATACGGAATAAGCAGTGCCGATAATAGTGAATCAAGTCGGGAAACAAGTTTGTCGCCAGCGCGTTTTCTTGCAATCCACTACCTAAACCATTAAATATGAAACAATATCATATAGCAAAGAATATCTATAATATATATAAAATGCAATATCTCTCTGTCTATCTGTCTGTCCGTTAACGCGCTTATCACTCGAGAACCACTTATCCGATTTACGTGTTTTTTTTTTTTAATTCATACATTTGTTCTCTGGCCAGGTTATCTGTAATCTATATATTATATAAAATGAAACGTCTCTCTGTCAGTCTGTCCGTCCATTAGTGCGCTTATCACTGAAGAACCATTTATCTGATTTACGAGCTTTTTTTTTTTTAAAACATACATGTTCTCTGGCCAGGTTAGTTCAGGTGCGTCAACGCAGCAACGATAATAGTGAATGAAGGATATATTTTATTACGTTAGGTAACATAAGGAATAAGCAGTGACGATAATAGTGAATCAAGTCGGAAAAAAGTTTGGCGCTAGCGCGTTCTCTTGAAATACACTGCCTAAACCATTAAATATGGAACAATATCATGTAGCAAAGACTTATATTATATAATAATAATATATATTATATATATAATGCAACGTCTGTCTGTCTGTCCCTTAGTGCGCTTATCACTAGAGAACCACCTATCTAATTTAGGTGCTTTTTTTTTTAAAAAACATACATATGTTCTCTGGCCAGGTAATAGGCTATATTTTTTTACGTTAGGTAGCATAAGGAATAAGCAGTGACGATAATAGTGAATCAAGTCGGAAAAAAGTTTGCCGCTCGCGCGTTCTCTTGCAATACACTGCCTAAACTATTAAATATGAAACAATATCATATAGCAAAGAATATAATATATATAAAATGC
The DNA here is from genome assembly GCA_019049505.1 of Pachyrhynchus sulphureomaculatus. Lineage (NCBI taxonomy): Eukaryota > Metazoa > Arthropoda > Insecta > Coleoptera > Curculionidae > Pachyrhynchus > Pachyrhynchus sulphureomaculatus. The sequence goes on along the minus strand of CM032452.1, from coordinate 120,652,760 downwards.
ATTGCTTCTCTGTCTATCTGTCTGTATGTTAGTGCGCTTATCACTCGAGAACCACTTATCCGATTTACGTGTTTTTTTTTAAATTCATACATTTATTCTCTGGCCAGGTTATCTATAATCTTCTATAATATATATAAAATGCAACGTCTCTCTGTCTATCGGTGTGTCTGTCTGTCTGTCTGTCTACCTGTTCGTTAGTGCGCTTATCACTCGAGAACCACTTATCCGATTTACGTGCTTTTTTTTTAATTCGTACATATGTACACTGGCCAGGTTATAGGATATATTTTATTACGTTAGGTAATATAAGGGATGAGCAGTGACGATAATAGTGAATGGAGTCCACGCGAGCGTCGCCGCGGGCGCGGCTAGTTCTAGTAATAAAATTGATTCCAAAAACAGTAACTGGAGATAATGTGAAGTACTCTTTCTTATTAAATACCATACACTGACTCATCCTAATCCCGATATCAATAAGATTTTAGGCCTATCCGATCAATTCTATTTTCATTGTTAGCAGTAATGACAGATGGGCTTGCACAGCCCCAAATTAGGACTTTAATTCTCGCTTAGAATGCATATAAACCATTGTTTACCTCTAAGGCGTCCCCGGAGAATTATTTATGTGGATTAGCATTGCCCGTTTGGCACATATTTTGCGTGACACTTGTGCCATACGACAGGAGAATGTTCCGCTCCCTGCTCACATTCATTACGGGGCTGGCATTAAAGTGGTTTTCGCGTCTCTAAGGGTTAGTTTTTTATTAGTCAGGACATACGTAACGAACAAATAGGCTTAGAGAGGCGATATTACGTCTAAAATGTTACCTAAAACTTGATATTTGGTTAAGAAACGAATGGTAATGATAACACAGGGGTGAAGCGCTTATTTGAAATACTTAGCCTGACTAGGGGGTGAGAAAGAAAGACTTCACAATTTTTCGATGTAATTATCGTTTGTTTACGTCAGAGGAACACTATTATCGCAAAAACTCAATTTATTTCCCACATTTCTGGCAGAAGGGTAAGTACCTCCACTGCAGCGTCGCGGTCGCCGTTCCGCGTATGCGCGCTGAGTATCTTCATCTAGCCGCAGACGCCAATACGGAAGCATTCGCCCGAGTTTACGTTTGCTTGTGCCTGTTTAAAATCAATCAGAGCCCTAAAAATACCGTGGATTTTGAAATACGCGCTGTAATTCCTTTCTTAAATGAAAGAAACATAAAAGAAGCAGAAATTTATGCTAAGTGGGTGACTGTTCGTCATTAATAATAACCTGGTGTGGAAACTTAATGAAAGAGTTCGAGAAAACAGACACTTTATGATTTTATCATTGTCTAATGTATTTCTTCAAGTGTCAAGAATAGACGTGATGACTAATTTTGAAAAACTATTCCACGCTGTTCTTACGGAACTACTATTTCCAAACAAATACGTATTTCTGGAGAAATTACAGGTTTCCTAGCATAAAATTAGACTTTTTTAAACTAATTTTGAATTTCACGCCAAAATGCTCGCAGGTATCATGGCATCTGCTCGTGACGTCACGCCTTTGTAAACTCCACGTCAACAACAGTGAAGTATACAATGTCTATACAATAATTTTGTTATTTTGTGTGTTTTAAAATGAATTCTAAAGTCTATAAGTGGTTTGCAGTCCCTTAGTGTAATACACATCGATAAAAACTCCTAAAAAATTATTTATTAACGTTCCAAATAAGAAAACAATCAGAAATAAGTGGCTAACTCATGCACGGCGAGACTCAGCAGTTATTTCTCCAAATTCTTCAATTTATTTCTGTGAAGACAATTTTGATGTAAGTTTTAACTTAATATTTTATTATTATAAATGCAGTGTGTCGCAATAATCTTGTTTGAGAAATTGTTAACTATCTAAATAATACCTTTAGACAGTCACATCACTATTGAGGTTAGGTTTTATTTCTTTAATATTATCATCCACTACTGTAAACTATTCCAAAGGTATGATGTTCTCCATATAAAAGACTGCTTGAAAAGCGTTGTACGAGGAGTAACAAGCTGAACCTCATACGAATGTGAAGTATTAGCGCGACGTGTACTCCTAACATGCACCGCTCTGGGAGGAATTAAGCGGGCCACATCCTTCGAACACTTTCCATGAAAGTACTTGTAGAATAGGCTCAATGCTCAATAGGCCAAACATGAGAGCAGTATTCCATAGTTGGTCGAATTTGAGCTTTGTAAAGAATTAACAGTTGTTGTGGAGTGTAAAGCTTTCTGGTTCGAAACAATATTCCCAACTTTTGAGAAGCTCTCCTTGCTATGCCTGCAACATGTTCATGCCAGGACATATTTGCTCCCAAATTAACGCTTAACAGATTGAGTGACGATGTTAGAGGGATGGAGTGCCCCGACATAACTATGTCGGGTTCTGCAACGTTAACTTTTTTAGAAAAAACTGCCGCCCAGGTTTCTGTAGCGTTAAATTCCACTTGGTTACTGTCACCCCAAGATAGAATTTCTTTCAGGTCTTTGTTAAGTTGAATGACTTCCTGCTGTCTGCGGATATTCGTCTGAGTAGTCGATGTCCGAGCATTCAAAGTGAATGAAGAGATAAGTGTACTGTCATCTGCAAAGCTGTAGATTGGATTCTCGGTCTTTTCCAGCAAATCGTTAATATAAATAAGGAAGAGAGTAGGAGATAGTATGGAACCTTGGGGCACACCGGCGTTGATAGTGAAGGTGTTAGAAAGAAATCCGTCGACTGCCACTCGTAAAGAACGCTCTCTGAGGAAACATGAGAGCCACAAACAGAACTTTTCAGACATACCATAAGAACGTAACTTAGCCAACAGCCCATCGTGCCAAACACGGTCAAATGCCTTGGATATGTCAAGAGCAACCGCTCGAGATTCTCCAAAGTGTTCAATTGCGTTGTTCCAAACATGTGTTACATAAGTCAGAAGATCTCCTGTTGATCTATTCTGAAGACAATATCGGGCATCCTTGACTGCACTATGGGACTAGTAAGGTGGTGTTTTTCCTTGGAAATCGACAGTAGAATGTGAAGCAAAGAGTTCAGCCAACAAGTTCGCTTTCTCAACAGGTGTCGTTGCAATAGAATTATCTGGCCGTGTGAGTGGTGGTATGGTGGATTTGGTGAAATTTTGACTAACTGCCTTAGCGACTGACCAAAAGGACCTGGAATTGCCGGGACAAGCGAGAAGTTTGTTTCTAATCCGTTGATTGTGTACCTCCTTGGTTTCGTCGATAATTTCTTTGCATCTGTTCCTGGCACAAACAAAGATGTTACGATTTATGGTGTTAGGATCTTCACGCCACTGTCGGTATGCAAGATGTTTAGAAGCAACAGCTTCTTTGCATTTTAGGTCAACCCAAGGCTTGCCGTTGGAAGGGCATTTCTTCGAAAAAGGGATGTAAGCCTCCATACCGGCCAAAATAACATCGGAAACCTCCCTGGCGCACTCAGATGGGTCGTCGGATCGAAAACAAACGTCCAACCAAGGGAAAGTTCGAAAATATTCCGTGAGATCTTCCCATTTAGCAGACTTGTAGTGCCAAATCTTGCGCGGTTTAGGCGCCTCTCTGTCATTGATTGGTAGAATACTCGATGTCGAAAGTAGTTTATGGTCGGAAGAACCTAACGGCGGATTTACGCTGACCGGCGTACATGGCGGATTGCTGTACTTTGCATTTTTATTTTAACAAAAATAATATTAATCTCACTTTTAATATAAAAATAAGAAGATTTTTTAGAAACTTTTTAATCTTCATTCATTGTTACAGTCATCACGCCTATTTGCAGCGGAATACTTAAATTATTGGAAGTTGTGCTCACGCTGTGTGCCAAAAATGCTGAAATACCCGTTAATGTTAATAATATATAACAATATTGTTGAACCAGAAATTCCCCGTTCTTTCTTTATCGGCTGAAGAAACTATAAAAACAGCGGAAAATAACCAAAATTGGCCAATAACTTAAAATTCTCAAAATTTTTGTTAAAATGACTATTTTTACAGGAATCATCGATCTCGGAAACATATATTACAAAAAGCAAATTATCGAGATTTCAACGTACACAGTAAAAGTTTTTCGTCCAAGGAAATTATTTTAATAAAAGAGACTTTCATCTTTTAATCAAATTTACAAAAAACAAAATTAACAAAAAAGTTACAGATACAAGTTGAAACGCTTTGCCTGGCGAGTATTTAAGAAAAAATTTTTTACATTATCTTAAAAATTGAAAGGCAGCTGGAATTTTGAGTTGCAGATGGAACGTTTTGCTTCGCGATTATGCTCAACTAGACGTGGCTTATCAAAACTAAGATTGCATCTCACCATATGGCTGGGAACAATTTGATCACCCCCCGTATAAGCCTGACCTAGCGCCCAGTGACTACCACTTGTTCCTGCAGTTAAAGAAGCATTTTGGCGGTCAGCGCTACCATACCTCATTAAATGTTAACAGACTGCAGTTTGGCACACAGGTAGTTTCTTTAGACATAGAATAGGATAAAAAAAAGTTTGCTAAAGTTTGATATACGCTAACCCCACAAAATCCAAAATAAAATCAAAAATTCGATTTTTCGGTAATATATCAAAAATTAAAAAAAATAGCGCCAAGTGAAAAAGCAGGAAATTTTACAAAAAACTAGTATATAGATTTTTTTTCCAAATTCTTTTTATTAGCGTAAGAATTTATTAAAAATTCGGATAACTGATTCAAAAAATGTAGCGCACCAAACATGTTAATTTGAAAATCTACGCGCATCGTTCAAAGCCTAATCGATATTATTTGTTTGCAGAGTGCAAAGAAAAACATTAAAAGGTAGCTTTTTGAAGAGGCGACTTTCAGCTTTCCCATGATACAAATAGTTTTTATTTTTGTTTCTTTATAATTTGTAAAACTTAAAACGAAATTTTTCTTTGCATGATTTTAACAGGGATACAGTAAATAGCAAATATTTATTAAAATATAGTATTGAAAAAATCCCTGTGCATATATCATTGTAATACTTTAAGTTTCAATCTAAGAATAATTAAAAACACCCACATTGTCTCTGTTATTTAAAAATTTAGTTTCAAAATATGAAAATTTCCCTGCTGTAGTAGCAGTACGAAATGGTCAAAAAAAGTCAGACAATTTTTTTTTAAATTATAGTTAAAAGTATACTTGATATTAGAAAATCATTAGAAACTTTAAAAAAAATTCTCTTTTTTTATAATTTTGCTTCTAAAAAAGTGTTCTTGATAAACGTACTTTTTGCTTGTTATTAATAACACAACTTAAAATAAAAAAAATATTTAAAGGTGAGAAATGAAAGACAAAAGTCTAAGCTTTAAGTAAAAATTGGTTATATTTCATTTAAACATCCAGGTACAAAGAAAACAGTTATTGAAAACACAAAAAATTCTAGATTATTGGAAGAAATTAAATGAATTACTTACTCTGGCCATCATATTGGATTCGACATTTTGAATTTTTCAAATCTTCAGCGGATTCTTAATCAGTACTCCCAGAAACCCCTTAATAGTCAATTTCAAAGTACAGAAAAGTTAATTTAATCATAAATGAGGTTGGAAGCATGATTCCCACTACAACTGAAATTGTTAAACCAGCCATTTTATTTTAAATATTTTTTTTAAATTACGGTGAAACTAAAAAAAATAATCTATATACTATTTATATGTAAAATTTTCTGTTCTTTCACGTGGTGTTATTACTTTTTCGATATCTTTTTTATTTTTCGAGATATTTGCGAAAAACCGAATTTTTCATTTTATTTTCGATTTTGTAGGCTTAGCGTACAGCGAGCAGCAAACTTTTTTTTGTCTATTCTCTGTCCAAAAAACTAACTGTATGCCAAAAGGCAGCCTGTTAACATTTAATGAGAGCTTTTCATCAAAATTTGCCTCTGACGGCTGGGCTAATAGAACAAAATTTTCATTAATAGATGTCAAAAAGTAGTGGATAATGAACGGATTTTGCGATAAGTTATAAACTTCCTTTTTCATAAATAATTTTTCGTGAAATTTTTGGACGAAAAATGAACATTTTTCTTCAAATGTGCACCATTTTTCGATAAAAAAAAAAAAAAAAAAAAAAAAACGAACGATATTTTCAAATTTGCATACGTTATCCACTATTTTCTGACATATATTAATGATAATTTTTTGTTTTTTTTTCTTCTAGGTTAGAATGTACGAGCGCAATCATTCCTCCGGTTTCAGGCCTAGCATAAAAGGGGCCTTTGTCGTCTTGGATTCTGGAATGGCTATTTTGAATTAAAAAGAATTAAAAAATAATTTTGTACACTTAAATATTTGTGTAATAAAGTACTTCAAATAAATCTTCGACTGCTTTTAGTATATTCATGAAGAACATTTTCGAAATTTGCCCTTTTATCTGTGACTTGGAGTGCCCTTACCCCTTAATATAAGTAGAAATTATGTTCAAAAATCAATTAAGGTTAGGACGGTATTTACTTTAAAGACGAGCCTCGTATTTTACAGCAATATGAAATGACTTTTCTATTTCGTAATGTTTTGTAAAGAGCCAAACAACTTGCGGTTTACTAACTGGACTACTATTGGCCAGACTTGTAGTCGTTAGGGCTAAATTTCCATTATTCTGCCATTAAAACCGGCAAATTTCATACTAGTCCAGTTTCTAACCCGTGTGTAGTTATAATATTCATTAGGCTGGTTGTTACGGTCATTCTTGGCAACAAAGGTATACGACCCTGATGGGCAGTGCCGTATTTAGATATTACCTAATGTACGCAGTTGGGTTACGTAGTCAATGTTAAAACTAGGTGGAAATTTTAAAAGTCCATCAGAACACTCCAGAACAATCATTACTTCTGTCCTCCTCTGTCCTATTACCATTGGTAAGGCGTGGTGACTACTCATGAGCTGGTTCTTCGCACTTGATTCTTCCAGATCTCTCGGTCTAGGGCCACTGGGACTGTCTCATGTAGAGTTTTTTCCAACGAGGGGCTGCAGTTGGTCTATCCATCTTGTAGGAGATCTGCCGCTGACCTTTTGTTCGATTACCGGTTTCTCCATGCTGTCTCTTCTTCTGACGATGTGACCAAAATAAGTAAGGTTTACACGTTTGAGTAACCTAGTTTTCACGGTCATCTCCACTAAAACTGACGCGTTAGTCCGGTGCTATATAAATGACCGGTCAAGTGCAAGTTGACCTTGCGCAATTAGTGTTCCGTACGTTGATTGCTTTTAACATAAAAAATGTTGTAACGGAAGTATAAAATGATTAGTGACTTCACAAAACACACCCCAAATGAGTTTTCAACAAAGTTTGTTTCCAATCTTTACTGAAAATTGATGACCTTGAAATTTTTTTTTATATACCAGATAAATTACTAAAGATAATGCACTCGTGATAATTTTCGTTCAATCTACACCCCGTGGAGAATATTCCAGAATTTTTTCACAATTTTTTGATAAGTGCTTTTCGAGATAAGGCAGGTGGACAGCGATTTTTCGCGATTTTTTAAAGATAATACAAAGAAAAGTGCGCGCAAGTATTACATTATATATATATATATATATATATATATATATATATATATATATATATATATATATATATATATATATATATATATATATATATATATATATATATATATATATATATATATATATATATATATATATATATATATATATATTACTCGTGTAACCACTTAAGTCAAAATTTAACTTTCAAAACTACATGGCTCTGATGAGGCTATCAATTCCTATATTATTACCAAATTTCAACTTTCTATGACAAATAGTTTCGGAGAAAATCGGGTGTGACAGACAGACAGACACCGAAGTCATCTTATAAGTGTTCCGTACGGAACACTAAAAATTACCTAAAAGTTGATAAGTGCTGGTAGAAAATGTTAATTAAACGTAAAAAAAACGAGCTTCATATAATATTGCCGGAATCTACCCAGCCAGGTGTCCTATTTTGCTGGATCCTACGTAGCCGGTTACCCATTAGATCTGTACTTTCTGAGCTTGTCAGTGTGTTTTTAGTGGTCCGTACGGAACACTTATAAGATCCCTTCGGCGTCTGTCTGTCCGTCTGTCCGTCTGTCTGTCTGTCTGTCTGTCTGTCTGCCTGTTCGTCTGTCACACCCGATTTTCTCCGAAACTATTTGTCATAGAAAGTTGAAATTTAGTAATAATATAGGAATTGATGGCCTCATCAGAGCCATGTAGTTTTAATCGTCAAAATTTGACTTAAGGGGTTAGTTTTGGGAGGTAAAATCGGAAGTAAAAAAAAAATTTTTTTATTAGGTTTTGAAGTTTTGAAGGAAGTTGATAAAGGCTGCAAAAAAATTGATGTTGCTGCAAAATTTGGTGTCTCTCCAAGTTGCGTCTCTCTGATAATAAAAAGTCGTATCACCAAGAAACCTAGTGTTCCAAGCAGTCGAAAACGAGTACGGGTGAGTACTTACGAGGATGTAAATGAAGCAGTTTTACGATGGTTTCAAGTGGCCCGTACGCATCAAAACGTACCAATATCGGGAAATTTAATAAAGCAAAAGGCTCTACAATTTGCTAAAGAATTTAACTGCGTTAATTTTCAAACTAGTGAAGGGTGGTTGAGTGCCTGGAAGACTCGCAATTCAATTGTTTTCAAGACGGTGCCTGACGAGAGTGCAAGCGTTAGTCAGGAGGACTATGACATTTGGACTGCAACTATTTTAAAAAGTGCATTGAAAAAGTACGAGCCAAAAAAACGTTTTCAATTGTGATGAAACCGGCTTGTTTTTTAAATGTTTGCCAAATAAAACTTTTGCTTTTAAAAGTGATAAATGTTTTGGTGTTAAAACAAGTAAAGAAAGGGTGACGCTTATGGTTGGAGCAAACATGGATGGCTCAGAAAAACTGAAATTACTGCTCATAGGTAAAAGCAAAAATCCCCGTTGTTTAAAAGGAGTTAAATCTCTGGAGTTAGATTACGCCAATAATAAAAAGGCATGGATGACTTCCGAGATTTTCGAAAGATGGATCAAAGAACTGGACACGAAAATGAAAAGCCAGTTACTGTAAGTAAAAAATTAAGGAATATTGAATTGATCTTTTTTCCACCAAACATGACCTCCAAATTGCAACCTATGGACCAGGGTATTATAAAAAACATAAAACATCATTACCGAAACAGAATTGTTCACAAAATTGTTAATGCGATTGATAACAACCTTCCAGTCCAAAAATTGATTACCCTTAAAGAGTGTATAACCGAAATAGCTAAAGTATGGAGTGAAAATGTTTCTCAGAAAACTATCAAAAACTGCTTTTCTAAAGCAGGTTTTACTGAAAAAATTGACAAATGGGAAAAAGAAGACGAAATGGATCTCGCTACCTTAAAAAGGCAATGGGGTATTCTACAAAAAACTGCTACCGTCAACGCAGATTTTTTACTTGAAGATTTCTTAGAAATCGACAATGATGTTGGCACGACAGATCTCCCAACTGACCAAGACATAATTGACAATATAAAAAGTATAGAAGATCATGAAGAAAAAAACTGAAACCGGGGAATGTCCTGCTAAATTTAGTGAAATTGAAATAAGAAATGCATTTGATATTGGGCGAACTACTCTCAGGGGCCAGGAAATTGTACCTGATCAAATCTTCATGCATTTGAATAAATGCGAGAATTTTGTTGAGCAACAATTATTTTTGAAAAGTAATGTTCAAAAGAAAATAACTGATTATTTTTCCTAGTACGTATGTACGTAGTATGTACATATGTATTAACAGATTTTGTATTATTCTTTTTATTTCGTATGTAGTACATACATACATAAAGTCCGTACGTTATATCTTTACACGTCCGTCATAGTTTTCAGGCAATATCCCAGACGACTATTATATTTTTTGTCTCTTTTTACCAATACCTACGATTTATTTGTGAAAAGAGACAAATAATATAATAGTCGTCTGTTATATGGCCTGAAAACTATGACTGTCTGTCTATCTGACTGTCACACCCGATTTTCTCCAAAACTATTTGTCATAGAAAGTTGACATTTAGTAATAATATAGGAATTGATGGCCTCATCAGAGCCATATACTTTTGCAAGTTAAATTTTGACTTAAGGGGTTAGTTTTGGGGGGTGAAATCGGAAGTGAAAAAAAAATTTTTTACTAGGTAATCGAGTGTGGTGTCCAATGAAAGCTTGCGAAAACACGAGTAAAAAATATGTATATAATGTAATACTTGCGCGCACTTTTCTTGGTATTATTTTTAAAAAATCGCGAAAAAATTGCTGTCCACCCGCCTTATCTCGAAAAGTACTTATCAAAAAATTTTGAAAAAAATACTGGAATATTCTCCACGGGGTGTAGGTTGAACGAAAATTATCACGAGTGCATTACCTGTAATAATTTATCTGGTATATAAAAAAAAACAGAAATTTCAAGGTCATCAATTTTCAGTAAAGATTGGAAACAAACTTTGTTGAAAACTCATTTGGGGTGTGTTTTGTGAAGTTACTGATCATTTAATACTTCCGTTTACAACATTTTTTATTTTAAAAGCAATCAACGTACGGAACACTAATTGCGCAAGTTCAACTTGCACTTGACCGGTCATTTGTTTTTAACGTAACTCTTTTCTTTAATTGTTTTAATATTATTTAGACGTCGTTTGCCTTATTTCTTTTAAACACATTGTCAAAAGCAACTTCATGGAGAAAGCAAACCGTAAAATAAATTTTAAAAGTATAAAACATTTTTGTTTTCAAACACACGGAACAAAAACACATGTAATGTCAATAAAACAATTCAATAAAAGGCAAATACGCCTGCACCTTTCAAAAAGCCATTAAAAGAAAATGTTATTTTTTATGCCCATTTTCCTAAAGCGCTTTACGCGACCTCATAAAAATAAAATAAAACGTTTCGCATTGGAAAACCGTTCAAATTTCAAAGGAAAAACATTTTTTTTTACTGATGTGGTCCCCGTGTCAGTGCGGATCAAAGAAAACTAAATATAATTTCAAATTTACAAGGGTCTTAAGGCTACTTTGTTTCGTTTAAGAAAATATTCCTATTTCTTAAGACCCCGATACAGAGACGAATTCAATACGCTTTGGTAAATACCAAAATACGAAAGAAAAACATTAATAAAAATGCTTACCCCGGACTCCCCTTGCAACTACATACAGCGTCGTTGATATTTTTTTGGGTCACTCGTAATCACATATGCATACTAATTCTGTTATGATTGAAAATAGAAGAAAGACAATATCATACCAAAATAACCGGTCAAGTGCAAGTTGAACTTGCACAGTTAGTGTTCCGTACGTTGCTTTTAAAATAATACGGTGGTATAAAATGATCAGTGACTTCACAAAACACATCCCAAAGGAGTTTTCAACAAAGTTTGTATCCAATCTTTACTGAAAACTGATGACCTTGATTTTTTTTTTTTTTAATATACCAAATAAATTATTAAAGGTAAGGCACTTGTGATAATTTTCGTTCAATCTACACCCCGTGGAGAGCATTCCAGAATTTTTTTAAAATTTTTTGATCAGTACTTTTCGAGATAAGGTGGGGGGACAGCAATTTTTCATGATTTTTTTAAAAAATAATACAAAGAAAAGTGTGCGCAAGTATTACGTTATATATATATTTTTTACTCCTTGTTTCACAAGCTTTCATTTGACACGACACTCGATGACCTACTAAAAAAATTTTTTTTTCATTTCCGATTTCACCTCCCAAAACTAACCCCTTAAGTCAAAATTTAACTTTCAAAACTCCACGGCTTTGATGAGGCCATCAATTCCTATATTATTACCAAATTTCAACTTTCTATGACAAATAGTTTCGGAGAAAATCGGGTGTGACAGACAGACAGACGGACAGACAGACAGACAGACACTGAAGTCATCTTATAAGTGTTCCGTACGGAACACTAAAAAAAAAACACAGTAGCGACGCTCAAGAAAATTTTTAGGTCCTGTTTTTTTATCACGCATGCGTCCCCTATCGTATCAATAACATGGCTGCCAGCGTGGTCGCGGGTTATATTTACATCTGAACTTCAAGGAGAATCTTTTTATAACGTGCTTCGTAATTCATTATTAACAATTTTCCAATCAGTAAGTGACTTGTTTAACGTTGTAATTGAAAATAATTATAAAAAAGATATCAGGCGGAAGTTTTTGTTGTGCGGTTAGGGCTTGTAAAAATATATGTGGTATCTCCAAAGGAGTTAGTGTTTTTAGATTTCCCAGGGATCCTAAAAGGTAATTTATTCATAATTCATTATTTCTATTATGCAATATATAGGGTGCCCCATATGTATGGAATGATTATTCCACAGCATTTATTAATCAGTGTCTGTCATGTTTTTGTTATATCGATTTCATTATATTTTACTAGTATACAGTAGTATTTTTTCACTAATAGGTATATAAAATATTGTAAAAAAAACAATTACTCTTATTAGTTTTAATTATATTCTTATTATATGGTATTCTGTAAGTTCCTATTATTTTATAAAGATAAAGAGTTTAAAATAAACAAATTTGATTGAAAATTGTACTTTTTTTTCATATACCGATTTTGGGTACAAATATACTGATATTAGTGGACAACTCTATCGAATTCGTATTTTGACGTTCGAGACCACTGATTGAAACGGCCATATTATATAGCAGTGAAAAAAATTGTATTTTGTATCGTTTTTACACTGCATCGTAATGATGCGGCAATCTAAGTTAAACAATATTTTTGACGGGAATGTTGTAATTATTAATTTGTGACAAACATTTCAGCTTTAAATGGAAAATTGTTGGTGATTATTTTTGTAAGTGTAGTGTACTGGTTCTTTTAAAACTTGAACTTCCAAGAAGTGTGGTTCTTCAGAATCAGTGCCTGTTCTTTAACTGAAAAGGATAAAATTTCTTTATTTAATAACAAAAAAAAAACAATTTCTATTTAATTATTTATTTATCGTGTCAACATAAGAGACGGAAGTAACTAGACTATGCATTTCATTATGTTTAAAGGAAATAAAAACGGTAAAACTTCGTTACGTGGGCTTTTCAGAAAAAAGTTTTTTTTTTGAAATAGGCTTAAATTGATTTAATTTTGAAAGACTTACGAGAAAATATCGGGGGGAGGCCGTTTTTGTACTTTTTTTTTGGTAAATAAAAATTAACCTATATCACTGACAACTGTTGATAACCACTGATCGAAATTGTCAGTTGTTTCCGGAAGAATAGGCTCCGTTCACACTAATGGGTGAAATGTAGAAATCAGCCTAATCTTTTCAAAAAATTATCAAATTTTTTTCAGTTATAATCTAATTATTTATGTTTTTGGTAAAATTTTGGTATGCAGGCTTTTCAGAAAAAGAAAGATTTTTTTTTTTAAATAGGCTTAAAATGGCCTAAATTTGAAAAATTTAGGACAAAAAATCGGGAGGTAACCGTTTTTGTTAACCTGAAGTAACTGAAACTAACCTGAACTAAATAATCAGCAATTACAAAATATGTTAAATAATGAAAAAAAAATGTGCTACCTTAATGTGAAAAAATGATATACGAGGCTGGTTTGAAAAGTCCGTGCAAAGTCCGAGAGATGGCACCACCGGCGCGTATCGAGGTCATGTTTAGGTAGTAGCACACCAAGTTCCAGCCATATTGGTCTATTTCTTTGTGTTTGGCATTCGTGTGAATCAAGGAAGTCGAATGATTTTCAAGAAATGGACGAAAAAGAATTTCGTGTGGTGATTAAACATTACTTTATGAAAGGCAAAACGCCTCAGGAGACTAAAGAGAAGCTTGATAAACATTATGGTGACTCTGCACCTTCGATTAGAACAGTTTATAAGTGGTTTCAAAATTTTCGAACTGGCCATATGGGCATAAGTGACGCTGAACGTTCTGAACGGCCTGTGGAGGTTACGACTCCAGAAGTCATTGATCAAATCCATGATATGGTGATGGATGACAGAAGAGTTAAGGTGCGTGAGATTGCTAGTGCTGTGGATATCTCGACTGAACGGGTACATAATATTTTGCATAAACATTTGGACATGAGAAAGCTATCCGCAAGATGGGTGCCGCGATTGCTCACACTTGACCAAAAACGGAATCATGTGAAGTGTTGCAAGGATGGTTTGCAGCTGTTCCAGAAGAATCCGGAGGACTTTAAGCGTCGTTTCGTCACTGTGGATGAAACATGGATACATTACTATACTCCTGAGACCAAACAACAATCTAAACAATGGGTTACCAAGGGGGAATCTGCACCAAAAAAGGCGAAAAGACCGTTCCTTCGGCCGGAAAGGTCATGGCGACTGTCATTGGGATTCGCAAGGGATAATCCTCATCGACTATCTGGAAAAGGGTAAAACTATTACAGGTGAATATTATTCATCGTTATTGGACCGTTTGAAAACCGAGCTGCAAGAAAAACGCCCGCGATTGACCCACAAGAAAGTCCTTTTCCATCACGACAACGCACCAGCACACACCTCAGCACTTGTGGTCGCAAAATTAATGGAAATAGGATTCCAACTCTTTTCACATCCCCCCTATTCTCCAGACGCTCCCTCGGACTACTATTTGTTCCCCAATTTGAAGAAATGGCTGGCGGGACAAAGGTTTTATTCAAACGAGGAGGTGATTGCAGACACTAATGGATATTTTGCAGACTTGGACAAATCCTATTATTCGGAAGGGATCAACAAACTAGAACATCGTTGGACGAAGTGTATAAGCCTAAAAGGAGACTATGTCGAAAAATAAAAAAGGTTTACCCCAAACACATAAGTAGTTTTTATTTTTGCACGGACTTTTCAAACCAGCCTCGTACGTGCTATATTAGTGACCGGAGGCCAAAGTTAGTTCAGGTTAGCAAAAACAGCTTCACCTTGATTTGTTTTCATCAATCTTTCAAAATTAGACCATTTTACGCCTATTCCAAAAAAAAAACTTTGTGATTTGTTCTTTTCGTGTTGTTGTCCGCAAACAAAATTTCACAGCACATTTTCTTATTTTACTATGACTGTAAATATAGCATAATCATCAAGCCGCGTGCACATAAAGGAACTGAGTTCTCCCGAGCAGTTTCAATCAGTACTTGTCAATAGCGTAGTAGACTTTCATACGTATCAATGTTTATATGCAAAAAAAAAGTGCAAAAAAAAACGGACTCCCCTCGATATTATTCTCGTAAGTCTTTCAAAATTAGACCATTTTAAGCCTATTCCAAAAAAAATCCTTTTTCTGAAAAGCCCGCGTAACGAAGTTTTACTATAAAAACAGACACCTAAACACCTAAAAAAAAAATAAGATTGTTCAGTCGACTGTCTAAAATTCATCTTTTGTCGCATCGAAAATTGAATTCGAACAAGGAAATTTCAGTCGAACGAACATCTAGAACTGTGTGGATTTAAATTTCGATTAGCCAACGGGATTCTTGCGGCTTTAGGAAGTTCCTATCTAACTCCTGCACGGCAGGGAAATTTATATAGCCGGAGTGCCGAACGATGTGCAACTGCAGCTCCAGGATTTTCGGTGATCTATTACTATTGTCTTTTCAATATATCCTAGACTGTGAACTGCAGATTGTACGTTAACGTGGAATTTACCGCGTTATGTAACGAATAAAATTCAATATCAAAATAGGTAGTAGAGGATTGTTGGCATGAACAAGTTGGTTATTTGGCAAACTAAGCGGAGAAAAGAATTTCTTCTTTGGCCTCTTTAGAGTACGATCAGAGTTATTTCTCGCGAATCGTTGCAGGCAGTGCGATTTAGCTGTTCGATTGGGATCTTTCCATTAATAAGGAGTCGACATAATGGGTTCATAAGAGTTTTCACCTCCAACGACTACGAAAACTTTTTCGTGTCGGTGAGCCGTATTTTTTCCCATCAAAAAACAAAGTTTTTTTTTTGTTTTTTTTATGGGTCTAGCACACGTGCTACAGGGAAGTCCCTAAAGCGCTACAGAAGCGACATGTGTGCGGAGAAGGCGATTCACGTTGTTCTTGAATCGCTGTAAATTGTACTCGGTGGGAAACACAGTCCTGGGCAAATTATTCCAAAAGGATGATGTTCTCCATATAAAAGATTGCTTGAAAAGCGTTGTATGAGGAGTAACAAGCTGAACCTCATACGGATGTGAAATATTAGCGCGACGAGTGCTCCTAACATGCACCGCTCTGGGAGGAATTAAGCGGGCCACATCCTTCGAACACTTCCCATGAAAATACTTGTGGAATAGGCTCAAGTCGCCAACCGTTCTTCGATGTTCCAGCGAATGAAGGTCGCCGGTTAGTTCCGGGTCTCCAGTTAGATGAACAGCTCTTCTCTGAATAGAATCCAACAAATGCAGTGTATGTTTGGGAGCGGAGCTCCAAACATGGGAGCAGTATTGCATAGTTGGTCGAATTTGAGCTTTGTAAAGAATTAACAGTTGTTGTGGAGTGTACAGCTTTCTGGTTCGAAATAATATACCCAACTTTTGAGAAACTCTCCTTGGTATGCCTGTAACATGTTCATGCCAGGACATATTTGCTCCCAAATTAACGCCCAACAAATTGAGTGGCGATGTTAGAGGAATAGAGTGCCCCGACGTAACTATGTCGGGTTCAGCAACGTTAACTTTTCTAAAACAAACTACCGCCTGGGTTTTTGTAGCGTTAAATTCCACTTGGTCACCCCAAGATAGAATTTCTTTCAGGTCTTTGTTAAGATGAATGACTTCCTGCTGTCTGCGGATATTCGTCTGAGTAGCCGATGTCTGAGCGTTCAAAGTAAATGAAGAGATAAGTGTATGTGTATGTAATGTATAATCAACACACGAAATTCGATTTTTTTCATTGTTTGGAAAATATTAAAAGTAGCGTCACTAAAACTACTGTAACTTCTAAATTAATCGTCGAAATGTCATAAAATTTTGACACGTATCGTTTGAAGGTTGGTACTTCCTAAAAATCATATGGATTTTTTGAAAAGGGCGATGTCTATATCACTTTTCAGCCTACGTGTTAAATTTTTCTGACACTATTTACAGTCCCTGTACTGAAAAAAAAAAAAGATAAAGATAAAATTCAGCATCATCAATCTAGTTTTTTTTTATAGCGTTCTTCGCCTTCCGGTTCCCAGTTCCCATCTTCTTCGATCTTCCCAATCTCCGGGTCTTAGATTTCTCTCTGACATTGCCCTCTGAACATCTCCAAACCATGTCGCTCTCGGTCTCCTTCTTTTCCTCTTTTTGCTTGGTACCTACGTTAGAATCATCTTTGGCATTCGGTGTTCTTCCATTCTTTCCACGTGTCCGTACCACATAAGTAGCCGTTCTTAAATTTTCTTAATAATCGTGGTTTTTACTTTCATTTCATCCCTTATTCTTTTATTTCTAACTTTATTCATTCTTGACACTCCAACCGATTTTCGCCAGTAATCCATTTCGAGTGCCTTTAGTTTCTGTTCGAATCGTTTCGTCAATTGCCAAGGTTCACAACCACATAACTTAAATACAGCATTACAAATCAGGTACTTTCTCTGTGATGTTATGTTCTTCAACCACAGAACACAGTTTAGGTGTCTTATAACTGCCGTTATTTTATTTAATCTACTCTTCACTTTTTTTTTCCGTTCTACCGTCTTTACTTATGTTAGTTTCAAGATACATATACTCTTTACAAGCATCAATGACCTAACCGGTATTTAGAGTAAGGCTTCCCTGTTTTCCTCCTATACATAAATATTTGATTTTCTTGCAGTTAACTGTTAAACCCCAGTTTTTTTAATCTTCAAATAGTTTTCTTGTCATAAAATTAAGGTGTTCCTTGTCCTGAGCGATAACCACCTGATCGTCGGCAAAATGTAGAGTGTACAACGTTTTTTCGTAGGTCAGCTGTATTTCCATTCCTTCAAATGCTCTTTGCCGTTTCTCTAATGCCTCATTCAGATAAATTTTGAATAATGTAGGAGACAGACAGTAGCCCTGTATAACAGCCTTTGTTACAGAAAAATTTTCGGAGAGAATCCTTCCCAACTTTAGTCGGGAACGTGATTGGTCGTACAGCTGTTTTACTACGGCGATTGCAAGCAATCGTCGCAGATAGAATTCAACGAGTCCAAAAGTCCTCTTTAAGATTTATATACAGAATTCGTCTGAATGACCCTTTTTCTTACAAGTTAAATGAAACAGCATGCATCGCAGAAAACTGCATGCAGTCATTGTATTTCATTCTGCAATACTCTTTAATCGTCCTTCGTATCTAGCAACTAAAATTTTGCTACAGAACTGACGTTCACACACTTTTTTTTTTTTTATTGGTCTAGCACACGTGCTGCAGGGAAGTCCCTAAAGCGCTCCAGGAGCGGCACGAGTGCGGAAAAAGCGATTCACGTTGTTCTTGAATCGCTGTAAATTGTACTCGGTGGGAAACACAGCGCTGGGCAAATTATTCCAAAGGGATGACGTTCTCCATATAAAAGATTGCTTGAAAAGCGTCGTACGCGGAGTAACAAGCTGAACCTCATACGGATGCGAAGCACCAGCGCGACGTGTATTTCTAACATGCACCGCTTTGGGAGGAATTAAGCGGGCTACATCCTTCGAACACTTTCCATGAAAATACTTGTAGAACAGACTCAAGTCACCAACCGTTCTTCGATGTTCCAGCGAATCAAGGCCGCCGGTCAATTCCGGGTCCCCAATCAGACGGACCGCTCTTCTCTGAACAGAATCCAACAAATGCAGTGTATGTTTGGGAGCGGAGCCCCAAACGTGGGGAGCAGTATTCCATAGTTGGTCGAATATGGGCTTTGTAAAGAATTAACAGTTGTTGTGGGGTGTAAAGCTTTCTGGTTCTAAATAATATTCCCAACTTTTGAGAAGCTCTCCTTGCTATGCCTGCAACATGTTCATGCCAAGACTTATTTGCTCCCAAACTAACGCCCAACAAATTGAGCGACGATGCTAGGGGAATGGAGTGCCCCGACATAACTATGTCGGGTTCAGCAACGTTAACTTTTTTAGAAAAAACTGCCGCTTGGGTTTTTGTAGCGTTAATTTCCACTTGGTTACGGTCACCCCAAGATAGAATTTCTTCCAGGTCTTTGTTAAGTTTAACGACCTCCTGCTGTCTGCGGATATTCGCCTGAGCAGCTGATGTCCGAGCGTTCAAGGTGAATGAAGAGACAAGCGTACTGTCATCTGCAAAGCTATAAATTAGATTCCCGGTCTTTTCCAGCAGATCGTTAATGTAAATAAGAAAGAGAGTAGGAGACAGTATGGAGCCCTGGGGCACACCAGCGTTGATAGTGAGGGTGTTAGAAAGAAATCCGTCGACCGTCACTCGTAAAGAACGCTCTCTGAGGAAACATGAGAGCCACAAACAGAACACTTAATTTAAGATATCGTGGTTACAGCTCCGCTCCATTTTACAGCAAGGCTTTTTATCAGAAGTCCTTTTCTTGCAATATCTGTAAACAGAGGCGGCGATCCTCCCTCCCCCCTATATCCGCCCCTGCTTTGAGGATGAGTAACTTCGATCGTTAAAATAACTAATCTCAGTAGAACTTCCGCTTGTCTCGCGGTTTACATTCATTAAAAACAATAACCAATTAAGGACCTCGTGCAGTGCAGTTCCATGTAAACTTCACACCGAAGTTAGCAACGAATTCATCTAACCTCTCTAAACCGGCAAAATTTACTTCAGTCTTCCATTTTAATTCGATTTTCTATCCGTTCAACTTACGTTAACCCGTAAGTTCACAGTTGATTATAGTGGTGTGTTGTCGTTGTTAAAGCACAATTTACAGAAACCTGAGGCCGGATAGAGGTTAGGTCGAGAAAATGATGTTTGAATTGGAAATTAATTGTGAATTTAAAGTTGATACTGAGTGTACTAGAAATATTTTATGTGTCGTTATGGAATAAAAGATAATATAAAATAAATTGTTTGGTAACCATTTGTTTTAGGGTACTCACCTAGAAATTGAAAAAAAAAAAATGTCATCTTATGTTTTTTGGGGCGCTGTACACGAATCCGGTATCAGAAATTGGTGCTCGGCCACCCCCGCACCACTACTCTACCCCTGCACCTCTACGCCCCACAGTGGGGAAAAACGAAAAATCGTGTTTCAAAATTGTCTAGAGCCTTCAATTTTGGCTCGATTTGGACGATTTTTTTTTTAAAATTGAAGCTTATTAAATTCCGAACAAAGTTGTAGGAGCCGATTTTGCAATTAAACTTTTGTTTCAAAATGGCGGACGTCTTCCAAATGGCGGTTTCTGATTATATAGCGGCTGAGACACAGAAAACGCTTACAGTTTCAAACCAAGTTGTGCTAAAATGCGTGTATGTATGTTTTTTTATGTCGCAGATAATATATCTAATATCACAGTTACAAGATTAATAATAATGAACCCAAAATGGCTGCATTGAACAATAAAAGTATTATAAATATGAATAAACGTACCATTATTATTTTATATCCATAACATTTGCATAAATAATTTCTTTAAGGTTGTTAATTATAAATATGTTTCAACAATTAACTTAAAATGACAAATCAAGTATGACGGATGCCAAAATTGAATCGAGCAAGAAAGTTTCGCTGTGGCATTTAGACTGTGGCAGTCAGATCATTCAAGTTATTCAAGTTTAGTTGCGGGATTTAAATTTTCATGTAGTTATTGCTAGAATATTGCTGCTGTAAATTTTAAGTATCGTAGACAATTTTCTAGCAGATACAAAAAACAGCGATACACGCAGAAAAGGACAGCTCACACAGCTAGAAAATGGCTACAACAGCTAAAACGTTTTGTTAAAATAGGGACAGCTAAATATTTTGCTGCACTAGCCACATTGTTTGCTATTGTAGCAAAAAAGTGGCTGCTGTTGCTATACAGTGGCTAATGCAGCCAAATATTTAACTGTCCCTATTTTAGCATTTCTCTGCGTGTATTTTGTAAGAGTAATAATAATCTTTATTAATGAGAAAACCCTTTAGTACATATACAGAACTACTGAATTATAGGAATAGACTAGAAAAATAAGAAAATAAATATGTCTAACCTTAACTTATTCTTACATAAAATATTTAGCTGTCCCTATTTTAAGAAAACGTTTTAGCTGTTGTAGCCATTTTCTAGCTGTGTGAGCTGTCCTTTTCTGCATGTATCGCTGTTTTTTGTATCTGCTAGAAAATTGTCTACGATACTTAAAATTTACAGCAGCAGTATTCTAGCAATAACTGCATGAAAATTTAAATCCCGCAACTAAACTTGAATAACTTGAATGATCTGACTGCCACAGTCTAAATGCCACAGAGAAACTTTCTTGCTCGATTCAATTTTGGCATCCGCCATACTTGATTTGTCATTTTAAGTCAATTGTTGAAACATATTTATAATTAACAACCTTAAAGAAATTATTTATGCAAATGTTATGGATATAAAATAATAATGGTACGTTTATTCATATTTATAATACTTTTATTGTTCATGGCAGCCATTTTGGGTTCATTATTATTAATCTTGTAACTGTGATATTAGATATATTATCTGCGACATAAAAAAACGTACATACACGCATTTTAGCACAACTTGGTTTGAAACTGTAAGCGTTTTCTGTGTCTCAGTCGCTATATAATCAGAAACCGCCATTTTGAAGACGCCCGCCATTTTGAAACAAAAGTTTAATTGCAAAATCGGCTCCGACAATTTTGTTCGGAATTTAATAAGCTTCAATTTAAAAAAAAAATCGTCCAAATCGAATCAAAATTGAAGGCTCTAGATAATTTTGAAACATGATTTTTCGTTTTTCCCCACTGTGCGCCCCCCCAACCTCCGAAAATAAAAAAAATATATATTTCAATTACGCGCACGTTTACTATTATTATTTGGTACTTTTGTTCTTCTTTCTCACATTTGATGAATGTGGTTCCATGTTTGACTGACGGGCCTAAGCTAACTCAGCACAAACGCTATTACTATTGTGTATCAAGGAATGACCTAACAATGTTACATGTTTTCAAAATCACGGACTTATGAATGTTTCTGTGTATGTTTGTGTCGAGTCCTAATTGTACTAAGTGTGGTGTGAATGTTGTTGATGTAAGGTCTATGGCTGACATGACGAGGGAGACAATGATGACTTTTTCTTGATTCCATAGCTTTTTACGTGGCTTGGTTTGGCTCTGGTGGTTGTATTTGTCCCGCATTTTATTATAGCAATGCATGACGTGTTCGTTGATTTCTCAGTTCAACTCATGCGTTGCCTTGATTTTCCCGCCTTGGTGGGTGTCGACTTACTCGCCGGCACAACACTTTTGGCAGGTCCATTTTCCTTTGTCCGGTCTTCATAGTTCTGATCGAGCTGCCATATCCCTCGACGTCCTCGACCGTTACGTCGCTCGCTCGATGCTTCTTTTATTGGTTTACTGTTGTTTGGGGTGTTTTCAGTGTTCTGTGGTGTCAGAAACTCAAAGTGTCCCAATATTGGCTTGCCTTTAAATAGTTGGTGTGTTTTTTTGTGCTTGTTTTTGTTGGTCTGCCTTTAAAAGTCAGCACACACAGCATAACATGACTCAGGCACTTCGGGATCGTCAGTGCCCGTACTACGAGAATTCTGGGATTCCCCTAGCCCCTGAGCGATTATTCTTATTTGTTCTTCTTTCTCACATTTGGTCAATGTGGTTCCAAGCCAAGTCAGCACAAACGCTATTGCCATTGTGTATTAAGGAATGACCTGACAACGTTACATGTTTTCAAAATCACTAACTGTGTAAATAAACTATTTACTCCTGAAAAAGCCATTGTATGGTGAAACAATTGTCAAGTGACTTTAAATATATTGGAAATTAAAACATAGTATTGTTTTTATATAATTTTATTATGAATTTCCAACAAGTATCGGCTAACACAATCAAAGATGTCACTGACTGTGGTGTGGTGACTGTGGACTGACTATGGTGTGAATGTTGTTGGTGTGAGGCCTGTGGGTGATATGACGAGGGGAACAATTGGTGGCGGTGTAGTAACAGCACGTCACTGTTCTGTGCATTTCATCTGTCCACTTTAACCGCTGTCTTGGTTTGCCAGCCTTGGTATTTGCATGTTGTCCTTGCAAAACATACGTGGCTTGGTTTGGCTTTGGTGGTTGTGTTTGTCGCGCATCTGTGTCGGTTGTGTTTGGAATTGATTTCGGTGGGTCCAGGCGGCGAGTAATTTTTTTCTTAGTGATTTCTTTGTCAGGTGTTGTGATTTTATTATAGCAACGCATGAGGTGTTCGTTTGTTATTAGTATTAATATCGTTATTGCTGACACCCCGGACCCTGTATAAAGTTATTGGTTGTTAAGGACGAATCTTTGGTTCGTACAGTTATATCAATTAATAGTCCTTTTTCCAGTGTAGCCGACAAAAACGCCCGATATGTTTTAAATTAAAAATAAATTGAATTTATAAAAACAGTCTTTTTCCAATCAATTTCATTAGACAGCATTTGATAGGCCTGTCATAAACATTTTCTAAACAATTTATTGAAAACTGTAAAAAAATATTGTGCTACATTAATGCGAGACCCATTTTTCAATTTCAAAATATCATTTGTTATATTTGTATATTATAGCAAAAACCTGTATCGAGATGTAATGTTTAAAATAAATTGAAGGAACCAATAAATAAAATTCATATATATATATATATATATATATATATATATATATATATATATATATATATATATATATATATATATATATATATTAGGGTGACCGCAAAAAATCGATGTCGGAATTTTGTTCGTCTGGACCCCACAAAACGATTCCCCTTTCCAGATATTGAGATAGCCGAAATTTGAGCTCGATTAAACGACGTTAACCCGTGCCGCTCGTCGCTCAAAGTTTGAAAAAATCCAAATTTTTGGCCAAAAAGCTGACATATGGAGCCATAACTCCAGAACGGTAAATAATAGAAACACGCTTAATATCTCAAAAGAAAGCTAATGTTGTTCTTCAAAATTTATATTCTATACATAATTGTTGTTATTTTAAGTCAAACCGAGTTACAACAGCCTTTAGCCCCAAAAACGTGACCTGGTACCAGTAGGAGCCAGTTTGGGAGTATTCTAAGAATTTTACGGGTTTTTACATAATGTGTCTCGAAATTAACATTTTTTTGTTAAAAAGTATTTTGGAACTCAATTTTCAAACATAAAGAGCCTTTTGTTTAAATTTAATCTTTTATTATATGGGGATTACCTGACTAGTTTACCAAAGAAAGACCCGTTTGACAGGTAAAAAGGAGGGTGAATCTAATTTCTATTTTAGGGATGGTAATTTTACTTCAGCGTACAACCGACCTTTTATTTATTCAGTTTAGTTTTTAAAGTGCCTTTGAGCTGGTTAGATCGAACAATTATCTAGTGAAGATATTTTAAGACACTGAAGAGGACAGCATCTACCAGGAACTTGAGAGCTTGGAGGAAATGGACATCCCTGAAGAAGCTGCAGAAGATCCAGGACCATCTGAGAGCAAGAGGACGAAAGTTTCATTTGCAAGGGGCGTTAAAGAGATTTTAAACATGAAATTGTCCATTTTATTAGATCGATGTAAGGTATCCGACAGAAATGCCACGAGAATTTTAATAGCTACTCTAGAAGCACTAAACCTTGACCCTCTTGAGTACAAAGTCTCGAAAACTTTATTACATGATAGAAGGCAAATGTTTAGAGAACAATATAATAAAAAAAATTTTGATGAAGTAAACATTCCTGAAAAAGAGCCCGTGGTTGTCCATTGAGACGGTAAACTTTTACCGGGTGTTTTAAAAAATGAACAATGTGAGCGAATAGCTATAGCTATTTCATATGGCGAAAAGGAACAGCTGCTGGGAGTTCCTGTAACAGCAAACAGCTCTGGAGAGGAGCAAGCCGTAGCCGTATATGAATGCCTACATGAATGGGGTCTTCTCAACACCGTCAAGGCGATGTGCTTCGACACTACAGCATCCAACACGGGAAGACTCAAAGGAGCATGCGTCATATTGTAGCAAATGTTAGGAAGAGAATTGTTATACCTAGCTCGCCGTCACCATATCTTGGAAATTCTGTTAAGAGGCGTATTCGACACAAAAATGGGATCAACCACTGGACCTCATCCAGACATTTTCAAGAGATTCCTCACTGCGTGGCCCAAGATAGACAAAGGAAAATACGACACAGGTATCAGTGACAATCTAATACAAAAGCAGCTAACTCCAGAAGTAATTGCAAATGTTACTGCTGAATTCGAGACCAAATTAACTGAGAGCCACCCGAGAGATGACTACAAGGAGCTATTGCAGTTGGTTCTCGTATTTGTTGGATCACTAGACGGCAATGTTCTGGGTTTTAGAACTCCAGGAGCCATTCATCACGCTAGGTGGATGGCAAAGGCTATTTACTGCTTAAAAATGTTCATTTTTTCGTCGTAAACTTAAGATGTCTAAAGAAGAAGAAAGTTCTGTGCGTGCCATTTCTGTTCTCCTAGTTAAAATTTATTGTAAAGCTTGGTTCAATGCCCCAAAAGCTCATCTTGCACCAAAGCAAGATTTAGGTATTTTGCATAGTCTGTTAGACTATAAAGAATGTGACAACGACATTGCAGAAATAGCCCTGACCAAATTTTCGAACCATTTGTAGTATTTGAATGCAAAGTTGGTGGGATTATCGTTTTTTGATCCCACCATTACAGACGATGAAAAGTTGTTAATGGCTAATAAATTGCTCAGTAGCACAGATGAACCATCACAGCACGCTAGGGTTGTAAATCCAAAAGTTAGGAAAGAAAACTTAAAAGAGGTAGTTGATGGAGGATTGGTAAATTTACTTACCAAAGAAACGTTTACATTCTTTGACCAATTTAATATAAAAACAGATGTCCTAAGACAACATCCAAACACCTGGCCTCAAAATAATGACTTCCAAGAAGGATTGAAAATTGTCAAAACATTAAAAGTAGTTAATGATATGGCTGAGCGTGGTGTTAAATTAATAACCGACTTTAACGACCTTCTGACAAAAGATGAAGACCAAAAGCAATATGTCCTGCAAGTTGTAAGTAAATGCCGAGCATTATATCCTGACGTTTCAAAAACTACTTTAACAAAAGCTCTAGAATAGATTAGATAATTATGTAAAATTATCAACTGATGTAGGTACTACGTCTGTATCTTTTCTGTGTCTGTTTTGTATGTATTATATACCTAATTTTTATATTTTAAAATAAAAAAGGTCATTAGACTTATCAGTATTACTTGTTTTTTATTATATTTCTACTTTAAACTCAAAAATATACCAAAAAAAAAGCAAAATTTATCACTTAATAACAAAATATACGAAGTATGCTCCTAGTGGTACCAGGTCACGTTTTTGGGGCTAAAGGCTGTTGTAACTCGGTTTGACTTAAAATAACAACAATTATGTATAGAATATAAATTTTGAAGAACAATATTAGCTTTCTTTTGAGAGATATTAATCGTGTTTCTATTATTTACCGTTCTGGAGTTATGGCTCCATATGTCAGCTTTTTGGCCAAAAATTTGGATTTTTTCAAACTTTGAGCGACGAGCGGCACTGGTTAACGTCGTTTAATCGAGCTCAAATTTCGGCTATCTCAATATCTGGAAAGGGGAATCGTTTTGTGGGGTCCAGACGAACAAGATTCCGACATTTTTTTCCCCCTCTATGAGATCCGGTCACTCTAATATATATATATATATATATATATATATATATATATATATATATATATATATATATATATATATATATGTTAGCTTTTATTTAAATTCAAACTATGTTTGGTAATTTCGGAAACAATCACTTTTATTAATAATTTCCAATTCGACATCTAACGAAGCTGGCCGTCTTCTAGCTCTCTAAAAGACAGAATAGTGCGTACCAAAATATCAGTTACATAAACATTATTCTAAGTAATATATGGCCATATATCAATAACATAAAATAAACTCAATAGTTTCGTCATTTGATACAATAAAATAAACAGTGGTTCAAGTCATCAACCACCCCTGGGAATTTAAAAATATTACCGAATATTTTTGCGACAACCAAATATTGGAATATACAGGATCCTAAAGCAAAACTTGTGCACACGGCAATAGGAGAGATGGTAGTCTTTTTCGTTTGTAGCAGATATAAGTAACCGTAAAAATGAAATGTTATTTTATTAAATATATTATTGTTATTTACGTTTTTACAGTAAAATGCACCTATAACTTAAAGGATCAAGGTAACCATAAATTACTTCGAAAATAATTTTCTTCCTCTTTCTTTATCAAAGAAATAAACCAGCAAAATATTTTTCCAGTTAAAAAATAAAAATGTGAAAATTCGAAATACCTATTTTTTTGTGGTTGAGGAGGCCGTTTGCTCTATTTGAGGCGAAATATGCCTCCAAGCCGACAATTTTTTAGTCAAAGCGTCAAAGCGTCATTCCCGAAACAATATAAACAACACAAGAGACCACCTATTTATTAAGTTTGTTTTTGTTATGTTTAAATGTTGCTCTTAATTTGGTTTTATTTTGCTCAAAAAATTTGGTAGAGTACCCGGCCAGTTAATAAAGTATCCCACCAAACCGAAAACCAAGCTAAATTAGCCAGGTACCCTCTAATATATATATATATATATATATATATATATATATATATATTAATATGTGTGTATATATATATATATATATATATATATATATATATATATATATATATATATATATATATATATATATATATACACATATATATATAGGAGAAGGGTAGGCTTGACCGACTTGTTAAACACCAGTTTTTTGGGTAAGCAGTCCTTGGAACAGAACTAAAAAGTTTTTGACACCTTTTCAGCTACGCCAAGCTTTCGAAAAGATTTCATTTTCTTTACTAGGGCTACAATTATAATAGACTATCAGTATTTATGGGATTCAAAGCAAAGAACAACTCGTATTTCCCAAAAATCGAATTTTTTTTACATATTTCGATGATTCTATATATATATATATATATATATATATATATATATATATATATATATATATATATATATATATATATACACAGTCGACACTCTATATAGTGAAAGACCAAAATGTTGACCGAAATTTCACTATAGAAAGTTTTTCACTATATAAAGAAAAATTTTATATTGGTAATCATTTACTTGTATTTTATAAGGTACAAGCAACAAAAAAAAAAATTGCAAAATTGAATTATTAGAAACTATTTTATTAAACATTTGAAAGTTTAAATAGTATATAGCATGTACAGGGCTAAAGACATACATAAAGTCCGTACGTTATATCTTTACCCGTGCGTCATAGATTTTAGGCCATATAACAGGCGACTATTATATTATTTGTCTCTTTTCACCAGTAAATCGTAGGTATTGGTAAAAAGAGACAAAAAATATAATAGTCGTATGGGATATTGCCTGAAAACTATGACGCACGTGTAAAGATATAACGTACGGACTTTATGTATGTACTACATACGAAATAAAAAGAATAATACAAAATCTTTTAATACATATGTACATACTACGTACATACGTACTAGGAAAAATAATCAGTTATTTTCTTTTGAACATATAATTGTTGCTCAACAAATTTCTCGCATTTATTCAAATGCATAAAGATTTGATCAGGTACACTTTCCTGGCCCCTGAGAGTAGTTCGCACAATGTCAAATGCATTTCTTATTTCATTTTCACTAAATTTAGCAGGACATTCCCCGGTTTCAGTTTCTTCTTCATGTTCTTCTATACTTTTTATATCATCAATTATGTCTTGGTCAGTTGGGAGATCTGTCGTGCCAACATCATTGTCGATTTCTAAGTAAGTAAAAAATCTGCGTCGACGGTAGCAGTTTTTTGTAGAATACCCCATTGCCTTTTTAAGGTAGCGAGATCCATTTCGTCTTCTTCTTCCCATTCGTCAATTTTTTCAGTAAAACCTGCTTTAGAAAAGCAGTTTTTGATAGTTTTCCGAGAAACATTTTCACTCCATACTTTAGCGACTTCGGTTATACACTCTTTAAGGGTAATCAATTTTTGGACTGGAAGGTTGTTATCAATCGCATTAACAATTTTGTGAACAATTCTGTTTCGGTAATGATGTTTTGTGTTTTTTATAATACCCTGGTCCATAGGTTACAATTTGGAGGTCATGTTTGGTGGAAAAAAGATCAATTCAATATTCCTTAATTTTTTACTTACAGTAACTGGATGTGCAGGACAATTGTCTATAAACATCACAATCTTTCGCTTTTGACTTTTCATTTTCGTGTCCAATTCTTTGATCCATCTTTCGAACATCTCATAAATCATCCATGCCTTTTTATTATTGGCGTAATCTAACTCCAGAGATTTCTCTCCTTTTAAACAACGGGGATTTTTGCTTTTACCTATGAGCAGTAATTTCAGTTTTTCTGAGCCATCCATGTTTGCTCCAACCATAAGTGTCGCCCTTTCTTTACTTGTTTTAATATCAAAACATTTATCACTTTTAAAAGCAAAAGTTTTGTTTGGCAAACATTTAAAAAACAAACCGGTTTCATCACAATTGAAAACGTTTTTTGGCTCGTACTTTTTCAATGCACTTTTTAAAACAGTTTCAGTACAAATGTCACAGTCTTCCTGACTAACGCTTGCACTCTGGCCAGACACCGTCTTGAAAACAATTGAATTGCAAGTCTTCCAGGCACTCAACCACCCTTCACTAGCTTGAAAATTAACGCAGTTAAATTCTTTAGCAAATTGTAGAGCCTTTTTCTTTATTAAATTTCCCGATATTGGTACGTTTTGATGCGTAAGGGTCACTTGAAACCATCGTAAAACTGCTTCATTTACATCCTCGTAAGTACTCACCCGTACTCGTTTTCGACTGCTTGGAACACTAGGTTTCATGATGATACTGTCGCGACTTTTTATTATCAGAGAGACGCAACTTGGAGAGAAACACCAAATTTTGCAGCAACATCATTTTTTTTGCAGCCTTTATCAACTTCCTCCAAAACTTTAATTCTCTCAGCTAAACTTAAACACACTCGCTTGGACATCTTACTTGATTCTTAAACAAAAAGAAACTGAACATGAATTTGCGAATTACTAGGCCTCGACTATAAAATGGGTTTTTCCCCGGGTTTCTATAAAATGGGTTATTCCCCGGGTTTCTCACAGAAATCTACCTGATTTATTGCCAACCATTAGGCGTTATAAACGCGTTAAGAACCTTTTCAAAAGAATGCGTCATAAAAATGGAATGTGCTAATGTTAGATAGAAATGGTAAACCCGAAATGGCCAAGATCTCAATAAATGCATAAAAATTTATACATAAAATTCCGGTAAAAATTTTATTATATAGAGTGTTACTATTTTACAGATTCACTATATGCAGGGCTTCTTAGATGAAATTTCATTAAAATATTCTAGGTCTTGAAAAAATTGCACTACAAAGAGTTTTTCACTATATAGAATTTCACTATAAACAGTGGCGACTGTTTATAGAATAAGAGGTCGAAGTATCATCCCATCTATCGGCCTATGTTTATTTTTGAAAATACAGCTATCGCCAGGCAGGCTGCTTGGGGGGGGAGAGAGGGGTATAAACTCGTTTTTCGAAGCGTAACGCGAACCGGAGCAGGTATTAAAATTCAAATGCCGTGACGTCATCACGTAAGTGAAAGGTAAACATCTAATACTATAGTGAACTCAGAATAGTCACAAAGGTAGGTACGTGGCAAGAGATCATTATTTATATGTTACACGTTAGCCACTCTTTAAACGCTTTCTCAAAACAACATTTTTTAAATTTGCTGCCGCTGTAATTGGAAAACAATTTATTGTGTCGACTTATATTTTTTTTTTGCATGTTAAGGACATGTTTTATCATGGGTTTTTTGATTGGACCGAAAATGTCAATTTAGCATGCAAAAAACGGATACTTTTTTGGCGAAAATTTTATACTTTTTTTTCTAAACGCCACCATTCTTATGATTTTCAATATTTTTTAAAATCTATGGATGATGGTACGGAGAATTATATCTATTTTAATGGTCATTTTGTTTTTTTTTTGATTCCAGGCAATATGGAGGCACCAATCACGGCAGCAGTGGAGGAGCTGCTGTCCCGTTACTGGAGTGTAAGTCTCGTAAATTTCAATATTTTAGTCGGAGGAAATTTGTGTGTATTTGAAAACAAACAGTAAATAGGTACCCAACATTTTAATACATTTGTTGCAGTAGTTTTCTTTAAAAAAATTCTAGAAAAATATCCTTATTTTTAAATAGTTACACTGGTATAGCCTCTTAATTGAAAAAAGTGTGTATAAAGGGCAAAAAGTCCATGACATTACAAATCACTTCTTCTATAATATATATAAAATGCAACATCTCTCTGTCTGTCTGTCCGTTAGTGCGCTTATCACTGGAGAACCACTTATCCGATTTACGTACTTTTTTTTTAAAAACATACATATGTTCTCTGGCCAGGTTATAGGCTATATTTTTATTACGATAGGTAGCATAAGGAATGAGCAGTGACGTAAAATAGTGAATGAAGTCGGAAAAAAGTTTGCCGCTGGCGCATTCCCTTGCAATACATAGCCTAAACTATTAATTATGGAACAATATTATGTAGCAGAGAATATTTATAATCTATAATCTACAATATATATAAAATGCAATGTCTCTTTGTCTGTCTGTCTGTCCATTAGTGCGTTTATCACGCGAGAAGCACTTATCCGATTAAAGGGTCTTTTTTTAAATTCATACATATATTCTTTGGCCAGGTTATATAATAATAATAATAATCTATATCTATAATATATATAAAATGTAACGTCTCTCTGTCTGTTTGTCTGTCCGTTAGTGCGCTTATCCCTCGAGAACCACTTATCCGATTTACGTGATTTTTTAAATTCATATATATGTTCTCTGACCAGGTTATAGAGATTTATTATATCTATAATATATATAAAATTCAACGTATCTCTATCTGTCTGTCTGTCTGTCCGTTAGTTCGCTTATCACTGGAGAACCACTTATCCGATTTGCGTACTTTTTTTTTTTAAAACATATATATGTTCTCCGGCTAGGTTATAGACTATATTTTATTAAGTTAGGTAACATGAGGAATAAGCAGTGACGATAATAGTGAATCAAATCGGAAAAAAGTTTTGCCGCTAGGGCGTTCTCTTGCAATACACTGCCTAAACCACTAAATATGGAATAATATCATGTAGCAAAAGATATCTATAATATATATAAAATGCAACGTCTCTCTGTCTGTTTGTGCGCTTATCACTGGAGAACCACTTATCCGAGTTACGTGCTTTGTTTTGAAACATACGTATGTTCTCTGGCCAGGTTATGGAATATATTTTATTACGTTAGGTGACATAAGGAATAAGCAGTGATGATAATAGTGAATCAAGTTGGAGAAAAGTTTGCCGCTAGCGTGTTCTCTTGCAATACACTGCCTGAAGCATTAAATATGGAAAAATATCATGTAGCAAAGAATATAATATATATATAAAATGCAACGTCTCTCTGTCTGTCTGTCCGTTAGTGCGATTATCACTCGAGAACCACTTATCCGATTTACGTGTTTTAATAAATTTATACATATGATCTATATAATTCGATATAAGCCTAGATAATGGGAGATAAGGTGAGATAATGGGAGATAAGGAGAAATAATGGGAGATAAGTCGAGATAAGCCTCGATAATGGGAGATAAGGTGAGATAATAGGAGATAATTATAAATAATGGGAGATAAGCAGAGATAAGTCTAGGTAATGGGAGTTATGGTGAGATAATGGGAGATAAGGAGAAATAATGGGAGATAAGGAGAAATATTGCGAGATTAGTCGAGATAAGCCTAGATAATGGGAAATAAGGTTAGATAATGGGAGATAACGAGAAATAATGGGAGATAAGGGGAAATAATGGGAGATGAGCAGAGATAAGTAAATAATGGAAATTATGTAGAGATAAGGAGAAATATTGGGAGATAAGGGGAAATAATGGGAGATATTTTATTACGTTGGGTAACATAAGGAATAAGCAGTGACGATAGTAGTGAATCAAGTCCACGCGAGCGGAGCCGCGGGCCCGGCTAGTTAAATATAAATTCTAATTATTATTATTTTTAGATTTAATTATACATATTTTTTCTGTTAAGATTTAAAGATCATCATAGTTTCATTAATAAGTCGTATTGTAAGAAATTTGAAACATCAAAAAATAGATGACTGGAAAAAGCTTTTTAATCTTGCTGCTAAAACATCTGTTCTTTTTTTAAGTAATGTGGTGACAGAATTAGTTGTAGTTAAATCCTTTTAAAATGCCGAAAGTGTTTGTTACAATATAGTCATTTCGTTCTATAAACACGGTATATAATTACCGACTTCTTTGTGTCTTTTTTAATTTATATAGTCAATTATGAAGACAGTTATTAAAGAAACTTATTATTAGATTTCTAAAGTGATATTTTTAGTTCAATAAACAGTGACAAGACTTTATATATAGACAGTAGGTTTAAAAGTAAGGGGGCTATTTTTAAGAAAAATGCGCACGCTATTGCTATCTATTAAAGTACTTGTTTTTTAGGTTGTAATGCCCGTTAGTGAAATCGAACCAAGATTTACATGATATTTGGTTTATTAAGTTACAAATAAAAGCATGTTATGTAGTTGTGAAAATTTCTTGTTGGCGAATTTTAAAATTAATCAATTGGACAAAGCATTTGTCTAAAAAAAGAAATTTCTTATATAGACACTACATGGGGTGGAAAGTGCCGAGACTTCTGAAGAAAAAATAATGATTTTTTACCAGAAATCAGTGTTATTCTTCAACATAATTTTCTTTAATATTCTACTTATTTCAGCGATCTTCCAACATTTGATTACCTTTCATATAGTACGATTTGTCTAGCTCTCTAAAATATCGCTCAATTTCTCATTCGACTTCTTCATTTGAGGCAAATCTCTTTCGCCAAAACAGTGCAGAACAGCGTTCCAAATCTTCGACATGTTGCTGGTTTTGATCAATATTGAGAGTGAGCGGCACCTAATGGGCACATACCTTTTTCATATGCAAATATTCCTGCAAAATATGCCTCACGCGTTCTGCTATTATTTTCATGATGTCAGCTGTCTCTCCCGCTTTCACTTTAGGGTCGTTCAGAATAATATGGTGGATATTTTTGGACTGACTGCCCCATTTGGACGACCGGAACATAGTGCACCTTCGGTACGGCCGAATTTAAGCTCCCTAAACTATCGACATATAATTGCTTTCCACGGAGCAGATGTGCCATAATACTTCTCAAGCCATTCTTAGATTCTAGCTGTATTTTTTCCCATCAAAAAGTAATGTTTAATCGAAACACCAAATTCTTTTTGTTCCATCGTT
Organism: Pachyrhynchus sulphureomaculatus; assembly: GCA_019049505.1. Taxonomy (NCBI): domain Eukaryota; kingdom Metazoa; phylum Arthropoda; class Insecta; order Coleoptera; family Curculionidae; genus Pachyrhynchus; species Pachyrhynchus sulphureomaculatus. The sequence goes on along the minus strand of CM032452.1, from coordinate 120,618,269 downwards.
TTGCAAAAATCAAAAGTAAAGTCACTTAAACAGCTGTAGCTCGCAAACTAATAGACGAAATGTCATGAAAATTTTACACGAATTTTCTGAAGGTTGACACTAACTGAAAATCATATATTTTTTTGTTTGTGCTTCCATCTCTTGGAAAGTCGTTAATTAGTTTCTTTGAAAAGGCCTGAATTATGTCACAATGCAATAATTACTATTAATTTTTTACTTAAATATGAAATGATAATTATTCCACGAGCACCGTTTTTATTTATTTATTTATTTATTTACTACACTTTACAGATTGATCACAGAGATCTTTCCAATTACAAAGTACCAGAACTTAAATTAACTTAATTTAAATAATATTACATAATAATCGACATACACTTAAAACGACGCATGTAACTTAGTTTTGAAAAGACTGCACTTATTATTAAATATATCTACACTATTCTGGATTCCATTGTATAGCACGCAAGCATTATACAATGGAGATCCCAGGTGATGGTTATTATGGGCTACATCTGGTATATAGAAAGTGCTATGATTTCTGGTTGTGTACGTTGGCACACTGAAATATAAGTTGGACAGAAATGCCGGGTCATCAATGAGACCATTCACTACTTTGTACAAGTAGAGCATGCAATATTGTTTTCTACGTTTCTCTAAGGCTACCATCCCATAGCGTTCATGCAATAGTGTAGAAGAGATCATAGAGTTATATGAACCGCTTTGTTTATAATGCATGTAACGCCTAATTTTATTCTATATCAAGTGTTAGCTTGTGACAATTATAAAAGGGTGACCATACTATACTCGCATATTCTAATATACTTCTAACATAGGATATGTATAGCTGTTTTATGCAATTTGTACTTCTAAAATCTTTTGTGCTTCTGACAATTAAGCTTTGCTTGCTGTATAACTTACATGATAGTTAAACGTCAATTTGGAATCAAAAATCACCGCTAAGTCCTTTATCTTATCCTCATACAAGAGTGGGACATTCTCAATGCTACATGTAAACTTTATCGGCTTCAGTTTTCTAGTATAAGAAACAACAGTACACTTACTTACACTAAAGTAAATCTTATTGTCAATTGCCCATTTTGCAAAGTTGTCTATATCATTCTGCAAAATCCGGCAATCAGCAGGCGATCTGATTTCATAATAAAGTTTTAAGTCGTCAGCAAATAACAGGCAGGATGCATTTTTAACTACACCAGTGATGCCGTTGATTACTTTTACTATTATTACTAGATATAGCCCCGTCTGACTTTTGCCTGTTCCCTAGGCGAAAATTACCACGAAATGGACACAGTTTTGATTCTATAGAAGCTATAAATAATAATTTGCGCATAGTATGAACTTAAAGGCAAGACTATCTGGGATGAAGACCAAAGGTTGATTAAGTGGACAGAAGAACTATTCCAACAGGAAAACAGAGAGGAAACAAAAATATAGAATTTAGTATCAGTAGAGATGAGGTAATAAAAGCCATCGGAAGACTAAAAGATGGTAAAGCACCAAGGGTGGGTCAAGTACGAGGAGAGCTTCTGAAACTATTATAAGAACAGCATATTGATACCCTAGTTGATCTATTTAAAGCCATCTATAAATCTGGCCAAATTTCTCACAATTGGCTTATATGCACCTTTATACCTATACCCAAAAAGGTTAATGCGAAGAAATGTGAAGAACATCGCACAATTAGTCCCGCATATATCCATTACTTGAGAACTCTATTGGTGAGACACAGTACGGTTTCAGAAGTGGCTTAGGAACAAGAGAGGTGCTCTACTCAGTATATATCACCACTACACCAAACACTTTGTTTTTGCACTCGACGCGCGTTTCGCTAACCATGTTAGCTTCATCAGGAGCGATGATTGACGCATTCCCAACTTAGAAGAGAAGCGCTCTTCTACATTCAGGTTCTTACTCAAAGGGCACGCGATATGAACTGCGATGTCTTCCTATGTTTTCTCGACTTCGAGAAAGCTTTCGATAGGGCAAAGCATGGGAAGTTGATGGAAGTCTTGCTGTCCGTAGGTATGAGACGAGAGGATATCCGTATCATTTCCAACTTGTACTGGCAACAGACAGCAGAAATCACAGTGGGAGCCAAGCGATCTGAAGAGATCAGTATACAGAAAGGGGTTAGACAAGGGTGCGTTCTGTCCCCGTTGCGCTTTTAACGTGTACTCCGAATAGCTTTTCACTAAAGCCTTGAGTGGTTACGAGGATGGTGTGGTTGTTAGTGGGCATATAACAACTCGAGATATGCAGATGACACCATCGTATTGGCCGACACTGCAGATGGACTTCAAAGGCTGATAACTCGAATACAAGATCAATGTGAAGAGTATGGTATGAGTTTGAATGTATCTAATACCAGGGTTATGATAGTAAGTAAAAACCCCGAACTGAGTGCCAACTTTAACATCAACGGCAAACCAATACAACGGATAAATCAGTTTACGTACTTGGGCTGTAATCTTATTGAGGAATGGGACTATGCAAAAGAAATATTAGTTAGAGAAAGCAAGATCAGCTTTTTTCCGCTTAAAAAAGCTCATATGTAGTATGCATCTCAACAAAAAGATCAGAATGCGGGTTTTAAGGTGCTATGTATTCTTTGTTCTGCTGTACGGCATTGAAGCGTGGACATTGTCCAAAACAACAACAAAGAAGCTCCAAGCGTTTGAAATGTGGTGTTATCGCCGCATGCTGCGAGTTTTTTGGATACATCACGTTACCAACGATACCATTCTACAACGGATGAACAAGGCAATGGAGTGAAGAAACGTCATACTTTGGCCACGTTATGAGGAACGACAAGTATCATCTCCTCCAACTAATTCTGCAGGGAAAAGTTAAGGGGAAAAGACCTCCTGGTAGATGTCGAATCTCTTGGCTGCACAACTTTAGAAAATGGACAGGGAAAAGTAGTGTAGAATTGTTTAGATCAGTTATAAATAAAGTCATTTGGGCCAGAATGATCGCAAACGTCTAAAGAAGGCACAGTACCAGAAGAAGAAGAAGAAGGAGATGAACTTAAAATTGTTAAAGTGGGAGAATAAAGGAATACTAATGGACGGTGAACGATTAAATCAATTAAGGTTCGCAGATGATGCCACTTTGATCGCCAACATAAAAGAAGAATTACAGTAAATGCTGATGGAATTAAACAACAAGTCTCGAGAAATAGATCTAAAACTAAACTTCACTAATACCAAATATTTGAACAACGAAAGTGAAGATAAAGGCCAGAAACCATTAATAGAAGGTGAAAGAATAGGAAAGGTACAAACGTTCATATATTTAGGACAAAAAAACGAAATATCAAAAAATCATTTAACTTGGATAGACGAGTCTCGTTAGCTCCGTTCGATCAATATGTACTGCCAGTATTAACATGTGGCACTGAAACGTGAGCTTTAAATAAAAGTATAATAAATAAACTCTATATCATCCAAAGAGCAATGAAGAGGAGAATGCTAATATTAGACTCCAAGATCGTATGCCTAACATCGAGATTCGAAGAAGATCAAAAATGATGTTGTAATACAACGAAGATGTATGTTAAGGTGGAATTGGGCGGAGCATATCACAAGGAAGAATCATAACAGATCTACACGCTGCACAGTGATTCGGCAAGAACATGCTAGCGGGACAATATTCATAACGTAATTTCCAGGAACCACTGATAACGACTTGTAAACAACTCCCCCATTTAACGAATTCCAAGAATTAATTTGTTTATCACCTCATAAAGGTATCTTATCAGGGGGTCAAAGTAACCCTTATAAGAGAGGTCATTTTCATTTGCAAATCAGTTGCATTTTATGCACACTTGTGATAACATATTTTAAAATTGGTAGCAAAGTGAAACGAGTTTTTTGTGATGGAATATTCTGTTGAAGGTATGTACTCTATTATGACTTATATTTTTTATAAAAAATATGTATACTTTTGGTGTAATATCAATTTGTAAATGTACAGATAAATCCAGCAAATTTTACATTAATTGTAAACTTTAAAAGTAGCAACTTTTTTTATCCACATATATCCACCTAGATTTTTCTATATGTAATACCTACAACATTCAGGCACAGATTCATATATATTATTATAAATATAAAATTATTTTATTTTTTTCAGAACGAGTCGTGACTATGACGAAAATGGAGATTTTTGAAGAATGCCTAAACCATGACAAAACTGAACGTAACAGTGGCATTTTTTATTATATAAGTGAAAAATTCAATATGTCTGATGTTTCTGACGATTCTCTAAAACGACTCAAAATGTCAAGCCTTTCAGCAAAATTCAATCAAAAGTATACTTCTTTAAAGTGTAACAAAGAAATGTTTCTAATCAAACATAAAGATTGGTTAGAGGGATCCGGAATTGAAATAAAGATGTGTGTTAACCAGCCGTGCACTTCAACATCATCAGCGGCTCTTTCCGTAGGGCCACCCAGAAAATCATTTGAAGACTCATCAACGAAAACGAAGAGACGGAGAGTAGAAGATCTTTTGGAATCGCGAAGTGCAAGTGAGCTTATTACAGTAGCTGAGTTAGCTACTCGAAAAGAAGGGCATCGAAGTGTTGCTAAACAGATCCATAACGTCGCGGTCAGTGAAACTAGAGAAAAGAATAAGTGTTCTGAACAAAGTCGGCAGTTAACACCAGACGAAGCTTTAGCTTATTATGTGGACTCGAAATCGACTTCTCACTCATATAAACAAACAAGAAAATGGTCAATGAAAGCGGGACATCAAGTGTATCCATCGTTTTATAGTTTAGGTAAGTCCAAAGCTTCTTGTTGTCTTTCTGACGAATATATTTCTGTGACTGAAGCTCGAGCTGAAATTAAACTTCACGCGATTTTGGATAAAACGGCTGAACGATTAGTTAAAGCTCAGACGGAAGTCATTAGAAGTGTGTTACCTCGTTCATATTATACGTTGGTAAGCAAATGAGGCTGTGATGGGAGTTCGGGGCATAGCATGTATAAGCAGAAATTTGAGAACACTAACGCTACAGACGAATTTTTGTTCGTATACTCATTTGTCCCTTTGAGACTGCTTGATGGCGAAATTGTGATCTGGCAAAATCCAAGACCTTCCTCTACTTTATATTGCAGTCCTATTGAGTTTTTTTTTGCCAAGAAGACAAAAGAGTTTACGAAAGAAGAAACTTTTAGATGAAATAAGTCAGCTTCTTCCAACATTATGTAACGTTGCTGGATCTCAAATCTCTATTAAACACGATTTGTTGTTGACAATGACTGATGGCAAAGTGTGCAATGCCTTAACAGACACAAGTTCAACACAAAAATGTTATATTTGCGGTGCCACCCCGTCTACTATGAACGAGGAGTCAAAGAAATATCCCAGCATTGAAGAACGCCTTGCATTTGGTTTATCTACTTTACATGCATGGATCCGCACGTTTGAATGTTTGCTTCACATCAGCTATCGTTTAGAAATAAAAAAGTGGCAAGTCAGGGGAGATAACGACAAAGCTATTGTGAAGCAACGCTCACAAGAGATACAAAAAGTGTTTAAAGATCGTATGGGTCTCATTGTAGATAAACCAAAACCTGGGTATGGTAACACAAACGATGGAAACACAGCACGTAGATTTTTTTCCAAAGCTGAATTGAGCAGCGAAATTACAGGATTAGACGTAAACCTTATTCGTAGATTTCATGTAATTTTAAGAACTTTGTCATCGGGATATGACATAAATTATATAGAATTCGAAAAGTTTTGTGTTGATACTAGAAAATTATACCTTGATCTGTATTCGTGGTATTCCATACCCGTTACTGTGCATAAAATTCTTGTACACAGCGCGGAAGTTATAAAGTCTTATCTTCTTCCCATTGGACAACTCTCCGAAGAAGCCCAGGAGGCGAGAAATAAAGACTGTCGTAGATTCGGTGAACAGCACACCAGGAAGCGGTCACGTATTGCCACAAATACAGATCTTTTGAGAATGCTTTTAATTACGTGTGATCCTGTTATCAACTCGTATAGAGAATTACCGCGAAGAAAATTTACTTCTTTGCCATCGGAGGTTCTGCAGTTGATTATCCCACCTTCATTGCCATTCGAAACACCATCAGTAAGTCATCATCACGAATTAAATGAGGAGGATTATTTACTCTCTGAATATTCTACTGAATGGGAGAGCGGTGATGACGACTCATCTGATGGTTATTGTAATTATTATCCTTATTTTATTGTGTGTTGTAGTTGCTTATAATTCATGCCGTAGTATATAAGTTATTTAATATTATATTTTTTTTACTTATACACATTGTTATTGTAAATAATTGATATATAGATACTCTTATTGTACTAATTTATTTTAAAAGAAATAATATTTTGTAAATTAATAAATGGGGGTACTATCATTATGATTTTTATTTTTTTCCGAGAAATTTCTTTGTAAACAAACATGATTGTGCTTTTCACACATAATGAGTAGGTAGACGTATGTAGCTAATTAAAGAACAATTAGCGACAATAGTGAACAAATGAGACACATTAGTAAACCACTTCCGTCTTGCAGCTACATATTTCGATTAATACACATACAGTACACATTTTTCAACTTTTTTTTCTCAAAATAGCTTAAGATATCTGGAATATACATAAACAATTGAAGTAAGTGAAGAAATAATATTGTCCCGCTAGTTTGTACTAGTCGAGACACTGTGCGCTGTATAGTTGAATGGAGGCCTAGAGAACACAAAAGATGCAGAGGTAGACCACATACAAGATGGACGGACGACATAAAAAGATTAGCGGGACACGATTGGATGCAGAAAGCAAACACCAAAACTTATTAGAGACAACTTGGGGAGGCTTACATCCGACTTTGGATGGAATAAGCTAACGATGATGATGATGACAATGATGATGAATTCTAACAGTTTTTTTTATTACAACAAACTCCATTTCCAGGACTCCTTTATAAATGTAATCTTTTTTAATTTAAAGAAACGTTAATTTTTATTCTCGTCGATTTTATTGTTCGCGGATGTAAGAAAACGATCAGAAGTGATAAAATCTCGCCATTAAATTACAAATTCCAAATGGATTTTTATCTGCCAGTTAATTCTCCGTATAAATTAAAGCTTTTGTTTAAGGGTGGCTAATTTTGTATAAGTTATATTGTCAGCCGAAAATGATTACTATAGTGCAGATGTAAGCCCTGTTTGATTCTATAAATTTTTTCTTGATGGCTGAACTAACAGAAATAAAATTTTAAAAATTTATTTTTCTTTGAATGATTAATATATGTTTGAATATTTACATTTTTTATGCTTCAGCATCCTACTCGGTGTCCTGGAGCTGAATTAAATAAAAATATGGGATATGGATAGCTCTATTAAGGTAGCAGGGCGCACATAGCAGCACCCGACCGGACGTGGTGGAGAATTTCTAGCATATTTATAGTAATTTATAGCCATCAAAAACATCGAACAGGTTCGAGAAAAACGACGCCCTGCTAGCTTAAATTTAAGCTAGCAGGGATTAAAAAACCGGTCAAGTGCAAGTTGAACTTGCGCAATTAGTGTTCCGTACGTTGATTGCTTTTAAAATAAAAAATGTTGTAACGGAAGTATAAAATGATCAGTGACTTCACAAAACACACTCCAAATGAGTTTTCAACAAAGTTTATTTCCAATCTTTACTGAAAATTGATGACCTTGAAATTTCTGTTTTTTTATATACCCCATGGAGAATATTCCAGAATTTTTTCAAAATTTTTTGATAAGTACTGTGTGTGGAGTGTGAACAGCGATTTTTCGCGATTTTTTAAAAATAATACAAAGAAAAGTGCGCGCAAGTATTACATTATATATATATTTTTTACTCGTGTTTTCTCAAGCTTTTATTTGACCCCACACTCGATTACCTAGTAAAAAAATTTTTTTTTCACTTCCTATTTTCACCCCCCAAAACTAACCCCTTAAGTCAAAATTTAACTTTCAAAACTACATGGCTCTGATGAGGCCATTAATTTCTATATTATTACCAAATTTTAACTTTCTGTGACAAATAGTTTCGGAGAAAATCGGGTGTGGCAGACGGACAGAGGACAGACAGACGGAGAGACAGATGGACAGACAGACGGACAGACAGACGGACAGACAGACGGACAGATAGACAGACGGACAGACAGACGGACAGACACCGAAGTGATCTTATAAGTGTTCCGTACGGAACACTAAAGAAAAACGTAAAAAAAGTACCATACATAAATATAAACAAAACATAACCTAAAGAATTTTAGGCGAAAAACTATATATTTTTACTATATTCAGTATATATCACCACTACACCAACCGCTTTATTTTTGCACTCGACGTGCGTGTCATTGTGCCAAAGATTCCACATTCCCAACATAATTAGTGTTCCGTATGGAACACTTATAAGATGACTTCGGTGTCTGTCCGTCTGTCTGTCCGTCTGTCACACACCCGATTTTCTCCGAAACTATTCGTCATAGAAAGTTGAAATTTGGTAATAATATAGGAATTGATGGCCTCATCAGAGCCATGTAGTTTTGAAAGTTAAATTTTGACTTAAGGGGTTAGTTTTGGGGGTTGAAATCGGAATTGAAAAAAAAATTTTTTTTACTAGCTCATCTAGAGTGGTGTCAAATGAAAGCTTGTGGAAACACGAGTAAAAAATATATATAAAATGTAATACTTGCGCACACTTTTCTTTGCATTATTTTTAAAAAATTGCGAAAAATCGCTGTCCACCCTCCTTATTAAAAAATTTTGAAAAAATTCTGGAATATTCTCCATGGGGTGTAGATTGAAGAAAAATTATCACGAGTGCATTACCTTTAATAATTTATCTGGTATATAAAAAAAACAAAAATTTCAAGGTTATCAGCTTTCAGTAAAGATTGGAAACAAACTTTGTTGAAAACTCATTTGGGGTGTGTTTTGTGAAGTCACTGATCATTTTATACCTCCGTAACAAAATTTTTTATTTGAAAAGCAATCAACGTACGGAACACTAATTGCGCAAGTTCAACTTGCACTTGACCGGTTATTTTTACTATAATAACCAGAAATACATGCTGTGCGCCTTGCGGCAAGCTGAACATTAGATGTCAATAAATTATTTAAAAAAAAAATAATTTTAACTAAACTACAATATCCACACAAAACAAAGACACTTACACAGACATTTTACTACAATTAACGGTTTTAAACATTTTTTAAAAAGCTACAGAACAATTGGAAGATATAATGTCTCAAACCAAGCTTTTGTTTAGTCTCCCTTGGACCATTAGAAGCGATCCTGCTAATAGTATAAATTGTAACAGTGTATATAATCATGTAACTAGATGCCCTTAGGCCTTTAGAAGCGGTCCTGCTCATGCTATAAATTATTAGAGTGTATATAATCATGTAACTAGGCTCCCTCGTGCCTTTGGAAGCAGTACTGCTAATGCGATAAATTATGAGAGTGTATATAATCATGTAAGTAGGCTCCCTTAGGCCTTTGGAAGCAGCCCTGCTAATACCATAAATTGTAACAGTGTATATAATCATGTAGCTAGACTCCTTTAGGCCCTTAGAAGCGGTCCCGATAATGCTATAAATTATTAGAGTGTATATAATTAACATATGTAATTAACGACAAAATAGATGATTATACTGCACTCTGTCGGTGGCTTATAAAGTCTTTCCAAACAAAGTGGCCAGCACGGGTGACACTTAATTGCAGAAGCGCACCTTCTCGAGCTTCCCGCTCGAAGGCACGGATGGCATTGGTGAAGCAACTAAAAGCGAATCGAAAGATCCATACTTCAGAAGTTCCCCAAAGTGTTCTTTATATTTGCCGGACCATCCCAAGACGCGTTTCGCCGTATCACGGCTCATCAGTTGGGCTAGGTTCAGCAAATACAAGAATACCTTTTTCAGTCATTATCCAGGTATTAACGGAAAACAATGACAAATACACAGACAACTTTGGGGAACTTCTGAAGTGTGGCTCTTTCAATTCGCCTTTAGTTGCATTACCAACGCCATCCCTGCCTTCGAGCGAGAAGCTAAAAGAAGGTGCGCTTCTGCAATTAAGTGTCAGCTGTGCCGGCCGCTTTGTTTGGAAAGACTTTAAATAAGTCACCGACAGAGTGCTGTATAAGCATCTATTTTGTCATTGTTCTCCGTTCATACCTGGATAAGGGCTGAACCTAACCTTGGGATGGTCCGGAAAATACAAAGAACACTTTGGGGAACTTCTGGAGCGTTGATCTTTCAATTCACCTTTAGTTGCTTCACCAACGCCATATGTAATTAGAGTCCCTTGGGCCTTTAAAAGCGGTCCTGCTAATACTATAAATTATTAGAGTGTATATAATCATGTAACTAGGCTCCCTCGGACCTTTGGAAGCAGTACTGCTAATGCTATATATTATTAAAGTGAATATAATCACATAGGTAGGCTCCCTTGGGCCTTTGGAAGCGGACCTGCTAATGCTATAAATTCATTAGAGTGTATATAATTAACATATGTAATTAGATTCCCTTGGGCCTTTGGAAGCGGTCCTGCTAATACTATAAATTATATATATATAACAGTGTATATAATCATGTAACTAGACTCCCTTAGGCCTTTAGGAGCGGTCCTGCTAATGCTATAAATTCATTAGAGTGCATATAATTAACATATGTAATTAGATTCCCTTGGGCCTTTGGAAGCGGTCCTGCTAATACTATAAATTATATATATAACAGTGTATATAATCATGTAACTAGACTCCCTTAGGCCTTTAGGAGCGGTCCTGCTAATGCTATAAATTCATTAGAGTGCATATAATTAACATATGTAATTAGATTCCCTTGGGCCTTTGGAAGCGGTCCTGCTAATACTATAAATTATATATATAACAGTGTATATAATCATGTAACTAGACTCTCTTAGGCCTTTAGGAGCGGTCCTGCTAATGCTATAAATTCATTAGAGTGCATATAATTAACATATGTAATAAGATTCCCTTGGGCCTTTGGAAGCGGTCCTGCTAATACTATAAATTATATATACAACAGTGTATATAATCATGTAACTAGACTCCCTTAGGCCTTTAGGAGCGGTCCTGCTAATGCTATAAATTATTAGTGTGTATATAATCATTTAACTAGCCTGAATTTTTTAGGTTATGTTTTTTTTTAAATTGGATAGCATATTCTTGTAGCTTTTTCAATCCTAGAAATTTTGGCCTGGTATATATTTATGTATAGTACTTTTTTTATCCTTTATTTTTTATATCCTGCTAGCTTAAATTTAAGCTAGCAGGGCGTTGTTTTTCTCGAATCTGTTTTATGCTATAAATCGCTATAAATATGCACCAGGTCCAATCGGGTCCTGCTATGTGCGCCCGGGGACCTTAATAGAGCTGCAGAACCAGCACATACTGAATGTATTTTGACCTAATATAAAATAAAACGAAACGCGGATATACTCTACGAGAATCAGTCCATCCAATGTAAAACGTTATAAACCTATTTAGTTAACAGGTAGCTATTTTATGTGCCAATAAAATGTACCTTCTTAAGTAACAAATAGTAATTTAGATTTAAGTGTACGAATAAACATTAACTAGTAGTTTAAACACTATAATATCAAATTTACTGCTTTTCATTGGCGCGTGTCCAAATTGGGAAAATAGAAGTAATTTCTAGCTACCGATCAAATGTTATTCCGTATTCTGATTTTAATATCTTCATTTATAGGCTTATAAAATAACAGTTGCGGATAATCGATTAAAAACCTAGGATTTCAAGTCTTGAGAAAATAAGAAAGAAAAATAATTCAATAGAAAGTGTAACACTTACTTTACTTTTTCGTGTCCGGAAACTAGATCATTAAAGTGTAAAATTTCATTTCTCGTGATATATACTGACGGATTTTCAGTTAATGACAACTCTTAGAAGATTCATGTAAAATTTTCATGACATTTTATCTATAAGTGTGCCAGCTGTTACCTAAATGGTAAACCATTTTTATATGTACCTTAAATTGGTACCTTATTGGTTAGTTGGTTATATTTTTGTATAATTCATTTGGGTAATTTTATTTAACTTGAATTTTACTGTGTGCAATGTACATCCACGGATCTCCATATAAAATATCCTAAGTTGTCCTTGACAAATTTAAAACTTAACCAACCATATCTATGACACAATCTATCTGACTTGCTACTATATTCTACACTTTCTGCAGATTTGTTAATTAATATCAGTCCATCTCTCTTTAAAACCTTCACAACACCTTACTCCCGTAACTGATAAACATTCACTGAAAAGAGAACACCGCAGTCGCGGCATAAACGCTTTAATCTCGGGAATGCGAATAACAAGAAGCCGCAAATCTTTGGATTTTAGAAGAGGAAAATATTTTAATATTTTTTTACTAAGTTTATTTGAGGAAACCCGACTGACGGGAGCGAAAAAAGGACCTTCTGTCTGATTTACGTATATTGTGGAGTTCAGCGTTCATTAGTGGGGTGCGAAAGAATATTCATTATTTTTTTAGGGTCGATTTTTTCCTTTGTTATTGAGATCCGCTATTTAAGGTGAGTTTTCTTCAATCTATGTTGCTACAAGGATCCACCAGTTCCAATATATGCAGTGAACTCCATAACACCCGGTATATATATATATATATATATATATATATATATATATATATATATATATATATATATATATATATATAATATATATATATATATATATGTATATATAATTAGAAGAAACAATAACGGCGATAATAACAGGCTACCATACAATGTGTAATACGTATAGGATCACCCAAAATTAGAGGCGTGAGAAAAAAAAAGGACGTAGAGTTCTCTGTTATCTTACTGTATTTTTATTCTCAAAATCTAGCTTTCGTTTATTGTTATCGACTTCATCAGGAGATCTACAAAAAGAGCAAACACTATACTTACAGGATAGTTACAGTATGTAGCAAACTTCGAAAAGAATTGTGGGCTTTTTTATTCCTCCCATCAATCACAAACTTAAACTCACATCAATTGTCTTTTTTTTATTGTACAGGAACTAATAAGAATCAATTGAACAACATTGAAGTAATATCCCTCATAAATTTAAAATTTAAAACTTTCAAAACTAAAATTACCTTATTATTCTTTTTCTTACTTTTTTTCTTTTTTGACATGACCCATCTAAACACCAACATAACCTATTGACGCCCTACAACATATAGGCACCGAATATTTATAGAAAAGAGGATATTTAAGCATATAAGGTCAGATTAAACCAAACTGACAGACACCCACTTACTAACCAGAAAACCATCAACACTGAGTTATTTATACAAATTACAGGGCCATTTATTCCTTATGTAATTGGTTTTTATTGTTTTAGTGAGTTTTTGGGAACACATTTAAAGGAAATTTCTCCGAAAAGTGTATATATATATATATATATATATATATATATATATATATATATATATATATATATATATATATATATATATATGAGGCTGGTTTGAAAAGTCCGTGCAAAAATAAAAACTACTTATGTGTTTGGGGTAAACCTTTTTTATTTTTCAACATAGTCTCCTTTTAGGCTTATACACTTCGTCCAACGATGTTCTAGTTTGTTGATCCCTTCCGAATAATAGGATTTGTCCAAGTCTGCAAAATATCCATTAGTGTCTGCAATCACCTCCTCGTTTGAATAAAATCTTTGTCCCGCCAGCCATTTCTTCAAATTGGGGAACAAATAGTAGTCCGAGGGAGCCAAGTCTGGAGAATAGGGGGGATGTGAAACGAGTTGGAATCCTATTTCCATTAATTTTGCGACCACAACTGCTGAGGTGTGTGCTGGTGCGTTGTCGTGATGGAAAAAGACTTTCTTGTGGGCCAATCGCGGGCGTTTTTCTGGCAGCTCGGTTTTCAAACGGTCCAATAACGATGAATAATATTCACCTGTAATAGTTTAAAAACCCTTTTCCAGATAGTCGATGAGGATTATCCTTTGCGAATTCCAAAAGACAGTCGCCATAACCTTTCCGGTCTTCGCCTTTTTTGGTGCAGATTCCCCCTTGGTAACCCATTGTTTAGATTGTTGTTTGGTCTCAGGAGTATAGTAATGTATCCACGTTTCATCCAAAGTGACGAAACGATGCTTAAAGTCCTCCGGATTCTTCTGGAACAGCTGCAAACCATCCTTGCAACACTTCACACGATTCCGTTTTTGGTCAAGCGTGAGCAATCGCGGCACCCATCTTGCGGATAGCTTTCTCATGTCCAAATGTTTATGCAAAATATTATGGACCCGTTCAGTCGAGATGCCCACAGCACTAGCAATCTCATGCACCTTAACTCTTCTGTCATCCATCACCATATCATGGATTTGATCAATGATTTCTGGAGTCGTAACCTCCACAGGCCGTCCAGAACGTTCAGCGTCACTTATGCCCATATGGCCAGTCCGAAAATTTTGAAACCACTTATAAACTGTTCTAATCGAAGGTGCAGAGTCACCATAATGTTTATCAAGCTTCTCTTTAGTCTCCTGAGGCGTTTTGCCTTTCATAAAGTAATGTTTAATCACCACACGAAATTCTTTTTCGTCCATTTCTTGAAAATCACTCAACTTTCTTGATTCACACGAATGCCAAACACAAAGAAATAGACCAATATGGCTGAAACTTGGTGTGCGTTCATTCAAGAGATGCTACTAACTAAACATGACCTCGATAAGCGCCGGTGGTGCCATCTCTCGGACTTTGCACGGACTTTTCAAACCAGCCTCGTATATATATATATATATATATATATATATATATATATATATATATATATATATATATATATATATGTCATGTCACATGTCCTTTTCAGGGATCTTGGGGCCAAGGAATATTAAAATTCTATTATTTTTCATTATTTCCAATCCAAAAGTGTTATTATAGGGTGAACTCAAAAAGAAATATTTAATTTATTTAACATTATTAATAATATTTTTACTCTTTCGAGAAAAATCCTTGACTCTCAGTAAAAAAAAATCTCTTAGGATGCAGCCATAGCGTAGTGAGTAAGGTGTCTGCTTTTTACGCCGGCGACCCGGGTTCGTATCTCGGCTCGGGAAAAATAATAAAAAAAAAGCCTTTATAACATTACGGTCGCCTTTCTCGGGAAGGCAGTGGCAAACCACCCGTAGTATCATGCCTAGTAAAACCCTTTCACTTTGGCCGTTCGAACCGGCATTAAACTGTAGGTCCCCTTTGTCTGTGGAACGCTTAAAAGGCACCAACCGCAGGCCGCCTACGTCCGTATCGGCATTTCAAGAAGAAAAAAAAATCTAGTATACAATAATTGTAAAAATAGAAGAATGACCATTTTATATTTTTCAACTTCGTTAAAAAAATTCTTGTGGGTGCGAATCATTTGCAGAAAAGATTATTTCCCGCAGTGCATTAACCTGGTAACATTGAAATAGTTTTTGGCTTGTAGAACGAAAATTATTTTCAACTGTATTACCTAACCTTGTCCTTGTTCTGCTGTTTTTATTTTTAGAGAATGTCATTTTGTATAAGTATTTTTGGCGATCATGGTATTTTCTAGCGATCAGCTGAATTTGAGTAAGCTATTTTGTAATATCTATGTGTAAAATATATCAATAGTTATTTCCGCACGAAGGATTAAACTATTATTAACATGTGATGAAAATTTTCGAGATATTTGCTCTATTAGGCTAGAAATAAATTTCTAAAATAAATGAATTTATTGAGCGAGGAATTTACATTAAATTTTGTCCTAAAAACGAAATTTCTTGTTCCGATTCCTAAAAATAATAAATTTTTAGCTAGATTAAAAGTTTTCTAATGGTATAGATTGTTTAAATATGGAAGAGAAGTAGATGAAGACGAACTACGTTCTAGAAGCTCATCCACCGTAACCACAGAAGTAAATATTAACAAAATCAAGGCTCTCGTATTTTGTAATCCTATAGACCTTACTGAAATATAAATTGGATAAATATAACGAATTATGTAATGAAAAGCAGCGTGACTCGAACAACTATAACTCGCAAACTCAATGTGTCATGAAATTTTACACGAATCTTCTGAGCGTTGACACTGAACATCATATAATTATTTTTTGTTTATGTTGCCATCTTTCGGAAAATCTCGGGACTTTTCACCCCATGTTAGTACTTGACCTTTCCCGAATGTTATCTAGTCTTGTTTCCGAACAACTAAATTTTCTTGAAAAACATCGTTGTATTGAGCTCACTAAAGAGACATTTCTTTGAATGCCTCCACATTGAAATGCATAATTAATAGTGATGAGATGTGGATCTACTCATAGACTGAAAACAGCTCAGCTAAAAAAAAAACAACGTCAAAGCCGGTCATGCATCAGGGTTATGTTAGATATTTTCTGGGATTACCGTGGTGTTGTGCACAAGGTTTTCCTTCTAATTTGCCAAATAGTTAACAGGGAGTTTTACGTAAGTGAATTCATAAAAGAAGTCCCGAATTTAAACAGAAAAATTCACGGATCACGATAACGAACGATCGTGCAATATCGAAAATTGATTAACAGTAACAGGTGTTTTGAAGAATAGAAAAAATATGTCGCAGTGGGAGGTGATTACATTGAAGGGGAATAAATAGATTTGAATAAATAAATTAATAAATAGTGTCTTATTTATTACTTTAAACATAGAAGTAGTGTTAGGTACTAGTGAAGTAGGAATTTGTGCTCGAAGTATAGCGGGAGTTGGCAGAAAACAATTTTAAACTATATATAACCAAATGAACAGCAATGAACAAACTTAGATTATAGAAAATTCCTTCACAAGAGATTCAGAAACAAAGTCAAATATTATTAAATCCTTTTAAAAACTCACCCGCCATCTGAAACTTTTTATTGGAAATCCGAGCCCAGAAATAATTTCAATTTAAGTTTTTACAAATAATTCCGGAAAATTCTACTCGATTCGAGACAATCTCTCGTATCTTTTCAATGTACCTTAAAAGTTTTTAACGCTTAGAGTATCTCTTTAATGATAGAAATGTGGAACTGAAAAACATAAAAGTTCAATTCATTTTGTATCGGGAGATATAGGAATTTACGGATATAATATTTATTTATAATGTGGTTTATTGTTAACAGTACAGGATTTTCCAAAATTATTTTCAATATACTTTACATTCAAAAATTAGGAATTTGCTCGACCCCTAAGTGGAGGAGTTTCGAATTTATGTTTCTCTGTAATTTTCGCAAAATCTGGCAACACCAATTTGAAACACCCCTCGTGATTATTAAAAGCAGATGCCACAATGTGTATCTCAGTAAGCTAAAGCTCAGTATGCTAAAAGCATAACATGAAAGGATGCTTTTTGCGTGTTTTATTATATATCGGTATTACTATTACTAAATTTAAGCTTGGTACAGCACGCATATATTTAACAACATCGTCGCGCTATGTAATTTTTTTTTAACTTAATTTTTATATGCAGTTTTTATTAGTCCTATAATTGAAATGTAGCTTCTACGATAGTTATTTTAGAGAAAATTAAAAGAGGAAAAATTCTGTAAACCACTGTTCCTTTTACCGCTTACCTACCCTGGGGATATTAAAATTATTATTTTTTTAGGGTATTTCCTAAACAAAAGAAAAATTCGAAAGTTGGCTCACATCAATTTGTGAGGCGTATAGTGCGTATAGTCTATTAAGGTTAAACTATAAATAACAATTAAGTTGGGAATGTGGAATCTTTGGCACAATGATACTACTCAGTATATATCACCACTACACCAAACACTTTATTTTTGCACTCGACGCGCGTTTCGCTAACCATGTTAGCTTCATCAGGAGCGATGATTGACTAAAGCTAAACTACAAATCTACCCTATTTATACTTAGCCTAACCCTTGAATTACTCAAGCGGAACTAATGACATAGGCAAGGCCATCAGTTCCGGTCAAGTAACCAGTAGAGGGGACTATAAGGAATAGGCCCTCTGTCTTTATTTAAACTACTTTTACATTTTATGATTTCCATACTTTCGTATGCGTTCAACAATCTCCTATCAGATACATTTTTTATTAATCTTAGTATATCTAATGTTACAGTATGATCAGCTTCAAGGGCATGTTCGGCAATGCTAGACATTTCTGTTCTATTGTATTTTAAGTGTGCTAAGTGTTCTTTAAATCTTGTTTTAATTGACCTTTTAGTTTGCCCAACATACTTTTTGTCAAAATCATTACAACTAATTTCATAAATTCCACTTTTCTCACAACTAGGAATCTTATCTTTGGGATTTCCTAAGATATTCCTCAGATTGTCTGATGACTTATAGACTAAGGTGAGGCCTACCTTATTAAATACCTTATTGAGTCCCTTGCTATATTTCGGATTATATGGTATGGAGACATACTTGGGTGTTATTTTCTTCGCGTGTAAAAAAGGTGGAATTCTGAATATTAAACCTAAACTTATGTCTATTTACTAAGTCATCGTCATAACCATTAACTCTAGTTATATTTCTAATACGATTCCTTTCTTTATTAAAGTTTACTCTATTCAGAGGGAAAGTGACCAAACGATGAACTAAAAAATGTAATGAGGCTAATTTATGTTGTTTGCAATGAAATGAATCATTAGGAATATATCTATCTGTTACTGTGTCCTTCCTATAGATATCAAATTCTAATCTATTATTATTTTTAATAATTAAAATATCTAGAAAAGGCAATTGTCCTTTGTTCTCAACTTCGTAAGTGAATTTAATGGAATCATACGGCTATTTAATTTAGAAATAAAATCATCAATATTTGCTTTCTTTGTACCAAAAATCGCGAAAATATCATCCACATACCTATACCATACCCTTGGGAAATATTCGCATTCTTGACTGGCTTCGATTTCAAACTTACTCATGAATAAATTGGCTATGAAAGGTGATAAGCAATTACCCATAGCTGTTCCTTCTTTCTGAACATAAAATTGATTGTTATGGAAATAATTTTGTTCCATACAAAGTTTAGATAATGTTAAGTATTCACGAACAATTTCGTCTTCAAAGTCATTCATTCTAAGTAATTCTTCGAGATATTGTAAAGTTTGTGGAATTGGCACACTTGGGAACAAAGAACTAACATCAAAAGAAATTAAGACTTCACCTTCATTGAGAACTAGATTTTTTTTTTAAGTAATGAATTCTAACGAATTCTTCACTGCGAAAGTATTTAACGGTAACTTCTCAAGTTCTTTTGATAACCATTTGGATATTAAATATGTGGGTATGTCATTAGTTCCGCTTGAGTAATTCAAGGGTTAGGCTGAGTATAAATAGGGTAGATTTGTAGTTCAGCTTTAGTCAATCATCGCTCCTGATGAAGCTAACATGGTTAGCGAAACGCGTATCGAGTGCAAAAATAAAGTGTTTGGTGTAGTGGTGATATATACTGAGTAGTATAAATAACAATGGTTTTGTTGAGAACTGGAACAAATTTAAGTGAATTTTTGAAAAAATTCTGGAACCACTTTTCAATTATCAACAATTATTTTAGAAGATAATACATAACTTTAAGCTGCTGTTTCCTACAATTTTGCATGTAAGTCGTACCGAAAACCTGTGTCGCTAGCGCGTCATACGCAACGTTGCCAAATTACTTAGTCGTTGTTTAAGTACAAATAATGTTTTTTGTTTAATTTTTATTTTTCGTTTCAATATCAACTTGATACTAAAACTACATATTTTAAAGTGTTTAATTTACATGTTGCCAGGGTGCTATTTGTTTAATTTCTTTTTTAAATTTCATATTATCGGAAATATTTCCCTGATTTTTTGAAATGTTTCATTTTAAGCTCTAATCTACAAATAGCCCCCTGTACGACAAGATGGTATGCTTTATAAAAGAAAAAACGGATCGATCCAAAACTCTAATCAGACTGGAAACAAAGGTAAAATTAGACTTTTTTTCTGTCTCATACTCTTGCCTGACAAGTACATGTCGAAAAAGGGTTCCTGTTATGTGTGACAATGGTGAAGTTTCAAAAATTATCGTCATCATCAATCAACCTCTTCTGTCCATTGCTGAACGTAAGCCTCCTCAGGGCGTTTCCATTCTTCTCTATTCCGGGCCTTTGCAATCTAGTTTGTAGTGATTCTTTTAAGGTCCATCCATCGGGTCGGTGGTTTTCCTCGCTTACGTTTGTCAGTTCTAGGTCGCCATTCCACGATTCGCTTCGTCCATCTATTAACATTTAGTCTGGCCACATGACTCGTCTCGCCTCATTTTAATTTTGCAATGCCCAATATAATGTCATCTACATCCGTTTTTCTTCTTATTTCCTCGTTTCGGATCCTATCTCTTAGAGACATAGACCTATTTATCTCGCGTTGCTTTATTTGTAGTTATGTAACTGACTTTTTTCTAAGTGTCAACTTTTCAGCCCTGTATGTTAGCACTGGAAGGACACTGGTCAAATGCTTTTCGTTTTATACTTATAGGAATGTCCACTATAAGTTTTCCATAAGCTGCTTAGCCTAAGGTTAATCGTCTGGGTAATTCGCATGTCTGGTTGTCCTTGCTGATCCTGATTTCATGGCCAAGGTAGTTGTATTTTTCCACAGTCTTAATTCCCTTATGTTCTACTTTTACAGGTTCGCTGGGGTTGGTAATCATTCTCGTTTTATTGTAGTTTATTAGCATTATGTGTACGAGGCTGGTTTGAAAAGTCCGTGCAAAGTCCGAGAAATGGCACCACCGGCGCGTATCGAGGTCATGTTTAGTTAGTAGCATCTCTTGAATGAACGCACACCAAGTTTCAGCCATATTGGTCTATTTCTTTGTGTTTGGCATTCGTGTGAATCAAGGAAGTCGAGTGATTTTCAAGAAATGGACGAAGAAGAATTTCTTGTGGTGATTAAACATTACTTTATGAAAGGCAAAATGCCTCAGGAGACTAAAGAGAAGCTTGATAAACATTATGGTGACTCTGCACCTTCGATTAGAACAGTTTATAAGTGGTTTCAAAATTTTCGGACTGGCCATATGGGCATAAGTGACGCTGAACGTTCTGGACGGCCTGTGGAGGTTACGACTCCAGAAATCATTGATCAAATCCATGATATGGTGATGGATGACAGAAGAGTTAAGGTGCGTGAGATTGCTAGTGCTGTGGGCATCTCGACTGAACGGGTACATAATATTTTGCATAAACATTTGGACATGAGAAAGCTATCCGCAAGATGGGTGCCGCGATTGCTCACGCTTGACCAAAAACGGAATCGTGTGAAGTGTTGCAAGGATGGTTTGCAGCTGTTCCAGAAGAATCCGGAGGACTTTAAGCGTCGTTTCGTCACTGTGGATGAAACATGGATATATTACTATACTCCTGAGACCAAACAACAATCTAAACAATGGGTTACCAAGGGGGAATCTGCACCAAAAAGGGCGAAGACCGTTCCTTCGGCCGGAAAGGTTATGGCGACTGTCTTTTGGGATTCGCAAGGGATAATCCTCATCGACTATCTGGAAAAGGGTAAAAACTATTACAGGTGAATATTATTCATCGTTATTGGACCGTTTGAAAACCGAGCTGCAAGAAAAACGCCCGCGATTGGCCCACAAGAAAGTCCTTTTCCATCACGACAACGCACCAGCACACACCTCAGCAGTTGTGGTCGCAAAATTAATGGAAATAGGATTCCAACTCGTTTCACATCCCCCCTATTTTCCAGACTTGGCTCCCTCGGACTACTATTTGTTCCCCAATTTGAAGAAATGGCTGGGGGACAAAGATTTCATTCAAACGAGGAGGTGATAGCAGACACTAATGGATATTTTGCAGACTTGGACAAATTCTATTATTCGGAAGGGATCAACAAACTAGAACATCGTTAGACGAAGTGTATAAGCCTAAAAGGAGACTATGTCGAAAAATAAAAAAGGTTTACCCCAAACACATAAGTAGTTTTTATTTTTGCACGGACTTTTCAAACCAGCCTCGTACTTAAACAACGACTAAGTAATTTGGCAACGTTGCCTATGACGCGCTCACGAGATAGGTTTTTGGTATGACTTACGAACGAAATTGTAAGAAAAAGCAGCTTAAAATTGTTAATTGTTGATTCAAAAAGTGGTTCCAAAACTTTTTTAAAAATTCCCATAAATTTCTTCCAGTTCTCAACAAAACCATTGTTTATTTCTATTTTTAACCTTAGTAGACTATATGCCTCACAAATTGATATGAGCCAACTCTCTAATTTTTCTTTTATTAAGAAAATATTCTAAAAAAATAATAATTTTAATATCCCCAGGGTAAACGGTAAAAGGAACATTGGTTTGCAGAATTTTTTGCAGGAGAAAGTAGCAATACTGTGTTTCCTTTTTTAATTTTCTCTAAAATAACTATTGTAGAAGCTACCTTTCAGTTATAGGACTAACAAAAACTGTATATAGCAATTAAGTCAGAATGTTAAATAAATACGTTGCTGTACCAAGAATAAATTTAGTAATAGTAATACCCATCTATAATAAAAGACGTAGAAAATATTCTTTCAGGTCATGCAAAACTGGCTTACTTGCACACATTGTGGCGTCTACTTTTAATAATCACGAGGGCTGTTTCGAATTAGTGTTGCCAGATCTTGCAAAAATTTCAAAGAAATATAAATTCGAAACACCTCCACGGTGAAATCGATTCCTATATTTGTACCAAATTTCAACTTTCTATGTCAAATAGTTTCGGAGAAAATCGGGAATGATACCCGGACGGACATCGAAGTGATCCCATAACTATTCCGTACGGGAGGATCACTAAAGATTAATTTTTGAAAAAATCAAGATTTTTAAATTCAATTTTACATGGTTTGTCCCAAAAATAAGTAGAATGATTTTTTCCCGCCAACGCGGACGGCTGTAGTGGGGCGATTTGTGGTGGAAAAAGTAGTGGGAAGTCTTGGGAAAGTAACACGACCCGCTTCATTTGCCTGCGGCCTATTGCAGTGTGAAGATCGCGGTTAAACTGGACCCCTGTTCTAGGGTCGCATCACGAATTCACGTTACATGTGAACAGTAAGTTTTATGTGGAAGTCCTCGAAAGGCTGCGGAAAAGAGTGCAACGCGTCAGGGAGAAGATCTTCGCCAGTTGGAGGCGGCACCACGCCTACACCCTAGCCGCCCTACAGCCCTGATGTGGCACCGCCGGACTTCTTTTTATTTCCAAGTATAAAAAGTAGCTTGAAAGGTAACCACTTTGCAACGCTGGATAAGGTAAAAGACGCCGTGACGAGATGCCTGAACGAGGTTCCCGTCGACGCCTTCCAGGAAGCGTACTCCGACTCGCAGACGTGCTGGCAACAGTGTGTCGATGCACAAGGGTGCTATTTTCAAGAATTTTAGTAATTTGTACTTTGATCTGCAATAATTTTTTTTTTTCCGGATTTATTCTACTTATCTTTGGAACAGACTCTGTAGTTCTGCCAAATCATTTCGTAAAACTCCGTTTTTACTTACGTTATTTACGTGCGATGATGAAACAAACATACAAACACATCGCTGATTAAACTTTTATCATTATTTTTCTATCCCGTTTCGTTTATACGCCATATTTATCTTAACTTCACTAATGTTCCTATTAAAACTTCGCTGGAAACATACATTTGTTTCACAAAGTAAAATATAATTATTTTATATGGGAAAGTACATATATATGCTTGGAGGCAGAAAATATATTCTTAAAAAGAATTTAAAAATATTATTTCCAGCTTGAATAAATATTGCCCTTTGTACAAATAAAATAACATTTTGTGTGTTCACGGATCGTTTATAAGATATAAAAATACACGGTGACCGTTCTGGTATTGTATATTATAAACTAGTCTTGATATGTTATTGTAAAACTGTATCATTTCCCCATTTTCATTTTAAAATTTAGCGCGAAACATTGACAAATGACTGGGATCATCATCAATCCGGTTTTTTTATAGCGCGAATTTTGCGAGGTCATGATGGAACGAATCAATAATGATCCTAACCTAATTCATAATATTGTTTTTTCTCACGAGGCTACATTTTGTCTTAACGGAAGAGTTAACAGGCATAACTGCCGGTACTGGTCTACTGAGAATCCACACTGGATAATCGACAGTCATTCTCAAAGACTACAAAAGATAAACGTGTGGGCAAGGCTTTGTGGACGTTATATCAGTTTATTCACCAAAAAATTCCACTGTATAAATTATAACATGTAACGAAGAGCCTGTAAATAAATTTTCCGCCAAACTTGGTACGAATAACAGAGGATGTTTTCATCTTTTCCACCTAGAGCTACCTGGTGAGTGTCCAGGACGTCCATAATACAGCTGCTCAACTAAGAATAAAATCCATGCACTGATTTATCTAAACTCATTCGTGTTGGAGAATTACCACTTTTGCATGCCCAGATTGAGTTTTGAAAGTTTGGTTAGCGAATTTTAGCAGATAATATAACTTAACTCTAGCAAACAATTTTAATAAGAGACATAATCTTTATAGAATATTTTGGATGGTTGTAGCTTCTACTTGATGGAAATTCATTATAAATATATAATAAAAGACTGTTTTTAGTCAATTAGTCAATTTCCACTGGTTTATTTTAAATTGCGATGACGTGTTTCGCTGTCGGTGCAGCTTCTTCAGATCTACATTTTACACTGTCAAGTTAGGGTTAATGTTCACAATTTTATATAATTTATTAATTATAATATTACACCTAATTAAATTACATTGGTAGTACTGGAAAACCCACACAGATTTGGAAATAGGAAAATAAATTCAATAATGGTGAATTGCTTAAATCTACCAGGTCGTTGAGTAAAGTACCTGTAGTCCTTAATCGATTTATTTACATTGTCTCTAAAAGGTTTAGTTTTAAACCTTTTTGTTGGGTGTGTAAAATTTTGAAATTCTTGTTAAATGTGTGATTTTCTGTTAAAAGATGGCTAGTATATGTTGAATTAGATTTTCTATGGATGAAAGTTTTTTCGTGTTCTGTAATTCTTTGTATAAATGTACGTCCAGTTTGTCCTATGTATGTTTTAGGACATGACCCATGTGTGGGTGACAGTGTAAAATGTAGATCTGAAGAAGCTGCATCGACAGCGAAACGAGTCATCGCAATTTAAAATAAGCCAGTGAAAATTGACTAAAAACAGTCTTTTATTATATCTTTATAGAATATATTGCATAATAGAAATAAGGAATTATGAATAAATTACCTTTTAGGAAAACTAAAAAACTAATTCCTTTGGAGATATATTTTTACAAGCTCTAACCGCACCTAACCGCACAACAAAACTTCATCTTGACATCTCTTTTATAATTATTTTCAATTATAACTTCAAACGAGCCATTTACTTATTGGAAAATTATTAATAATGAATTTCGGAACACGTTATAAAATGACTCTCCTTGAAATTCAGATGTAAACACAACACGCGACCGCGCTGGCAGCCATGTTGTAAGTATGATAGGGGACACATGCGTGATAAAAAACAGGACCTAAAAATTTTATTGAACGCCGCTATTGTGTTTTGTGGTTACTGTGTATATATTCTCATGTATGATGAACACTGGATAGAGAGAAAAATAATAACATTCAAAAACATAAAATGTTTTAATGTTTTCTTTTGTGGGGAAGTTTACGTAGCAGTCTTCATGTAACGATAAAAAAACGTCATGGAAATGGGTTGCAAAAATAAAAAGTGTCATTGTCACTTCCAGGACATGAAAAACAATTTTTTTTAATTCATATAATTATGTTTTATTTGCTTCTGTACTTTTATTCATAATAATTTCAGAGCACTAATGTACGTTTAAAAGCTTCGCTAGTTAGAGTCAGCTACATTTATTTAACTCAGTACGATATAAATAATTTGTGTGTGTGTAATGCATACGCTCAAAGACAAAAAGAGTTTCTAAAATATTCTACGTAGTTATTATAAAGTTACAGTTGATGTAACTTGGTAACCTGTAATTCTTGGATATACTTATGTTTCTCGTCAATGATGTAAGTTCGGCGGGTGCATTTTCTTTGAAGTTTGTGGTTTATTTTAACGACGTAGATATCTTTTCAAGTGATTTTTTTTTTCTTAATTAAAGTTGTTTTATTCGGTTAAAATACACAGTCAATGCTTCTGTTCCTCATAAAAAGCGGTACAGAAAATATAAATTCAAATAAAATGACAACACTTACATACTTTCTTTCACAATATATTAATATTATTTTTCTTCTTGAAGTGCCATATCCAATACGGACGTAGGCGACCTTCTCGCCTTCACCTGTAGGTGATGCCTTTTTAAGTGTTCCCCAGACAAAGAGGACTTACAGTTTAATGACGGTCCCGAACGTCTAAAAAATTGCCATTGAGTTTCCGAGAGAGGCAACCGTCACGTTGTAAAGTTTTTTTTTTTAATTTAATATTATTTTTCGACCCTAGGTTCGAACTCAGGGTCTCCGGCGTAGAAGCCAGACTCCTTACCCATTACGCTATGGTCTTAAACATGCTAAATTTATCCCTGTACTAGCATATAATACTGATATATAATAATCTACAGTCTGTCAAGTAAGAACGTGTTCGCGAGTATTAATTTTTGGTAAAAGTATCAGTCGATTCCGAACTTCCGGCGAAATCACGTAAAATCCAAAATGAGTCATTTGTTTGCCAGTCGGCAGTCTTTCTTTGTTCTCATACAAACTGGCTTAAAATGACACATTCCGCGGCCGCTAAATATATTAAAAAGTCGGTGTCGTTTGTGAAGAAGTGGGTAAATCGTTTTAACGAGACGAAAAATGTCAACGACTTTCCCGACCGAAATTGACGCTGCGTCAAGGAGCGGCAAAACTAAGAAAATCGGGTTTGAATGTCTCCCATGAGACTATTCGACGACATCTTCGTGCTCATGATGTCAAATTCCAAAGCACGTTAAAGAAACCTTTGGTGGGCGAAAATTACGTGACAAAATGGCTAATTTGGGCCCACGATAAGATACTAGATTGCCCCTCACAATCATCAGACGCCAACCCTATTGAAAACGTTTGGTCCCTTGTAAAGAGAAAGCTCAGAGGAAAGACTCCGAGGCTTTTGACTCGGTTGTCTCGCGAGATTCGAAAAATATGCAGAGTATGCAGAACATCTCGTCGATAGCATGCCTCGAAGATGCCAGGCGGTTATAAGATAATTGCGCCGTTAATACCACACCAAAGAATACAACGATGGCAAAAAATATTCTCGAAACACTATTTGAAATGATATTTTAAAAAACTATAAATTGACAGAGAATTTCACCATATTCAGAATTAAAACGTGGCTGTGGATTCTACAGAACTTTAATAAACCACCCCCCATTACTGGATTTTTTTAGCTTAATAGATGGACACTGTGTTTTTAGTATACACTTGAAATCGGAGATACATACTAATCGAAACGTTGTCAATAAAGGAGAAGAAACTGAACTATTTCAAATATCGTTTTAAAAAATATATTGATTTACATAGTTATTCTGACATATTCAGAATGGAAATGTGGCTATTGGTTTTTGTTCTTTTAATAGTGCCTTATCCATTCCAGACATTAGCGATTAACAGAGATATTCCAACTTTATTAGACACAATACGAAAAAGCTGTATCGAACTGGCGTATTTTACCTGGTCCCTCTTTTTGCTTCAAGCGTACCCTGAACTATCAGTCGCAACAGTCTATACTAGTCGTGCGTCATGATGTGTCCAAGGTATTCCAATTTGCACTTTTTCAGCGTTCAGGTCAGTTTTTTTCAAGAATATGAGCGGTCACGTTCTTACTTGACATACTGTATAATACATGAATGTGGATGGATGGTCAGATGGTAGTGCACAATGACTTCCAATTGTATTCTCATAACAGTCTATATTCAAAAAATTCGTTAGCTGAATAAAAGACTTTATAAACCTAAATTTTATTTCTATTTCTCCTAATTCCTAATAATTCCTAATAATAAAACTAACCTGAACTAACCTAATTTTATTTCTAACTCCGCTATGCCAGTCCCAAGCCTGGAGTCTTGTCACGCAAGAGACAAAAAAGGAGGAGAGGGAGGAGTAACAACCTCGTACAAAAAACCAGGGCTCATCTGGCCCGGATGATAGCACCCTGTAAGGGCTCCTGTCTAGGATACAGACGAATATGCTGCCTTGTATTTTGGTGTTGGTTCATCAAAGGCTAGAGGAAGAAAACCTCGACTACAAATAACCCGGCCCTCCAGGATTGGGGGTTGAGACGTCAGACCAACCCTCTGACACTCGGAAAAACTTCTGAATGGTTAAAAATCCTAGTAACCAGCCTCGGAATGGATGGATTCAACGAAGACGACTCAAGCTACGAAAACGGACAAAAAATCTAGCTACTTGGAATGTACAGGGACTCTCTAGAAAGCTAAACGAAGTAGTGGAAGAAATGAAAAATGCTAACATACGAGGCTGGTTTGAAAAGTCCGTGCAAAAATAAAAACTACTTATGTTTGGGGTAAACCTTTTTTATTTTTCGACATAGTCTCCTTTTAGGCTTATACACTTCGTCCAACGATGTTCTAGTTTGTTGATCCCTTCCGAATAATAGGATTTGTCCAAGTCTGCAAAATATCCATTAGTGTCTGCAATCACCTCCTCGTTTGAATAAAATCTTTGTCCCGCCAGCCATTTCTTCAAATTGGGGAACAAATAGTAGTCCGAGGGAGCCAAGTCTGGAGAATAGGGGGGATGTGAAACGAGTTGGAATCCTATTTCCATTAATTTTGCGACCACAACTGCTGAGGTGTATGCTGGTGCGTTGTCGTGATGGAAAAGGACATTCTTGTGGGCCAATCGCGGGCGTTTTTCTTGCAGCTCGGTTTTCAAAAGGTCCAATAACGATGAATAATATTCACCTGTAATAGTTTTACCCTTTTCCAGATAGTCGATGAGGATTATCCCTTGCGAATCCCAAAAGACAGTCGCCATAACCTTTCCGGCCGAAGGAACGGTCTTCGCCTTTTTTGGTGCAGATTCCCCCTTGGTAACCCATTGTTTAGATTGTTGTTTGGTCTCAGGAGTATAGTAATGTATCCATGTTTCATCCACAGTGACGAAACGACGCTTAAAGTCCTCCGGATTCTTCTGGAACAGCTGCAAACCATCCTTGCAACACTTCACACGATTTCGTTTTTGGTCAAGCGTGAGCAATCGCGGCACCCATCTTGCGGATAGCTTTCTCATGTCCAAATGTTTATGCAAAATATTATGTACCCATTCAGTCGAGATGCCCACAGCACTAGCAATCTCACGCACCTTAACTCTTCTGTCATCCATCACCTTATCATGGATTTGATCAATGATTTCTGGAGTCGTAACCTCCACAGGCCGTCCAGAACGTTCAGCGTCACTTGTGCCCATATGGCCAGTCCGAAAATCTTGAAACCACTTATAAACTGTTCTAATCGAAGGTGCAGAGTCACTATAATGTTTATCAAGCTTCTCTTTAGTCTCCTGAGGCGTTTTGCCTTTCATAAAGTAATGTTTAATCATCACACGAAATTCTTTTTCGTCCATTTCTTGAAAATCACTCGACTTCCTTGATTCACACGAATGCCAAACACAAAGAAATAGACCAATATGGCTGAAACTTGGTGTGCGTTCATTCAAGAGATGCTACTAACTAAACATGACCTCGATACGCGCCGGTGGTGCCATCTCTCGGACTTTGCAAGGACTTTCCAAACCAGCCTCGTATTTCTAATATGATTCCTTTCTCTATTAAAGTTTACTCTATTCAGAGGGAAAGTGAGTGAGGTAGCTTAAATTTCTCTTTCATATACCTTTCCAGTAATTGTGGACAATTTTTTTTTATATATTCTATAGCAATTTTTAGTTTAACTTCAATTTCATGGTTAGATCTCGCGAAGAAAAGATTCATTTTTGACCACCAACGTTTAGTTCAGGTTAGTACAGGTTTTTTTAACATCTTAAAGCGACAAAATAGGGACGAAAAAAAACTTTTAGTTACGTCTCAAGACATATTTTTCGGTATAAAGTTCCTAAGCAAAGAGCTAACGGTTATTAATTGAAGCAACACTTCGGGGAAAGCAAATTTACTAGATCAACACTAAGGATGATGGGAAACCCTGTGGCAAAAATAATATTGATATTGGATATTCGATTTGCGTTTGACCCTGATATTGTCGATAAAAAAGACGTGTGAATGGAATAGAATAAAGGATAATTTTTTAATCAAATTATTGGGAACATGGGCATTCAGTACAAAAAACCGATACGACCACAAACAGTAGATAATTCGTCATTTTTTCTGGTTAAATTTGAACGAAATACGAAATGTTAACTAACTTTCCTGCGCCGCCTAGGGTGGATAGGTCGTGCGCGCAGCCTAGCGATAGTACGGTCGGGCTTTTGCTGCTCGAACTTCATCCGTGACGATTGTGCATTAATAAGCTAGCTCAATGCATACAAACGATGTGTTTTGAAGAGTCTCATTGGCAAGCAAGAGTTCTTTTTCAAGAAGCTCCCCCTTCGATCACCGATTTACGGAAAACAGATTTTTTTCTTGGCAAAGTCCTCCTATCAGTGTCGTTGCTAGGGCCTGGCAACAGGGGCGGCTGCCAGGGACGCAGACCTCAAAGGGGGGCATTAACAAGACACTATACCAAAATTTTATGAAAAACGCAAAAGGAAGGTTAAAGCAATGTTCGAGGAAAAAGTCCAGGATGACGCAGCCACAATAACTTCACTTCAATAGTTATTATTCAGCTTTGCTGTGTACTGGACACTCTCATTCAGCAAATGAATTGGAGACTTCAAAATTTAGTTGTTGTAGCTTCTGATTTTGGTCTCCTAACGGGATTTTCATTACAGATAACCTCCACTCCGCATTAAAATACAAAGAAGATATAGATACCAGTGAGTTATGTTTGGAAATTTAAAGTTACAAACACCAAATAAAATCATTATTACCCGATTTAAAAACTGCAGACTACATTGCTCTTCTAAATTGCGTTGAAGAATATGGTTTAGTGACCAGTTAGCTCAATGTAGGCACAGCTCTTCGACTAGCATTGACTCTACTTGTGAGATCTGCTATGTGTGAAAGATCTTTCTGTAAATTAAAATTAGTAAAAAATTATTTGCGATCGCGGATTAGCCAAGAACGTCTGAACAATTTCGCTATGATTTCAATTGAATATGAAATTGCGAAAAAAATTATTCTAGATTATATCATTCACAAAATTTCAAAAAGCGAGAAAAGTACATTTTTAACCAAATTCCATTATTTCTGTGATTTTTGTTGGCAAAATTCGAATGTTGCCCTGGGCGCTCAAGACCCTAGCTACGACACTGCCTCCTATCATCGATTTTTGAAGGGGTGAAGTTTTGTTGTAAGAGAAGGTTTTGGAAATCTCTTTTTTTGTTAATCTTCGAAAAGCTCCTTCCTCAGTAATCGATTTTTCAAGGTAAAAAAAATGTGTTTTCTTCTTGGAAAATATTCCAGAGTTTTATTACGAATGGGTGTTCTTGTGGAAATTTTCATCTCTTTCAATTGAATATATTATGTGTGTGTGTGTGTGCGTGTGTGGTATACAGCAGAAAATGTTTAAGTAGATTTGGAATCGAGTTTAAAAAAAATTGCCTGGCTTTCAGTTTACAAAATGTTTTTGAAGATCTATGCTTTCATATTTTCTACTTTTTAATTAAATTAATTGAAGGGATACTTACTTACAACTGCTTTCAAAATTAAAGAAATTTTAATTTGAAAACATTTTCCCGGACAAATTAAAGCTTTTAAAAAGTATTTTTCCCGATTTGTTCTTTAAAAGTAATTTTTAATTACAATGGATAATTTAAAGTCCAGTTGAAATTGTATAGCTTCGTTTGTATATAAAGAAAAATGACAAATAATTTTTTTAAAAGAGTAAATATATTGCTTTTTTTTAAAGCGACGTCGCTTAAACACGATAGGGTACTATCTCACTTAATATATCATAAACCACAGTAAAGGTCGATACCTCACTTCGGTCAAAAGTTATTGCAGCAAAAATCACTTAAATACAATATCCCTTTGGAGAAAGTTTGCTCAGTAAAAACATCTAAAAGGAAATTTAATTTATGTTTCTCGTGAAAATTCCGTAGAATTCTTTATTTTCCAATTAATACAGAACAACCAACCCTCTTCCAAACCCTTTTCAAACAAAACAGTACAATTTTAACCCTGCTTTTCGAGTTTTCTAACCCTTCAATAACTTGATTAAATTTCTTTTTGAAAGTTTTCGATCAAAGAAAATTGTTACAATAAAACAAGAGTACATTAAGTTAATCAATTGGATCTTATTCTAGATCAAATGAATAATTTATAGTTTGCCAAAATAGCCGATTTTTTCGTATACTTGAAAACGCTGTTGTATAGCCGGCAGACATAATTCAGGAATAGTTTTAAAACTAATTTGTATTACGGTAATAACAAACTCGGATGCACATCCGACATTTAGCGGACCAGCTCCAACAAAGTAAAAAAAAGCAGACTCTATTTATCGTGCTTTAGGAAAATTATTTTCGATTAATTTAAGAAGTAAAATTAAATTTTTGCGCTTTATTAAAAAGATTTTTATTTTTGTCACTTATCTCCGAAAATTTCAGTAAAGATTTAATAGTCCTTAAACTTAGACATGTTTCAGAAAGATTTCCCAAAGTTCGGAAAACTTGCGGGCTTTATCGGAAAACTGTAAAGAAAAACATTTAAAATTATAAAGTTTGATTGATTTCGAGGGTCAAGGGAAAGGATGGGTCTGAAGTAATGAAAGCTTCTGTTTGATATGAAATATACAGTGTGTTCTAGAACCAAAAAATTGTGTTGAATTTTTGCTTGCTTTCAGTATTTACCGTACAAGTTTACCTAAAAGGTTACTTATGCTTATGAAAGAAAATATAATTAACAATAGAATGTAAACTATATATATATATATATATATATATATATATATATATATATATATATATACATATATATATATATATATATATATATATATATATATATATATATGTATATATATATATATATATATATATATATATATATATATATATATATATATATATATATATATAATATATATATATATATAGATGAATTAATTGTGTTACAATATCCTCTGATGCTTTGCGACATCTATTCTACATGACTCTCTGTCAATTCAGAGATGTTCATCTAACTGTTTGAAGAAAGACGTAAACTGCTAACCCAGGGAAAGAGAAATACCTTTCAGTTTGTAGAAACTAACAAAATCCTTAAAAAGTCCATTAAAGAAGATAAAACTCGGTTAAAGACAGAGATAAAAAGAACTGTAGAACAAAAACATGAAAGCACTCCGACAAAGCCTAGGAAAAGCTACAATACAAAACTTATGAAAATGCAGAAGATGTAAAAGATCGAGAAAAAATAACACACATGATTCAAACATACTAGCAGAACTGGTATGAACAAAAAAACTGCTCACCAAATGAACTCAAAGAACGTCGAAATAGAAAGATAATTAATGTTAATTCAGAAGAAATACCAGAGATAACAGATGAAAGAATATTAACAACACTAAAAACCATGGAAAACAATAAAACACCAGGACTTGACGGAGAATTAACAGAATTAATGTGAGAAGGAGGTATAGGTGCTGAAACTCTTATTCAATAAATGTCTAGAAGAAGAGAAGATAACAGAAAATTGGAAACAGCTTCAGTGATTTTACTTTTTAAAAAATGTGATAAGACTAAGTCAGACAATCACCGTCCAATATCAGTACTTTCACAAATATACAAATTGCTTACCAAAATAATAATTAATAGATTGGAAAACAAGCTGGAATTAAACCAATCGGAAGAGCAGGTTGGTTTCAGGAAATTTTAGTACTTGTGATCATATCTTAACTATCAGAACTTTAATAGAGAAAGGAACTGAATCTAATTTAAAGTTGAACCTGGTACTTATAGATTATTAAAAGGCTTTTGATAGTATCTAGAGTTGGGCCATCGAAAGAGCCTTGAATAAGATCAGAATAGACTATAGGTACACTCAGCTCATAAGAGCAATTTACAGCAAGACTCAAATGATAGTGGAAATGTATAGTAAAACAAATCCTATACCTGTCAAACGCGAAGTAAGACGGGGAGATTCCATGAGCCCAAAACTATTTGTAGCAGCATTAGAAGAAGTTTTCAAATAACTCGAATGAGAAAAAAGGGGATCAGTATAAATGGACAAAAGTTAAATCATCTGTGTTATGGTGATGATGTATAGCTAATATCACATAATTTTTATGACATACAGGAAATGATTACTGAACTACAAAACAAATCAGAGAGGGTAAGACTATTGCTGAATAGAGATAGGACAAAGGCTATGACAAACGAAGCAAGTTCGCGAGGTTTGACAATAGAGGGCAGAACACTTGAATACGTTGAGGAATACATCTACCTAGAGCAAATAATAAAGTGTGGAAAAACAAATTAAACGGCCGAAGTACAGAGAAGAATCAGACTGTCATAGGGAGCATTTGGCAAACAAAGGAAAATACTAAGGTCGCTCCTTGATTTGTCGGTGCAGTATCATTTTTCTCGGTGTGCTCGTACCAATTCGGTATTGAAAACATGCCGAACGCTTATATTTCAATGAAACCCACCTGACTTGCGTGAGATGCGTGAGC
This sequence comes from Pachyrhynchus sulphureomaculatus, assembly GCA_019049505.1. NCBI lineage: Eukaryota > Metazoa > Arthropoda > Insecta > Coleoptera > Curculionidae > Pachyrhynchus > Pachyrhynchus sulphureomaculatus. The sequence goes on along the minus strand of CM032452.1, from coordinate 120,583,472 downwards.
CCGCGCAAGTCAGGTGGGTTTCATTGAAATATAAGCGTTCGGCATGTTTTCAGTACCGAATCGGTACCAAGAATACCGAGAAAAACGGTACTGCACCGACAAATCAGGAAGCGGCCTAACTAACAAAAGAATTCCTCTGAAACTAAGAAAGATGGTATTCGATCCATGCATTCTACCAGTTCTCATCTACGCGGCCCAGACATGGACATTGACTAAGAAGATGATGGACCCACTGAGTAAAACATAGAGAGTAATGGAACGCCAGATGCTGAATATAAGAATACAAGACCGAATTAGAAACGAAAGTATAAGACAAAAGATCAAAGTGATAGACGTAGGAGAACAGGTAGCAGGTTTGAAATGGAGATGGACAGGTTCGAGCGGGAAGCTCGAGAAGGTGCGCTTCTGCAATTAAGTGCCAGCCGTGGTCTGGCCGCTTTGTTTGGAAAGACTTTAAATAAGTCACCGGCAGAGTGCAACGTAAGCATCTATTTTGTCATGGTTTTCCGTTAGTACTTGAATAAGGAGTAAAATTGTGTTCTTTGTATTTGCTGAACCTAGCCCAACTGATGAGCCGTGATACGGCGAAACGCGTCTTGAGATGGTCTGGCAAATACAAAGAACACTTTGGGAACTCCTGAAATGCGGATCTTTCGATTCGCCTTTAGTTGCTTTACCAACGCCATCTATGCCTTCGAGCGGAAAGCTCGAGAAGGTGCGCTTCTGCGATTAAGTACCAGCCGTGGTCTGGCCGCTTTGTTTGGAAAGACTGTAAATAAGTCACCGATAGAGTGCAGTATAAGCAACTATTTTGTCATGGTTTTCCGTTAGTACTCGGATAAGGACTGAAGTTGTGTTCTTTGTATTTGCTGAACCTAGCCCAACTGATGAGCCGTGATACGGCGAAACGGGAAGCTCGTGAAGGTGCGCTTCTGCAGTTAAATACCAGCCGTGGCCGCTTTGTTTGGAAAGACTTTACATAAGTCACCTGCAGAGTGCAGCATAAGCATCTATTTTGTCATGGTTTTCCGTTAGTACTTGGATAAGGAGTGGAATTGTGTTCTTTGTATGCTGAACCTAGCCCAACTGATGAGCCGTGACACGGCGAAACGCGTCTTGGAATGGTCTGGCAAATACAAAGAACACTTTGGGAACTCCTGAAATGCGGATCTTTCGATTCGCCTTTAGTTGCTTTACCAACGCCATCTATGCCTTCGAGCGGGAAGCTCGAGAAGGTGCGTTTTCTGCGATTAAGTACCAGCCGTGGTCTGGCCGCCTTGTTTGGAAAGACTGTAAATAAGTCACCGACAGAGTGCAGTATAAGCATCTATTTTGTCATGTTTTTCCGTTAGTACTCGGAGAAGGACTGAAGTTGTGTTCTTTGTATTTGGTACCGAGCACACTGATAAAAATGATACTGCACCGACAAATTAGGGAGCGACCTTAGTATTTTCCTTTGCTTGCCAAATATTCCATATGCCAGTCTGACTCTTCTCTGTACTTCTGCCGTTTAATTTGCTTTTCCACACTGGCTTCGTTTGTCATAGCCTTTGTCCTATCTCTATTCAGCAATAGTCCTAGTCTCTCTGATTTGTTTTGTAGTTCAGTACTCATTTCCTGTATGTCATCAAAATTATCTGATATTAGCACTACATCATCACCATAACGCAGATGATTTAACTTTTGTCCATTTATACTGATTCCCTTTTTTTCCTATTCCAGTTCTTTGAAAACTTCTTCAAATGCTTACTTCGCGTTTGATAGGTATAGGATTTGTTTACTATCCGTTCCCACTATCATCTGAGACTTGTTGCTCTTATGAGCTGAGTATACCTAGAGTCTATTCTGATCTTATACAAGGCTCTTTCGACGGCCCAGCTCTAGATACTATCAAAAGCCCTTTGATAATCTATAAGTACCATATATACGATTTTAAATTATATTCAGTGCCTTTCTCTATTAAAGTTCTGATAGTTAAGAGATGATTACAAGTACTAAAATTTCCTGAAGCCAAGCTGTTCTAACGATTGGTTCAATTCCAGCTTGTTTTCCAATCTATTAATTATTATTTTGGTAAACAATTTGTATATTTTTGAAAGTAATGATATTGGATGGTGATTTTTTGATTTAGTCTTATCACCTCTTTTAAAAAGTAAAATCATTGAAGCTGTTTCCAATTTTCTGTTATCTTCTCTTCTTCCAGACATTTAGAAGAAGAGTTTCAGCACCTATACCTCCTTCTGTTCTATTCTGTTAATTATCCGTCAATTCCTGGTGTTTTATTGTTTTGCATGGTTTATAGTGTTGTTAATATTCTTTCATCTGTTATCTCTGGTATTTCTTCTGAATTAACATTAATTATCTTTCTATTTCGACGTTCTTTGAGATCATTTGGTGGGTAGTTTTTTTGTTCATACCAGTTCTGATAGTATGTTTGAATCATGTGTGTTATTTTTTCTCGATCTTTTACATCTTCTGCATTTTTATAAGTTGTGTATTCTAGCTTTTCCTCGGCTTTGTCGGAGTGCTTTCATGTTTTTGTTCTGTTCTACAGTTTTTCTATCTTTGTCTTTAACTGAGTTTTATCTTCTTTAATGGACTTTTTAAGGGTTTTGCTAGTTTCTACAAACTGAAAGGTATTACCCTTTCCCTGGGCTAGCAGTTTACATCTTTCTTCAAACAGTTAGATGAACATCTCTGAATTGACAGAGAGTCATGTAGAATAGGTATTACAAGGCATATATATGTATATATATATATATATATATATATATATATATATATATATATATATATATTTATATATATACATAAATAATGATTCTCCTGCCTGCACAAGAGTAGCAACCCTGGTCCTTGGAAATTTATTTCAAGAGAAAAAGATATGGGGTACATATCTGTTCACATTTAGAAGACATTATTTCAGTGGCAGATTAGGGGATCGCCTTCTCCTGGACTGACGTAAGAAGGGATTTTTGTCTCGAGATGTTCCTCTCCGGCCAGCCATTTATTTTTTCGAGAAGTGGCGCGCTCTCCTTGGTCATTGATCGAGAAATACGTGAAAAGATATTTCTCGTCGAAATAGTGAATGCACCTTCGAGGTCTTTTGCCTCTGGACAAAATCCTGCATTCTTATTAAGAAATAACTATCTAAGGCCGATCGGTTAATACACAATAAAAATATTTTGTTAACTATAAATATTACCAAATTAACTTGTCATACGGAACACTTTGTATCAACGTAAACGCTGCACGCGCTTATTTAACGTTAACATTTCAGGATGTTACATTTGAAATGAAAACTCTTCCGACATTCCAGACAGCTCCCCGAACCAAAAAGTCAAGCATTACACGTCAAAATTTTCCAGATAGAATTCAAAAGTTGCCACCAGCGTTCGCAAAATGTTTAACAATACCGACTTCTGCTTGGCATATGTTACATCGCCGTGTTATACACAAAAACAAAACTTTATTGTTTTAAATGACATTATTAAATACGGGTTTAAAACGCCCATGAATAAATATGTAAATTACGTTGTACTTACTTTTACGTTTAAAATTCAATTCTGAAAGTTTCGGAGGCTGGTTTTGTTACTTTAAGTAGCTTTGTTGAAGCATCTGATGCAGTTACGCATTCAACCATTATATTTTAATTAATTTAGTTTTTGTATATTTAAATAATACCAAAACTTAGGGGTTACATACTCCATGAATTTTCAAAAATTCCAATTTTTTATATGCATTTTTATGCTCTATATTTCAAAGAATTATTGAAAAAAAACTTTTTTAAGAAAATTCCATTCCATTACAAAGTTATAATATAAATGTGACCTGGCGTCGGATTGGGACCGCTACCTATCTTAGGACACTGTCTGCAACAACACGTAGGCTAAAAAGTTTTTGGTCTAGCTACTTAAAACACATTTTTTTTGCAAAATTCGACTTTATTCATCAACATAGTCTCCTTCAAACGCGATACAATTGGTCCAATGCTTTTCTATCAATAGGCATCATGACTAATTTTGAAAAACTATTTCATGATGTTCTTACGGAACTACTATTTCCAAAGAAATATATATTTCTGGAGAAATTACAGGTTTCCTAGCATAAAATTGGCATTTTTTAAACTAATTTTGAATTTCACACCAAAACGCTAGCAGGTGTCATGGCGTCTGCTCGTGACGTCACACCTTTGTAAACTACATGTCAACAACAGTGAAGTATACAGTGTCTATACAATAATTTTGTTACTTTGTGTGTTTAAAATAAATTCTAAAGTGTATAAGTGGTGTGCGGTCCCTCATTGTAAAAACACATCGATAAAAACTTCTAATAAGTTATCTGTTTACGTTCCAAACAAGAAAACAATAAGAAATAAGTGGCTAACTCTTGCACGGCGAGACCTAGCAGTTATTTATGGTATTATAAATAAGGTGTGTCGTAATAATCTTCTTTGAGAAATTGTTAATTATCTAAATAATACCTTTAGATAGGCACATCACTATTGAGGTTAAGTTTTATTTCTTTAATGTTATCATCCACTACTGTTTATTTAATGAATACTTTATTATTTTTCCAGTTGCCAAATGATATGGACAATTTTCATAACAATCATAACCTAACCTAAAACTAATGAAACCATGACGTAGAAAAAAATTGCAGTTTTTATGGGTTTTTGAGTTTTAAATTGTAGTTTTAATATAGATTACTAATAAACTTACATAGAAGTTTTGTTATTTCTCAGTTCTGCTGAGCAAAAGTCTTTGTTTGACTCAAGAGACTCTCCAAGCATCAACAAATCAATTCTAGGTAAATTAGAGCTATTTACTTTGATAAATCTGTCTTCTATCGCTAACGTTTCTTGGTTCTAGTTTTTGTAGCACAAAACTAGGCAACTCGATAGTTTGAAACCATAAATTAATTGATAAACGGTGCAGAGATTATCGTTAACACAAGTCAAGTTCGACCAAAATAATGTTTACTTAGGCGTGACGTCATTCGCTCTGATGGGTGTTCCACATAACATGGAGGACAAAAATAATATTGATCTTACTTTTAATATAAAAATAAGAACATTTTTTAGAAACTTTTTAATCTCTTTCATTATTTAAAGTCATAATTTCAGTGATTCATTGTCACTGTCATCACGCCTATTCTATGCCTTTCTTGTAGTAGAAGGATTTGTCTTTGCCTTCAAAATAGGCTTCAGTTTCGACGATAATTTCTTTCCTGCGAGCTGTTTATTGAGGTCTGCGAATAGATAATAGTCGCTGGGGGCCAAATCTGGAGAATACGGTGGACGAGGAAGCAATTCGAACTTCAATTCATTCAATTTTGCCATCGTAACCATTGACTTGCGACACGGTGCCAGATGCCAAAACCTTCCCAGCCGACTGTTGTGTCTTTGGTCGCTTCGGGCGGCTTTCATCGGCTGCTGTCCACTAAGCTGACTTCCAATTTGATTTCGGTGTGTAGTAGTGGATCCATGGATCCTTTTTATTTCGCTTAAACAAGTCCAAACAGCGCTCAGAATCATCAACACGTTCTTGTTTTTGGTCAACTCTGAGCAAACGTGGTACCTGTTTCAAACAGAGCTTTGTCAGGCCCAAATGTTCATGCAAAATATGACCAACACGTTCTTTTGATATTTTCAGGACGTTAGTTAACTCACGCAATTTCACTTGACGGTCATCCAAAACAATTTTGTGGATTTTTTAATGTTTTCCGGTTAACCACCTCATTTGGGCGTCCAGAGCGTTAAGCATCATTTGTATCTGTACGACTGCGTTTAAATTCAGCATACCAGTAAATGATGAGTGATTTTCCAGGGGCAGAGTCTCCGTAACACTTACCAAGCCATTGCTTTACTTGAACGGTAGTTTTTCCCATCGAAAAACAGTGTTTAATCAACACACGAAATTCGATTTTTTCCATTGTTTTGAAAATATTTTTCATATTTTAGCGTCACTAAAACCACTGTAACTCGTAAATTAATCGTCGAAATGTCATGAAATTTTGACACATATCGTTTGAAGATTAGTACATCGATGTGTCAGACCAAAAAATTTTCAGCCTACGTGTTATATAATCGCCATTTTTTTATATTATTCACTAAGTAACCTTCAAAATATTTTTTTTTAAAATATAGGTACTTTTTGCAGCGTCCAGGTGTATGTAACCTCTTAAGATCTAGTTATAGGTTCGTGGCAATGTACTTAAGCTAGGGATTCGGCTTTGCCTTAAGTAAATAATTTTTTAAAAATATTACAGCCCATGAATTTATCATTTTTACTCTTCAGCTAAGCTGGTTAGAGGTACAAACATACAGTTCGTAGGTGCGGAATCATACTAATGCGAATCCAAATTAAGACTTAACCAACTGCATTATTTAAATTAACCAATATAAAGATTTAATTGCAAGTAAATATCAAAATGGAAGCCTGCATGATCATTTTTTAATACGAATTTTATTGTTTTCCGTGACATTTTAACGCGATCACTACAAGCAGTAAATTTTTAATGATGCATTATTATATCTCTCAAGGACACTTTGGGTTTAAATAGCGTAGCGTTTATTGACGAAATTAGGTATTTAACAGTGTTTTACGACATCTATAACGTTTATTAAGATTGGTGAATAGTGGAAAATATTGGGACATAGTGATTACTGTTTTTGATAACCGAAAACATAATATTTTCGGAATACATGAATATACGAATTTTTGAAAATTCCAGGTGTATGTAACCCCGTAACTAAAGCACCGTTTCAACGAAAGAAGAGGCTAAGTTAATTAGGTCCTTGACATCTTAAGATCCAATATGTATTTTCACGTTTTTTTTTAGTCAATAATGTATAATAGTTACAGTATTTTAGCTACCTAATAGCCAATAAATCACTCTAGCTCAATCTAAGTATAAAAGTGCACAACAAATATTTACTACCTAAATATTTGTTTAATTATAAATAAATAAAATAAAATTACACGCACAAGAGCGACTCGCCACTTGCACACTTAAAAGTATATATACAAACTTTCACCATACGTCAAGAAACATTTTTTTTTGTACTAGATAAACTATCAGACGTAATGTACTCGTGATAATTTTCGCTTACTCTACACCCTCTGGAGGATATTCCAAATTTTTTTGATTAATACTTTTTAAGATAAGGGAGGGACATCAATTTTTTTCAATTTTTATTAAAATAATACAAGGAAAAGTATGTACAAGAATTACATCATATACATATATATTTTTAAACTCGTGTTTTCACCAAGCTTTCATTTAACACCCCACCTTAGAAAAAAAAAAATGTTTTACTTCCCCCTTACAAGCTCAATACTCAATACTGTTTATTCATGCTAAATACGAAAAACTGTCTTTCACAGGTCAATAAATAATGATATAATAACAAAAACCTGAACTAACCCCTTAAGTCAAAATTTAACTTTCAAAACTACACGCCTTTGATTGGGCAATCAATTCCTATATTTGTGCCAAATTTCAACTTTATATGTCAAATCGTTTGGAGAAAATCGGGTGTGACAAACAGACCCCGAAGTGTTCAATTTAATACGTAGGTTGAAAAGTTTTTTGGACTAGCTACTTAAAACACATTTTTTTTTTTTGCAAAATTCGACTTTATTCATCATTATAGTCTCCTTCAAAGTGTTACAATCAGTTCAACATTTTTCTAACATTTCTATACCTTTCTTGTAGAAGGATTTGCCTTCAAAATTGGCCTCAGTTTCGGCGATAACTTCTTCACTGGAGTCAAATCTCTTTCCTGCCAGCATTTTTTTGAAGTTTGCGAATAGATAATAGTCGCTGAGGGCTAAATCTGGAGAATACGGTGGATGAAGAAGCAATTCGAACTTCAGTTCATGCAATTTTGTCATTGTAACCGTTCACTTGTGACACGGTGCACTGTCTCGATGAAAGAGCACTTTTTCTTGTTCATTTGGGGCCGTCTCTTTGCGATTTCTGCCTTCAAACGGACCAATAACTTTATATAATATTCGTTATTGATGGTTTTTCCCTTCTCAGCATAATCGATGAAAATTATTCCATGCGCATCTCAAAATACAGAGGCCAAAACCTTCCCAGCCGACTGTTGTGCTTTCACCGGCTGCTGTCCACTAAGCTGACTGCCGGTTTGATTCCGGTATGTAGTAGTAGATCCATGTTTCATCCATTGTCACATATCGCATTGCGCTTAAACAGGTCCAGACAGCGCTCAGAATCATCAACGCGTTGTTGTTTTGGTCCACTGTGAGCAAACGCGGTACATATTTCGAACACAGCTTTCTTATGCCCAAATGTTCATGCAAAATGTGACCAACACGTCCTTTTGATATCTTTAGGGTGTCAGCTATCTCACGCAATTTCACTTTACGGTCATCAAAAACAATTTTGGGGATTTTTTGATGTGTTCCGGTGTAACCACCTTATTTAAGCGTCCAGAGCGTTCAGCATCATTTGTATCTGTACGACCGCATTTAAATTCAGCATACCAGTAAACGATGAATGATTTTCCAGGGACAGAGTCCTCGTAACACTTACCAAGCTATTGATTTGCTTGAACGGCATTTTTTTTTTTTCCCATCAAAAAACACAAAATTCGATTTTTTTTCATTGTTTTGAAAATATCAAAAGTAGCGTCATTAAAACCACTGTAACTTTTTTTTTTTTTTTATGGGTCTAGCACACGTGCTACAGGGAAGTCCCCTAAAGCGCTACAGGAGCGACACGTGTGCGGAGAAAGCGATTCACGTTGTTCTTGAATCGCTGTAGATTGTACTCGATGGGAAACACAGTCCTGGGTAAACCATTCCAAAGGTATGATGTTCTCCATATAAAAGACTGCTTGAAAAGCGTTGTACGAGGAGTAACAAGCTGAACCTCATACGGATGTGAAGCATTAGCGCGACGCGTACCTCTAATATGCACCGCTCTGGGAGGAATTAAACGGGCCACATCCTTCGAACACTTTCCATGAAAGTACTTGTAGAATAGGCTCAAGTCGCCAACCGTTCTTCGATGTTCCAGCGAATCAAGGCCGTCGGTCAGTTCCGGGTGTCCAATCAGACGAACAGCTCTTCTCTGGATAGAATCCAACAAATGCAGTGTATGTTTGGTAGCGGAGCTCCAAACATGGGAGCAGTATTCCATAGTTGGTCGAATTTGAGCTTTGTAAAGAATTAACAGTTGTTGTGGAGTGTAAAGCTTTCTGGTTCGAAACAATATTCCCAACTTTTGAGAAGCTCTTCTTGCTATGCCTGCAACATGTTCATGCCAGGACATATTTGCTCCCAAATTAACGCCTAACAGATTGAGTGACGATGTTAGAGAGATGGAGTGCCCCGACATAACTATGTCGGGTTCTGCAACGTTAACTTTTTTAGAAAAAAACTGCCGCCTGGGTTTTTGTAGCGTTAAATTCCACTTGGTTACTGTCACCCCAAGATAGAATTTCTTCCAGGTCTTTGTTAAGTTGAATGACTTCCTGGTGTCTGCCGATATTCGTCTGAGTAGTCGATGTCCGAGCGTTCAAAGTGAATGAAGAGATAAGTGTACTGTCATCTGCAAAGCTGTAGACTGGATTCTCGGTCTTTTCCAGCAGATCGTTAATATAAATGAGGAAGAGAGTAGGAGACAGTATGGAACCTTGGGGCACACCGGCGTTGATAGTGAAGGTGTTAGAAAGAAATCCGTCAACTGCCACTCGTAAAGAACGCTCTCTGAGGAAACATGAGAGCCACAAACAGAACTTTTCAGACATACCATAAGAACGTAGCTTAGCCAACAGCCCATCGTGCCAAACACGGTCAAATGCCTTGGATATGTCAAGAGCAACCGCTCGAGATTCTCCAAAGTGTTCAATTGCGTTGTTCCAAACATGTGTTACATAAGTCAGAAGATCTCCTGTTGATCTATTTTTACGAAAGCCATATTGGTGATCACTAATAATGTTGAATCCTTCAAGATATTTTAGAAGATGCTGATTGATAGCCTTTTCCATGACTTTCGATATTATTGAGAGTAGTGCGATTGGTCGGTAGTTATTTGGCAAGGTCTTCTTCTTGCCTTTTTTAGGTATCGGCTGAACTGTGGCACATTTCCAGCAGGAAGGAAATATTTCCTTTCTGTAGGATAGGTTGAAAAGTCTACAGAAAACTGGTGTTAGTTCCCTCGCACAGTTCTTGAGAACTATGGCAGGTATTCCGTCAGCGCCTGAAGCCTTTTTGGTGTCTAGCTTCATCAAAATACGTTTTATCATACGCTGTCTGAAGACAATATCGGGCATCCTTGACTTTTTTTTGTACTAGGTCATCGAGTGGGATGTCAAATGAAAGCTTGTAAAAACACGAGTTCAAAAATATATATAATGTCTTACATGCACACACTTTTTTTTGTATTATTTTGAAAAAATCGCGAAAAATCGCTCTCCTCTATCTCAAAAAGTATTAATCCAAAAATTTTGAAAAAATTCTGGAATATTCTGCACGGAGTGAAGATTGAACGAAAATTATCACGAGTGCATTACCTTTAATAATTTTATCTGGTATATAAAAAAAACAAAAATTTCAAGGGCATCAGTTTTCAGTAAAGATCGGAAACAAACTTTGTTGAAAACTCATTAGGCGTGTGTTTTGTGAAGTCACTGACCATTTTATACCTCCGTAACAAAAATTGTTATTTCAGAAGCAATTAACGTACGGAACACTAACTGCGCAAGTTCAACTTGCACTTGACCGGTTATTTTTACGGACCTCGTATAATTTTCCTGATAGTTTTTAAGATTTTTTTATTTCGCTCATCCTGTACAGGGTATTCCAAATTGGACACTTTTAAAGGTAAACCCCTTTATCTAAAGGAGATAGACGAAAACTGATGTCGAGGTCTGAGGCTCAATTTTAATGATAAACTCAATGGTGAAAACCGCATATCGATATCTAGTACCGTTTCAGATATACAGGGTGTTTTTCAAAAATCTGCATTTTGGAAAAATGTTTGTAATTCTTTTCCTATTGAAAATTTTTGATTTCTGTAAAAATATTCTTAAAGCACTTTTTCACATGGAATTCAACAGTGTAAGTTACATTTTTCTACAACTAATATTTTAATAGTTATTAACGCAAAAATATACTTTTTAAATGAGATACCCTATATATTTTTCCTTATCCGAATAGAGCTTTAAATTGCCATTCTAAAAATATAGCACACTTTATATTTTGCTTAAATCTACTTCAAAATATAAGGGTTTTCAGTTTTTGCGCGAGTTTTAAATGCACATTTTGTGTAGTAGACTTTGGACGGAGCGGAAATATCAATTGTTTAGAGTCATAACTACAATGAAATTTACTAAATGCTATAGTACTTTAAACTATGTAGAAAATAAAACAAAAACAACAATAAAACAATTTATCCCAAGTAGAGCAAACTAAAACAAAACAATTTTCTATAAGAAATGTTCGAAATCTCGACCAGTTTCATTTATACATAGGCAGCATCTTTTCTGGACACTTCTTACCGAGTTGATTAGTTCAAGAGAAGTGAGAGCTGCAAAACTCTGTATCACTGCGACTTCTAACTCTTGCCTAGTGTTTGTCGGCAATTTAAAAATTAGGTCTTTCAATCTTCCCCAGAGCTAGAAGTCCATGGATGTTAAATCCGGTGACCTTGCCGGCCAACGGTTCGGACCTTGGTTGGCTATCCAGTTATTGTCGAAACTGGCCGATAAAAAATTGCTGATAACTGTAGCGTAATGAGGGTGTGCCCCGTCAGGTTAAAATAATACATTTCTAAGGTCCATTAACGACAGTTCATCAACAAGAGGTTCTATTTGCCGCCTTAGAATTTCTAAATATCTCTGAAAGATGAGTGTTCCTTCGTAAATAAATGCACCTATAACCCTGCCTCTAAAAATTCCTGCCTACACATTAAATCCAAATCTGCCTTGATTTCTTTGCTCCACAACTAAATGAGGATTTTCTTGGGCCCACGTATAAGAATTGTAACGGTTAAAAATACCTGCATTACTTACATAAGCTTCGTCTGTCCAAATGCAATTTAATGAAAAATTCGAAACATGGTTACAATTCTCCAGAAACCATTGGCAAAAATCCATACGCCATTGAAAATTTCCGTCTCTAAGGTGATGAACTTTTCTTGTCCTGTATGGCCTAAATTTGTGCTTCTTCAAAGTACGACTTACGTTAGTTCTTGGTAGTCCAGTGTATTCTTTAACTGTCGGCTTGAAGTGTTGGGATTCTAAACGATAGTTCCTAAAACTACTATTTCTTCTAACTCCTTATCCCTGTTTGATGCATAATTTATGAGTCGTTTCTTTTCAAACTAGCCACTATTAACTAGGTTATGTCGCAATCGAGCGAATATATCCTTAAAGGGTTGACGCCGGTCTGGATACTGTTCGTGGTATAAATTACTTGCCGCTTCCGAATTTTTCCGGTTTGTATGAAACACACTCTCATATCCCATTTTTCGTAATTTTCAAACTTCGTTGCGATTTATTTGACAATTCAATAACTGATCCTGAAGTAAAATTTGACAACTACAAGTAAACAAATTAAACCGTATGGCCGCTCCGTCCACCTTCTTCACAAAATGTACATTTAAAACTCGCGTAAAAACTGAAAACCTTTATATTTTGAAGTAGATTTAAGCGAAATATAAAGTGTGCCATATTTTTAGAATGGTAACTTAAACCTCTATTCGTATAAGGAAAAATATACAGGATATCCCATTTAAAAAATATATTTTTGCGTTAATAACTACTAAAATATTAGTTGTAAAAAAAATGTCACTTACACTTTGAAATCCACGTGAAAAAGTGCTTTGAGAATGTTTTTACAGAAATCAAAAATTTTCAATAGGAAAAGAATTACAAACATTTTTCCAAAATGTAGATTTTTGAAAAACACCCTACCCTGTATATCTGAAACGGCATTAGATATCGATATGCGGTTTTCACCATTGAGTTTATCATAAAAATTGAGTCTCAGACACCCACATCAGTTTTCGTCTATCTTCTTTAGATAAAGAGGTTTACCTTTAAAAGTGTCCAATTTGGACCACTCTGTACAAAAATCAATTAGGTTACATTTGAGCCTTTCAGGCCCTGAACAGACGAGAACATAAATAAATATTCAAAGCACAAACATTAAGTTGTTCTACAAATAAATTTATTAAATTAATTAAGAGCATTAGGTGTCTTAAATGTAAAATACGAGCTTTATCTTCATAAAATTATTATCTTCATAAAATATAAATTAGTGCAATTTAAAGGGTCAAAAGGGTGTAATCAAATTAAAATTATTTTAGGACCCTTGTCCGAAATCGGCTGGTATATTAAAATCCTGACGAATAAGACTCGGGTGAAAAAAATAGTAATTAGGACGACTCTAAAACCGAAATTAACGACTTCACTTATTTTTCTGAATACTTACATGAGGTGTTAAAGTCTCGAGATGGCAGTACTAACAAAAAAAATCGTATGATTTTCAGTTAGTGTCAGCTCACAGAAAATTCGTGTAAAATTTTCGTGACATTTTTTGTAATACGATGGCGCTATTGAGATGTGAAATTACCATTGTTGTAAAATTTGCTCAGAAATTGGCGGCCGAGTAATTTGTTTACAGTGAGCGTTAAAAAAAAAACAGTTTTGTGAATCGATTTTTACGATTTTAGTAAAGGCTTAACTCAACAACAATGTCTCGAATCACTTCGTTCAACTTTTGGTAATGAATTGCCATCAAAAAATACTGTTTACAATTGGTTTGGTAGCATCTGAGAAAAAAAATACAGCCTGTATTTGTCTATCCTGCCTGAGACTACGAAATCCTAAATTTTTTTCTCAGATGTTAGAACTTCTAAAATCCATCAATCTCAGCGGGTCGTTCCCCCCTCATAGGGATGATTTTCGACTTTATTAGGAAGATGATCTAGTTGTGTTGAATGTTTGGCACAATGAGATAAAAGTACTTCACCCTGCCGCACGCCTCTTTCGATTCGAAATTTGCTGGTGAATTGATGAGTTTGTGTAATAACATTGGAATATCGATGATCAATACATCACTCAGCAAGCGCTTCCAAAAGTTTCAGCTGATTTACAGAATCAAAAGCATTTTCGAAGTCCACAAATGTGGACACAAGAGGCTTATTATATTCTATACATTTTTCAAGAAGAAAAATTTCCGGCCGAATGGTACAGAGGAATTACTATACTGAACACAACTGTCAAAATTTATGAGGGCATCATTAATGCGTTTCATTATGTAACGATTTATGTTTTTGTTATCTACATACCACCTAATGTCTCACTCGCAGAATTTGTCGCTCTTGCAGAACATCTTGAGTCTCTTTGTTTCCTCTGTGGTGCTAATGTTCTCATCGTGGGTGATTTCAATCTACCCGCATTATCCTCCTCTCTAAACGACCCCAAGGTTGAATGCCTACGAAACGTCTGTAACATGTTCTCTTTAAATCAATACAATGGCGTTCCCGATTTTAACAACCGAATACTAGATCTTGTGCTTTCCAATCTTCACTGCTCGGTTTCTAGGGATCTCGTTCCTCTTGTTGCAGAGGATCTACACCACCCTACTCTTGATGTTGAGATTTTCTTTAGGGATACGGAGCGGCGTGGGATCTCTGGTAATACAGAGGGTTCTAGCTACAATTTTCGAAAGGCTAATTTTCCCCTTCTCTATGAGGCTTTTCTACACATTGATTGGTCTAACTTATATAGTTTAGATGATGTGAATCAGGCATGTGGAATGTTATACCACTCACTATATAATGTGCTTGATTCCTATGTACCAAAATCTATGATTCACAAGAGAGATTTCCCAGTATGGTATACATCGGACATAATTAGGGCGATTAAGAGGAAGCACAGGGTCTTTAAAAAGTACAAAAGTTCCAAATCCCCTAAGCTAAAAAACCAGTTCAATGAATTGCGTGCCCGAGTAAAAACTATGATTGACATAGCGTATGATGATTATAACTCCATAAGTAATGAGCCTAAAACCTTCTGGGCGTTTGTGAAATCACGGAAATCCTCTTTTTTCATCCCTGAGATAATCAGGGATGGGGCGACCCAGTATTCAGACCCACAGGATATTGTAAACTCGTTTGCTAACTTTTTTAGTAGTGTTTATACTGGTCCGTCCACTCAAGAATCTGCCACTTTTCTACCAAATACCAGTACGCTCATAAATCTCAAAAATATCTCGTTTGACGAGATCTTGATTGCTTCTAAAAGGCTAAAAATTAAATCTACTCAGGGTCCTGACAAAATTCCATGCTTTTTGGTGAGGGATTGCATTTCTGCCTTCTTGGAGCCGCTCGCTTTTATCTTTAATCTTTCTCTTAAAACTAATACTTTTCCAAACACTTGGAAGGAAGCACGAATCACACCTGTCTTTAAAAAGGACAATTCCACTGAAATTTCAAATTACAGGCCAATATCAATCCTGTCTGCCTTTGCGAAGGTCTTTGAGACGGCAGTGTACGAGCGGGTTGGGACCCAGGTGGCCCAACTGATCACATCCAATCAACATGGCTTTATTTCTAAACGGAGCACTATTACTAACCTAACGTGTTTCACCCAATACGTAAGCGAGGCTTTGCATAGGCGCCAACAGGTTGATACGCTCTATACTGACTTTTCGAAGGCCTTTGACAGGGTGGATCATGGGTTGTTCCTGGCAAAAATTGATGCTATGGGATTTGATAACAACTTGGTCAGTTTTTTTGCTTCCTAGCTCACTGGTAGATCTCAGTATGTCGAAATTCGCGGTCACAAGTCTGCAAGCTTCTCAGCAATGAGTGGTGCGCCACAGGGAAGCAACTTGGCTCCTCTGATTTTCTCTCTCTTTATTAATGACATAGTCTCTGATATTTCCAGTAAAGTGCTCCTATTCGCGGATGATCTAAAACTCTTCCGGATAATAAACACCACCTCGGATTGCCTTGACCTGCAGGCGGATCTAGAAAGAATCAATTTATGGTGTGAACGTAACAACTTACCGCTGAATATCAAAAAATGTTACGCCATGACCTTTTCCAATAAGTCAAGTATTCATTACAATTACGAATTAAACGGTTCGCAACTTCAGCGGTGTTCTGATATTAGAGATTTGGGGATTATTTATGATGCCAGGCTTGCTTTTGACACTCATATCAACAGCGTTTGCTCAGAGGCGTTTAAGGCGTTGGGATTTGTTTTGCGCAATGCTAAAAGCTTTACAAATATTCAGACACTTATACTACTTTACTTCTGTTATGTCCGCTCAAAACTTGAGTATGGATCTGTGGTCTGGAACCCAATATACAATTGTTATATCCAGAAATTAGAAGGCATACAGAGGAAGTTCCTTAAATTTTTAGCATTTAGAGTTGATGGTTCTTTCCCTTCGAGAGGCTGTGACCACGAGGGCTTGCTGGATAGATTTCAGATACCATCACTGCTGCGACGCAGGAACTACCTACTTACGAGTTTTCTGGCAAAACTTGTGAGGTCTGTTATTGATTGCCCTGAATTACTGTCCCAAATCATGTTGCATGTGCCTGTTCGTACAATGAGATCCCCCTCGACTTTTAATGTGTGTACCCCACATAATAATTTTCTATTGAAATCACCACTTTACCGAGCAATGGCGTTTTATAATGAGACATTCCAAAACATTGATGTTTTTCATTTAACACTTCCTCAATTACTTGGACTCTTCAAGAACAGGTTATTGAGATGATCTAAAATTTTTATTTAGCATACTTTTCTTGTTGTGCGATGAGCGGGCTGAGCAGTATTTGTGGTGTGTAGTTGTTGAATTTTTGTAAAAATTACTATTATAACTTAAGTAGGTCTGATACTTTTTTCACCTATTGTCAAATTGTCTTGTAAATGGATGTAGTTCTGTTAGACAATAAATGCTTATTATTATTATTATTAATAATAGGATAAAGAAAGTAATAGAACCATAATTATCGGAGTCGCAAAGTGGATTTAGACCAGCAAGAAGTACACAAGACCACATATTTACACTGAAACAGATTATCGATAAAGGGTCAAAATAAAATAAAAGTCTACACCTTGCTTTTATAGACTTAGTAAAAGCATTTGAGGGTGTGCCGAGAAATAAAGTGTGGAAAAGCATACAAAACAAAAGAATAAACAAAAAGACAATAAGAATCATAAAAGGAATATACAGCAACAAAGTGCAGTAGGTAATAAAAAACAACAGGAAGTCGGAGGGATTTACAACACAGAAAGGTTTGAGGCAGGGAGGAAGCTTGAGCCCAACATTGTTCACTATATACATGGTTGAAATAATCAAGAAATGCGAAATAAAAGCGAAAAAAAATGACAGCTGGATACCGGAAGCTAAAAAGAATAGAAATATCTGAAGCGGCTTTTGCTGATGATACTGTGCTAGTGGCAGAAAATGAAAGACAATTACAAGGAAAAGTCGATATTTGGAATAAAGCGTTTAAAGAAGAAGGTATGAAAATTAATATAGATATAACAAAAGTAATGACAATGGAAAACCAACAAACAAACATTTACATAGAAGGGAATGTGTAGCGATTTCGTTTTTTTTTATTCAATAAATAACACAGGGCAACAAAAAAATATTTTTGTTTTGGTGCCTGGGATTTTAGAGCTGATTTAACTATATTTAGGACGCTAAATCTATACATGCAATCCGTTTTTCTCTATCAGCTCTACTTTTTTAGATACATCAACTTATCTACCAATGTGGTTTTTATTCAGTATATTCATTTATGAGAGTTCCAAAATTATTATATATTCATTAATGTAGGTACAATGGTTTTATTGTCAGTCTGTAATTGAGTAAATTCCAGGTAAATCTATAAATAGTGGAACCATTGCCTATCAGGTACCTGAACTGACCCTTTTAATCACCTAACTCGGGTAAGTCTCGTCAGTTTGTGCGTTCTTACTAATGAGAGTAGATCGAATTCGGCGTGTTATTTTAGGTTAAGAAAAGAGTGTTTTTGTGTTATTGAACAGAATTAAAATGAGTTCAGGTTCCAGTTCAAGAAGAAGTTGTGTAAATCAACCTGATGTGTTTTGCTATATATGCGGAGAATACATGTTTCAACAAAACAGACAAACTATTACTGACTTTGGAAAGCGAGCGTATCTTGGATACTTTGGAGTTAAGCTTGGTGATCAGGACAGAACGTGGGCCCCGCATCTCGTATGTAAAACTTGTACAGAGCATTTACGGCAGTGGACTACCGGGAAAAGAAAATGTCTAAAATTCGGCGTACCAATGGTTTGGAGAGAACCAAAAAACCACTTCAATGATTGTTATTTCTGTTTAGTAAATACTAATGGAATCAATCGAAATAACCGCAGTAAGTGGACTTATCCCAATTTAGACTCGGCAATACGCCCTATCCCGCACTCAGATGAAATACCGATTCCAACATTTCATCAGCTACCACATATCTCTGATGACGAATATTTTCCCTCTGATCGCTCTTCTGATGCTAATAAAAGTTCTGATGCTAATGAAACTAACAGTGACTATGAGGGGACGTCATCAGTTCCTCAACGCTTCAATCAAAATGAATTAAATGATCTCACCAGGGATCTCAATTTATCGAAAAAAGCTTCTGAAGTACTGGCTTCTAGGTTGAACGACAAAAATTTACTGGAACAAGGAACCAAAATTACCTTTTACCGTACAAGAGAAAAAGATCTGCTACCATTCTTTTCTCAAGAAGACAATCTTGTATTTTGTCACGAAATTAGGGGACTCATGAAAGAAATGGGACTTTCTGAATATATTCCAGATGATTGGCGCCTATTTATTGACAGTTCAAAGCGAAGTTTAAAATGTGTCCTTCTACATAATGGGAATAAATATGGTTCAATACCACTAGCTCACTCAACGAAACTGAAAGAAGAATATAATACCATAGCTTTGGTCTTGCAGAAGATAAAGTATTACGAACATCAATGGATGATTTGTGTAGACTTAAAAATGGTAAACTTTCTTCTTGGGCAGCAAAGTGGTTACACGACATATCCGTGTTTCTTGTGCCTCTGGGATAGTAGGGACAAAACACACCACTGGGTTAGAAAAGATTGGCCTCAGAGAGAAAACATGGACGTTGGGGAAAAGAATGTCATTAACGACGCTTTGGTTGAAAGAGAAAAAATCATACTTCCTCCGTTACATATAAAGTTGGGCTTAATGAAGCAATTTGTAAAGGCTCTTGATAAGAATGGGTCTTGTTTTGCATATATAGGGGTAAAAATGCATCAGTTGAGCACAGAAAAACTCAAAGCAGGGATATTTGACGGCCCACAAATAAGACAATTAATTAAGGATCCTGCCTTCATAAATTCAATGAATCAAGTTGAACGAGAAACTTGGACATCATTTGTTGCAGTTGTAGAAAATTTTCTAGGCAAACATAAAGCTCAAAACTATGTTGAAATGGTTAACAAGATGCTTAATAGTTTCAAATCCTTAGGGTGCAATATGAGTATTAAAATACACTATTTACACAGCCACTTAGACCGTTTTCCAGAAAATTTAGGAGACATGAGTGAGGAACAAGGTGAAAGATTTCACCAAGATATTAAAGTTATGAAGGACCGCTACCAAGGAAGATGGGACATGCACATGATGGCAGATTACTGCTGGAGTTTAAAAAGGGACTGTTTAAAAAAACATTCAAGAATGTCGCGGAAAAGAAGCTTTCCAAGTGTTGAGTGACTATTTCATTTCTTCAATGTTTTTTTTTTGTTTGTAAGTACGACATAATATTGTATTTTGTATAACTAAAATAAAAATTTCGTATCTACTTTTGTTTACTACACTTACGGATTTGAGTTACAATAATGTAACTTATATTTCTCTAAAATTGTATATCTTAAAAATTTGAGCTCCTAGGTACAAATGAATACGTTATTTGAATTCAGGACATCAAATTGATATAGAATCAGCTCAAAAAACCTCGACACCAAAACAGCTGTTCCCCTGTGTAATCCAACAATTACTGACGTGTTTACTGGAGTTTTTTTGAATTTTTAACTAGGAAGGCCACAAATTTGCATAATTTTTTAGTACCTGTTACCATTTTCAATTAATATCACTGGTAAACAAAATTGTAACTTTGTCGTGCCACATGGACTTTTATGATATTTTTTACTTTAATAGGTGGTTGGCAGTAAAAATAAACATTAAAAAAAAAACTGTTAACCAGAATTTTATTCTCTTAGGTAATTTAAAATATTTCAAAAAACAATGACCTCCTAAACCAAAAATGTAAAAAAATTTAGTTACGATCTAAGATTTTCTAGCAAATTTAGATCCTGGTTGGTCCCTTTCGATTGTCCAGCAGTAATCTGCCAACATATTTGGGTTCACGATTTCGAAAATAGCTGATTTTAATTTCATGATGTAGCAAATTCCATCCTTTTAATCGAGATCCTAATAGTTCTGACTGCTTTTTTGACAAATTTAAATCGCGAACCAAATCGTTTAGGTCTCCTTGAGTTATCAAGTGTGGCTTGGTTAGAATTTCTTCAAACTCAGAGTCATCGTCCTCATCAACACATTGGCTTGAAGTGGAGGAATGTGTATCGTCAATCTCAACGGACGCAGATGCAACTGGTATAGGCAAATTTTCACTATGAGGGACTGGTCTCATGGCTGAAGGTAAATTAGGGTAAATAACTGTGTGTTTTTTCTTGAAATTTATACCATTTACGTCAGTAAGACAAAAATGGCAGTCCGAAATGTGATCTCTTGGTTCAGTCCAAATCATGGGTACAGCAAACCGCATATGACGGGACCCTTTCTTCCAATCGGTTAAATTGTTCACAGACGTTATGCAACAAATATGAGGGACCCGGGATTTGTCTTGTTGGGCCACAGCGAAACCAAAATACCGGTGATAACTCTCCAAGACTAGTTTTGTGAAATTTCATCTTTGTTTCTTGAAAGTCAGTTCACCACAAGCATAACAAAAAGAGTTAGAATCGTTACTACACTTTCTCGACATGTTAACAGGTTGACTGCCGACCACTCCGATCGGAGTGCGTCGGGTCTCTTCGCCAACGCCGTCTACTCCGATCGGAGTTCGACATGCGTTCTTACGAAACGTTTTAGTATTCCATCGGCGTTGTATATGAAACGTGTTTCTAGTGGTGGCGTTGCTTAAAAACGCAAGTTCTAACAGGTGCTTAAGTGGTTCCGCGGATTTGCTTTTGGTCTGGTTGTAATCTGCCGTACAATATGCACAATCAACCTGGGCCTTCTGGTATTAAAAAAAGACATTGTAGTGATGAAAAAAAGGTATATGATAAGAAAAAGAAGCTAACTGACACTGAATTATTGCAGCTATTGGAAAAAAGCGGAGGTAGTAGTGACGAACATTACGTACCAGACACAGACGATAGTGATGTAAATTCAAGCTCCGAGTCCGAAGAAGAGAATTTTATAGACCCTATTCGGCCACATCAAACACTTCCTAGCCTTGATGAGATAAAATGGAACGACAGAGGTGCGTTAAAACAAATTTTGTTCCAGAAAACCCAGGAATTATTGGTGCAAATTCCAGGACAGGGTGCATCTATCGATTTTTTCGAAATGATCATTGATGATGATTTTTTACAAACTATTGTAGAACGAACGAACTCTTACACAGTCGAGGTTTTGCTGCGCCCAGAAACAAGTACAAAATCACGTATTACTAATTTTAAAGATCTTACTCTTGACGAACTAAAAATTTTTTTGGCCCTGTTACTTCACACTGGCACAATATTCTTGAGCCGTCTTAACGATTATTGGAAAACTGATCCGCTATTTAATCTACCTGTTTTTAGAAAATATATGTCAAGGAATAGATTTTTGCTTATCTTGAGGTGTTTGCATTTTACATCTCCAGATATGGATCCGGCAGATCGGCTAGGAAAGATTAGATTTGTGGCAGATTTTTTTAACAACAAGATGGGAGAAATTTACTATCCTGGAAGAGAGTTGTCTTTGGATGAAGCTATGGTACTTTATCGGGGTCGTCTCCAGTTTAAACAGTATATCAAGAATAAGCGTCATAAGTATGGTATGAAGTTATACATGCTGACAGAGCCTAATGGACTTATTTTGAAATTTCGTGTCTACGAAGGTGCGACAGATGTTTATGGTGGAAGCGGACATACTGAAAAGATTGTTTTACATTTATTGGAGGAAAAATTGGGTGTGGGACATGCTGTTTATCTAGACAATTTTTACAATAGTGTTAATTTAGCTAGGAAATTACTTCAACAAAATACATACTGCACTGGTACGCTGAGAGCTGAGAGGAAAGATAATCCGAAAGAGGTAATGAGTGCAAACTTAAAACGTGGTGAGAATAAATCTATGTTTTGCAATGGAGTGCATGTCGGAAAATGGCGCGATAAACGCAATGTTCAATACATTTCAACAGAATTTGGAAGCGAAATGGGCATTTTTAAAAACAAAAGAAATCAAGAATCTGAAAAACCTTCCGCAATCATTGGATATAATGCTTTTATGTCCGGTATAGATAGACAGGATCAAATGATGGCATATTATCCTTGCAGCCGTAAAATCATTCGGTGGTACAAAAAGTTATTCATGCATGTGCTGCAAATGAGCATGATAAACGCCTATTTTTTGTACAATAAATATTCGCGGTCTGACCAGTTACGATTATATGACTTCCGATTAGATGTCATAAGAAATTTACTAGCCAGACGACCAATTACTAATTTGCCGCAAATTTCTCCAGGCCAAATAAATGTCCACAGCATTAGCAAAGTAGAAAAAATTGTTAGTGAAAAAAAGGAACTAAAGAAACAAAACGGGTAAGCAGAAAGGAATGCAAACAATGCAGGAAAAATAAAATAAGAAAGCAAACAGTGTATGAATGCAAAATGTGCCCTGGACAACGAGGTTTTTGCCTTAATCGCTTTGAGGATTACCATAAAAATGTACAAAAATGATTTAGAAATAAATGTTTTGAGTTCATGAGTTCGATTTATTATTTCTTTACTTATTTAATTGGACACTCCGATCGGAGTGTTCGGCATCTAGTAAAAATTTTCACTTGCAATGCCGATTACTCCGATCGGAGTGAAATTTTTTTTTTCTAATATTTTGAATGGCACATAAAAAAAACACATCCAAGACTCATTTTAATTCATATTTACCACAATAAAATAAAAATATTTGGAAAAATCTTACCGGCGTCAACCACAAACTCAAAAATATAGATCGGCAGTCAACCTGTTAACGCAGTTAATAAATCACAATATTTTTATGAAATCACAGACAAATAGTTTTATGACTATTTCTTCGCGAACTTTCCTTTGCTTTTATTGCAGTAGTACTAGTTATAAGTGTTACCGTATCACAAGAAAACTGAGGCTAATTGAAACAAAACAACTGCAGTTTAATAATGAGGGTAGTTAGCTAAAACGGTATTAGCTATCAAAGTTCGTGTGGCATGACTAGTGTTGACCAGTGTATTTTGCTCTGTATTTAAATTTAAACATACTTTACTCTTCATTAAAAATCATTATCTTTTATTTTCCCATCAAATATTTTAAACTCTTGATATTTGATTAAGGATTTCATTGTGATGCAGAACTTTTTAACAAGAACAGTTTTTTTTTTGTATTATGTAAGATAAACTTTTTCTCCATTTGTATAAAACTTTTTGGGACACACTGTATATATTTTTGAACTCGTGTTTTTACACACCCCACTCGATGAACTTGTATGGTAATTTTTTTTTTCACTTTCGATTTCACCCCCCACAACTAACCCCTTAAGTCAAAATTTAACTCTCATAACTACACGGCTCTGATGAGGCCATCCATTCCTATATTAGTGCCAAATTTCAACTTTCTGTATCAAGTAGTTTCGGAGAAAATCGGGTGTGACAGACGGACAGGCACCGAAATGTTCTTATAAGTGTTCCGTACGGAATACTAAAAAAGTAGAGATGTTCTCTTATCTACTACTGAACCAAATTAGCCTTCTATTATTTCAATATAAACATTTTTCAATCGAAATAACACTAACTAGCTGTATTTAGTTTTAGATTCTGTACATTTGTATCTCAAATTTGCATATTTTATGAAAAAAGGTGGATTTTTACCCGGCTTAACCGGAAGCAAACAGAACCCGTAATTTTCTCCCGTATTTACGGAACAAAATTTCGAAAATAAAAATTGAAACTAGTTTACCAACATTCACAGCAACATCGGCAGAGAAGTCCAAAACAATTCGGTGAAATTTAAACCCCTTTTAAAAAGAGTTAAGCCCATCGACCAATCCAATTAAAAGAACATGCATTTGTACTCTCGATCTACCTGAATATGAGAGCTCACGAATTTTTTTGTCTGATTTTTTAGAACGAAATGAAAAAATACCAAAAAAAAAAATGAAAATAATGGATTTAGGCCTTTTATATACTATCGCAATGCACAATAGAGATTTTCGAAGGAAACAATATTGCAAATTTAAAACGTACTCCAATAAACTGCTACAGAAATTCTCTGTTATAGGAACTGTCCAGCATTGCAAGTGGCGCCACCGTGGCAGCTGTCGGTGCCAACCGCTCGACTACTCGAAAATACGCGTGATGCATGTAAACACGTGGGCTCAGGAGTATTAAATGTTTTTAGTGAGTTTAATAAAAAAAAAACCGGTCAAGTGCAAGTTGAACTTGCACAATTAGTGTGCCGTACGTTGATTGTTTTCAAAATAAAAATTTTTGTTAGGATGGTATAAAATGATCAGTGACTTCACAAAACACACCCCAAATGAGTTTTCAACAAAGTTTGTTTCCAATCTTTACTGAAAACTTTTTTATATACCAAATAAATTATTAAAGGTAATGCACTCGTGATAATTTTCGTTCAATCTATACCCCGTGGAGAATATTCC
Organism: Pachyrhynchus sulphureomaculatus; assembly: GCA_019049505.1. Taxonomy (NCBI): domain Eukaryota; kingdom Metazoa; phylum Arthropoda; class Insecta; order Coleoptera; family Curculionidae; genus Pachyrhynchus; species Pachyrhynchus sulphureomaculatus. Next base: position 120,558,486 of record CM032452.1, on the reverse strand, counting down.
AGAATTCTTTCAAAATTTTTTGATCAGTACTTTTGGAGATAAGGTAGGGGACAGCGATTTTTTCGCTATTTTTTAAAAGTAATACGCAGAAAAGTGTGCGCAAGTATTACATTATATATTAATTTTTTTACTCGTGTTTTCACAAGCTTTCATTAGACACACACTCGATGACCTAGTAAAAAAAATTTTTTTTCACTTCCGATTTCACCCCTCAAAACGAACCCCTTAAGTCAAAATTTATGTTACGGTGGTATAAAATGATCAGTGACTTCACAAAACACACCCCAAATGAGTTTTCAACAAAGTTTGTTTCCAATCTTTACTGAAATCTGATGACCTTGAAATTTTGGTTTTTTTTTATATACCATATAAATTATTAAAGGTAATGCACTCGTGATAATTTTCGTTCAATCTACACCCCGTGGAGAATATTCCAGAATTTTTTCGAAATTTTTTGATAAGTACTTTTCGAGATAAGGCCCGGGACAGCGATTTTTCGCGAATTTTTAAAAATAATACAAAGAAAAGTGCGCGCAAGTATAATATTATATATATATTTTTTACTCGTGTTTTCACAAGCTTTCATTTGACACCACACTCGATGACCTAGTAAAAAATTTTTTTTTTCACTTCCGACTTCACCCCCCAAAACTAACCCCTTAAGTCAAAATTTAATTCTCAAAACTACATGGCTCTGATGAGGCCATCAATTCCTATATTATTACCAAATTTCACCTTTCTATGTCAAATAGTTTCGGAGAAAATCGGGTGTGACAGACAGACAGACAGACAGACACCGAAGTGATCTTATAAGTGTTCCGTACGGAACACTAAAAAGTGAATCAAACTGTAAGTGACATCATTACTAGAATAAGGTAAATAGTGCAAACCATATTTTGAAAAAACAAACCATATTTTTAGGTCGTGTTTGACACTGTAAAATCATTGTTGTAATTACAGATGAGCGTCGTTGTCCTAGAACGGGATTTTCTGCAGTTACGATATACAGTCCACAATTGAAAAAGGGAAACAATTGCATTTGGAGCATGTTGGAAGATTCGAGGAGACCAGAAAAGAAAATAGTATTTTTATAAACGGATTTCTAATCCAGCAGCCCCGTACCACGCAGAACTCGCTGTAAATCGATTTTTAAAGTGTATTTGTTTGAAGTTGATAGCAGAGTTCTCTCATTGTAGATGCAAATACATGTTGGAGTGCCTCAAAAAAAAAGAGAAACCTCTGCTATACAATAGAGTCATAAAATGTAAATAAGGGTTCATCGGTAGCATAGCCGTCCGTGAACATATATGTGCACCTACAATGAGAGAATTCTTCTATCAACTCCAAACAAATACACTTTAGGTTGTTATTAATTTTCCTAACCCGTTAAAAAGAAATCCTCAATTTAAAAAACACCCTGTATATGTACATACATATATCTAAAAAGTAAATAATTTGAAAACGATGACGAAATTTGAACCAGTGTCGAGAACTTTGCCAGGAAATGATCGCCAGACACGACTCACATAACTATCGGGGCCGGAAAGTTCTAGAAACTGAAATTTGGGGGCTAGACAAGTGGCTGATAACAACTTCGGAATTTATTAAGAGGGGCTACTTAAGGTTTAGACGCTGATTAAGCGAAAGGTCACCCGAGGGAAAATAAGTTATTTGTTAAAGTTCTATAGAGTACGGGAGTAAAGTTTGGTGCTTCTCGTTCATTTCGCTTACTAGCAATGATTAACGCTTTAGTCGGATTATTATAATTACAAGTGAAAAAATCGGTAAAGTGAATTACCCTTTGACGTTCTCAAATAAAGAGAAAGTGAATTTCCATAATATTTGGATAAAATCATTCAACATATCGATACCAACCCTTTTTACTCTTTTTCTTTGAAACCAGCCTGACTACACTTACAATCAACCAAATCATTTTTTTTTTTTTTTTTTTTTTATGGGTCTAGCACACGTGCTACAGGGAAATTCCTAAAGCGCTACAGGAGCAACACGTGTGCGGAGAAAGCGATTCACGTTGTTCTTGAATCGCTGTAGATTGTACTCGATGGGAAACACAGTCCTGGGCAAACTATTCCAAAGGTATGATGTTCTCCATATAAAAGACTGCTTGAAAAGCGTTGTACGAGGAGTAACAAGCTGAACCTTACACGAATGTGAAGTATTAGTGCGACGTGTACTCCTAACATGCACCGCTCTGGGAGGAATTAAGCGGGCCACATCCTTTGAACACTTTCTATGAAAATACTTGTAGAATAGGCTCAAGTCGCCAACCGTTCTTCGATGTTCCAGCGAATCAAGGCCGTCGGTCAGTTCCGGGTGTCCAATCAGACTCTGGATAGAATCCAACAAATGCAGTGTATGTTTGGGAGCGGAGCTCCAAACATGGGAGCAGTATTCCATAGTTGGTCGAATTTAAGCTTTGTAAAGAATTAACAGTTTTTGTGGAGTGTAAAGCTTTCTGGTTCGAAACAATATTCCCAACTTTTGAGAAGCTCTCCTTGCTATGCCTGCAACATGTTCATGCCAGGACATATTTGCTCCCAAATTAACGCCTAACAGATTGAGTGACGATGTTAGAGGGATGGAGTGCTCCGACATAACTATGTCGGGTTCTGCAACGTTAACTTTTTTAGAAAAAATTGCCGCCTGGGTTTTTGTAGCGTTAAATTCCACTTGGTTACTGTCACCCCAAGATAGAATTTCTTCCAGGTCTTTGTTAAGTTGAATGACTTCCTGCTGTCTGCGGATATTCGTCTGAGTAGTCGATGTCCCAGCATTCAAAGTGAATGAAGAGATAAGTGTACTGTCATCTGCAAAGCTGTAGATTGGATTCTCGGTCTTTTCCAGCAAATCGTTAATATAAATAAGGAAGAGAGTAGGAGATAGTATGGAACCTTGGGGCACACCGGCGTTGATAGTGAAGGTGTTAGAAAGAAATCCGTCGACTGCCACTCGTAAAGAACGCTCTCTGAGGAAACATGAGAGCCACAAACAGAACTTTTCAGACATACCATAAGAACGTAACTTAGCCAACAGCCCATCGTGCCAAACACGGTCAAATGCCTTGGATATGTCAAGAGCAACCGCTCGAGATTCTCCAAAGTGTTCAATTGCGTTGTTCCAAACATGTGTTACATAAGTCAGAAGATCTCCTGTTGATCTATTTTTACTAAAGCCATATTGGTGATCACTAATAATGTTGAATCCTTCAAGATATTTTAGAAGATGCTGATTGATAGCCTTTTCCATGACTTTCGATATTATTGAGAGAGTAGTGCGATTGGTCGGTAGTTATTTGGCAAGGTCTTCTTGCCTTTTTTAGGTATCGGCTGAACTGTGGCACATTTCCAGCAGGAAGGAAATATTCCCTTTCTGTAGGATAGGTTGAAAAGTCTACAGAAAACTGGTGTTAGTTCCCTTGCAAAGTTCTTGAGAACTATGGCAGGTATTCCGTCAGCGCCAGAAGCCTTTTTGGTGTCTAGCTTCATCAAAATACGTTTTATGATACGCTGTCTGAAGACAATATCGGGCATCCTTGACTGCACTATGGGAATAGTAGGTGGTGTTTTTCCTTAGAAATCGACAGTAGAATGTGAAGCAAAGAGCAAAATGACCTGGAATTGCCGGGACAAGCGAGAAGTTTGTTTCTAATCCGTTGATTGTGTACCTCCTTGGTTTCGTCGATAATTTCTTTGCATCTGTTCCTGGCACAAACAAAGATGTTACGATTTATGGTGTTAGGATCTTCACGCCACTGTCGGTATGCAAGATGTTTAGAAGCAACAGCTTCTTTGCATTTTAGGTCAAAACCAAGGCTTGCCGTTGGAAGGGCATTTCTTCGAAAAAGGGATGTAAGCCTCCATACCGGCCAAAATAACATCGGAAAACCTCCCTGGCGCAGTCAGATGGGTCGTCGGATCGAAAACAAACGTCCAACCAAGGGAAAGTTCGAAAATATTCCATGAGATATTCCCCATTTAGCAGATTTGTAGTGCCAAATCTTGCGCGGTTTGGGCCCCTCTCTATCACTGATTGGTAGAATACTCGATGTCGAAAGTAGTCTATGGTCGGAAGAACCTAACGGCGGATTTACGCTGACCGTGTAAATCTCCGGATTGGTGGTTAAAAACAGATCAAGAAGACTTATCGGTATTAGGGTAATAGACTAATAGGGAATTATAATACTAATTAAGGTTAAAATAAGTTCATTACGGTTTTTTTTCTATTATTAAAAAGAGTTGCCAGTAAGACAGGACTTTTTGCAAGGTTGCAAAGTAAAAATACGTAATTAAGTAGCACTTGAAGTCACGTTTAATTAAAAAACTCTTTCCCGATAAAACGATGGATAAAAACAGTTTAAAGGATTAAAGTGGAACTGCTTTAACTCATTAATTAAATTTTATTGGATGAGGGTGTTTGTTACAGTGGAGGTATCAAGGGAGGTTATCGTGCTACAGCTTTCCGCAAATTATCTTTAAAGTATCTAATTTGTATAAAGAATACCAGGCAAAAAATGTTTTAATAAGATACAAACTAATTGTTTTTCGAGGTATTTTCGATTATAATTTAAGATAAAGTTATCACGGAACTCTCTTGCGTTTGGATTGTGTCTACAGTAGGTGTGTATCTATTGTGTATCCTGTTTTTTCAAGTTATTGCTGACGCACTATCTTATCCAGGTACTGCTGTTAAGACCTCCTGATGAATTATAATACTGTCTAGGTACCTGAATCTCTCTACAGTTGGCTGTTTTTAATGAATTACGGAGTTTTTATTATCATTCTTAAGTCCTTATTCTGTATGCATTGCCAGAAGGTCCTATATTTTTTACATAAGAGATTATATATATATATATATATATATATATATATATTTATATATATATATATATATATATATATCTATATATATACGTATATATATATATATATATATATATATATACGTATATATATATATATATATATATATATATATATATATATATATATATATATATATATAACACATGGGCTGAAAAGTCCCGGGCCTAACACATAGATGGCGCTAGTTTTATTGCAGTCACCTTTTTTTCAGTTAATACTAACCTTCAAAAGACAGCTGTTAAAATTTCATGATATTCTATTCATTAGTTTGTGAGTTATTGTGCTAAGAGTGACGCTACTTTTGTTATTTTCAAAACAATGGATCAAAAACAATTTCGTGTTTTAATTTTACACTCCTTCTTGATGGGGAAAAAATACCGTTCAAGCGAAGCAATGGCTTGAAAAGTGTTATGGGGACTCCGCTCCATCAGAAACAACAATAAAACGTTGGTTTGCTGACTTCAAACGTGGTCGTAGAGACACCGATGATGCAGAACGCAGTGGACGTCCAAATGAGGCGGTAACACCAGAAAACATCAAAAAAAATCCATAAAATCGTTTTGAATGATCGAAAAGTGAAGTTGCGTGAGTTAGCTGACATCGTAAAGATATCAAAAGAACGTGTTGGCTTTATATTGCATGAGCATTTGACTATGAGAAAGCTCTGTTCAAAGTGGGTGCCGCGTTTGCTCACTGCTGATCAAAAACAAGAACGTGTTGATGATTCTGAGCAGTGTTTGGCCATGTTTAAACGTAACAAACCGGAATTTTTGCGTCGATATGTGACAATGGATGAAACATGGATCCATCACTTCACTCCGGAATCAAAACGATCGTCATCTGAGTGGACAGCAACTGGTGAACCTCGTCCAAAGCGCCCGAAAGCACAACAATCGGCTGGAAAGGTTATGGCCTCGGTATTTTGGGATGTGCGTGGTGTAATATTCATCGACTATCTTGAGAAAGAAAATACCATCAACAGTGAATATTATATAGCGTTATTGGAGCGTTTGAAGGCCGAAATTGCAAAGAAACGACCGCATATGGCAAAGAAAAAAAATTTTGTTTCATCAAGACAACGCACCGTGTCACAAGTCAATCAAAACAATGGCAAAACTACATGAATTGAACTTCGAATTGCTCCCACATCCACCGTATTCGCCAGATTTGGCTCCCAGCGACTACTGGCTGTTCGCAGACCTGAAAAAAAAATGCTCGCCGGTAAGAACTTTCGCACGAATGAAGAGGTTATCGCTGAAACTGAGGCCTATTTTGAGGCAAAAGATAAATCGTTCTACAAAAAGTGGTATTGAAATGTTAGAGCGGCGCTGGAATGATTGCGTTGCTCTTGATGGAGATTACGTTGATGAATAAAGCTAATTTTGAACCAAAAAAAAAACCGTGTTTTCTTTGTTAGGCCCGGGACTTTTCAGCCCATGTGTTATATATATACATACATACAAGCTTTAGCCAAACACCTTGCCATGTCTCTGCAACCTCATGTGGAAAAAGCCGCATCTTATGTGCAAAAAATTCTCAGCATTTTATCAAAATTATCAAAAAACATTCAGCTAGAGAAAAATGATTTACTTGTCACTTTTGATATCACATCTCTTGTCACGCAAGTTCCAGTTACCGAAGCAATATCTATCTTAGAGACCTGCCCGAATACGTTATTAGTCTCTCAAAACACTGCCTCGCAAATACATAGTTCGTCTATTCAGGCCAAAGATGCAAACAAATAGAGGGTACCCCGATGGGTTTTCCATTATCTCCAGCACTAGCTAATCTGTACATAAAACACTTCGAAACACTAGCTCTAGAAAGTGCTACACATAACCGAAAATATGGCTACGTTACTTGGATGACACATTTGTGGTATGCCAGCACAGTGAACACAACTTAAACAAGTTCCTGGAACATCTTAACGATATACATACAAACATTAAATTTACAATGGAAAGAGAAGTAGCAGAACAATTACCATTTCTAGATGGCTTGCTTCAAAGAAAATCAGATGGTTGTTTGTCGCACTCAGTACATAGAGAACCGACATACACGAACAGATATCTAAATGCCAGCTCACATCACCACCCAGACTCTCAACTCTTCTCTGTTGCCAAATCACAAACCCTTACTGACAAGGAACATTTGCAACAAGAAACTAAGCTCCTTCGAAAACGTTCTACTTTCAAATGGATACAATCAAAACACAATCCGACGGGCTCTAAATAAACAACAAACACCTGAAAGAAAAACGTACACTACAAAAGCTTTTCTCCCATATATAAAAGGCATTACGGACAAAATAGGGAGACTTCTAGGAAAACACCAAATCGAGACTATTTACAAACGGATCAAAAAATTAAAGATATTTTACCAACACCAAAAGACATTATAGCCTTAGAAGACCAAGGTATATACGAAATTCCGTGTCAGGACTGCGGCCTCTCATATATAAGCCAAACAAACAGGAAAATTAGCGCTAGAAGAGACGAGCACAAAAACACCGTAAAACAAAAATCCACTACCTCTACTCTAGCACAACACGCACTCAACACCGGCCACGAAATCGATTTTGAAAAAACCAGAGCTCTAGAAAAAGTGAAAACCTATCTACTAGGATAATCAGAGAAGCCATAGAAATAGAAATGAGGCCCAACAACTTAAATAACCGGGATGATACCCAACGTTTATCAAATTCTTGAAAAACGTATCCTATCTCAATAAACCAAGAGATACAACAATTCAACCGTATGTTACTCCTCCAAACACAAATTTCACACAGAACCGAAAACGCGCAGTCAAAGCCGAGCCTCCATCGGCCAGGACCATTCGACCAATAGAGCCACGCCCCCAGCACATAAAACCGAGGCCCTCGGAGCCACTTTCGACATTTATCGCCAAGACGCTTGAAAAAGATAAGAATCCATCGAAACGTCAGCGAAACCGTCCATCAAGGGACTTTAAGCTAACACGGAACATCCGAAAAACACTACTACATATATATATATATATATATATATATATATATATATATATATATATATATGTATATATATATATATATATATATATATATATATGTATTATATATATATATACATATATATATATATATATATATATTATATATATATATATATATATATACATATATATATATATATATATATATATATATATATATATATATATATATATATATATGTATATATATATATATATATATATATATATATATATATATATATATATATATATATAACACATATATATATATATATATATATTATATATATATATATATATATATATATATATATATATATATATATATATATATATATATATATATATATATATATATATATATATATATATATATATATATATATATTATATATATATATATATATATATGTTATATATATATATATATATATGTTATATATATATATATATATATATATATATATATATATATATATATATATATATATATATATATATATATATTGGGTGGCGTATAAGTAACGTTATGATTTAATAAGTGAATAAATTTTTTGTTAACGTTTTTTTTTATTTTTTTTTTCAGAATTAACTTTGAAAATCTTGGGAAATTTATGATGCAAAAGACTCAGCACAGAGTAGAACCAAAGTTGTTCAATTTTATTATGAAAGTCAGCATTCGATTATTCAGATACAAAGATCATATCGAAATTTCTTTCATGTTCGAAATGCACCTAGCGCTCCAACAATTTAACGATTGGTTCAGCGTTTTCGGCAACAAGGGGCTATCTGTGATCTTCCGCGTGCTGGAAGACCTCGTGCAGTTCGAAATGATGTGAACATTGCTCGGGTGCAAGCAAGTATTGAGGAAAACCCCGAAACTTCCACCAGGCGACGTTCTCAGCAATTGGTGATGTCTAGGCGGTCTTTGCAAAGAATTTTACATAATTTACACCTTTTCCCATATAAGATTCAATTGGTTCATGAGTTAAAACCAAATGATGCACAAAGACGCATTCAATATAGTCGCCGTTTGCAAGAATTGTGCCTAGAAAACAACGAATTTATTCACAAACTCATAATGAGTGATGAGGTCCATTTCCACCTCAATGGTCACGTGAATAAACAAAATAGCAGAATATGGGGCACCCAAAATCCAAGAATAATTGTTGAACGTCAAATGCACCCACTTAAATGCACAGTATGGTGTGGAATAACTTCAGAAAAGATCATTGGACCATATTTTTTCGAAAACGACGAACAAGTTGCGGTTAATGTGAATGGCATTCAATACCGGGCAATGATTGAAAATTTTTTAAGGCCCGAGGTAGAGAACAATCCAGAATTGTGGTTCCAACAAGATGGAGCCACAGCTCACACAGCTCGTCCAACTATGGCTGTCCTGCGCGAAATTTCTGCGGATCGAATAATATCGCGTTTTCTGATTTTAACTGGCCACCGCGTTCGCCCGATTTTTTTCTTTGGGGTTACCTAAAGAGTAAGGTATATGCCAATAAGCCAAGAACCAATCCAACAGCTTAAGGCGAATATCCGAGAAGAAGTGAGGGCGCTGGGACCTGAAATTCTAAGAAAGTTATGGGAAATGCTCTGGAAAGAGCACGTCAGGTCGAAGCAAACAATGGGCACCATTTGAAAGATATTATCTTCAAAACATAATGTGAACATATTTCCAAACTATATTCTAAATTTTAATAAACGCCAACGTTAAATAAAATCAGAAAGAAAAAAGTTATTCATTAAATAAATCATAGCGTTACTTATGCGCCACCGATTATATATATATATATATATATATATATATATATATATATATATATATATATATATATATATATAAAGTGAATTGGGTAATTATGCAAAAAACTGACAAAGATGAGTAAAGGCTACAGATTAGAAGTAAACAACAACAAAATAAAAGTTATGATCATTAGCCATAGGGTATGAAATCGTAAATTTCAACATGGCGCTTGTAAAGGAAAATTCCATGAATTATGGCAATTTTTGATTAAGATAACTCTTTTTCTTACAAAAATACATCGGATGGTATTCAGATATTAGAAACTAATAATAACTTTCAAAAATTCATTACGGGAGTACCCATATGGCGCCTAAAAAGATGTAAATCACATTAATTTGATGAGAAACGGCAGAAATTGGTTGACTAAGATGTTTAGATGATCAAAGTACCATCTTTGGCAACTATTATTGTTGCGTATAACCAAAAATAAGAAAAAGTTATGTCCGTAACAATATGGCGTCTATAAAGAGGTAAATCACATTAACTAAAGAGAAAAGGTAAATTTTCATTGACAAAAGCAACATCGAATGACGTTCTGATTATTTAGGAATGCTCTAACTCATTAACGAATTAACTAATTTAAACCAAATTTGGATGAGAGGTTCTTTATAGTCCTTTATACTGTCAGTTTAGTTGTCAAAACTATGAGTAACGTGTAAAATTGTAGTCATCATTACCTTTTCAATTTTTGGGGTTATAGGCGGTTTTTAGATTTTTCTCGAAGAAAGTTGCGGGAATAAGAGCTACGAAATATCAAGATATATTTGGTACAATCAGTAATATACCTACATATTTTTCGGTACGTTACTGCCTTAAGCATTTGGCCAATCACAAAAATAAATAAATTTGCTTGATGTCTAGTGACCAACAGGTGGGCAGCGAGACAAAATAATTCAATTTTTACTACAAAGATGTCTCGCTTTTTATTTAATCTTGACAATTCCGGTATTGAGGCTGCATCCGGGACTGCACTTCATGGAATATTTCAGCAATCCCGGTACGGAACACTAATTGTACAAATCGAACTTGCACTTGGCCTGTTTTTTGTTATCGAATCTGCCTGGCTAAGAGCATAAGGCTCATCCACATGTATAGTATTTTTCACGATCTAAGAAAGTGACTTAGCTACTTATACCCATTCAAAATTCAATAAGATTCGAAAGTGATTAATTTATGGCTGTTTAATGACAAGGCGTATAATTGTTGGGTTTAAAATTTTATTGTGATAAGACAGTTGAATTTTAGTGTTTTATGTACTGAATAATACACAATGTAGTAATTACACAACTATATTAAAACAGTGTGTAGTGTTCTCGCGTGCATTTGTTACATTTTCAGTTATTAATTAATATCTAGTTCAGTTTCGCTATCGCTACTATTTCAGCAAATCAATAATAGATTTTTTTACAGGTTCTAAACTATTTAGATTTATGTACATGTATCTATATGAGTTTTCAATTTTTTTGACGTGTTGAATACAATTTCTCCAGTTTTCAATGGAGCACGTATATTAGACTTTATTTTATGCCATATCAACTCGATCGCATTAAAGATACAATAATATTGTGGAAGCCAAATTATTTCGTGTTCTGCTTTCTTTGCAATTTTATCACAAACATATTCCTTTGAAAAATTGTAACTTTTTAAAACTTCTAACAATTGTTTAACTGTGTAACTTTCATGGAAATATATATCACGTTTGCAGAAAAAGGCTTATATTTCCCTTTTTCTACTGGTGGAACTTGGTACCTTATTCATTTGGCGACTATGATAGGATGCATTATCCATCACAATACTTTTTGGTGGTATATTCGGCATTAATTTGTTTTGAAGCCAATCTTCAAAAACTCCAGCGGATGTATCACAATGTTAATTCAAGCTGGAATCTGAAATATTCTTGGCTGCTAGAAATAGACATTCTGGTATCCAGCCTTCTTATGACCCGCACGTATATATATATATATATATATATATATATATATATATATATATATATATATATATATATACATATATAACAAGGATTTTCTACAGCTAACGCTGTCTTCCTTCTCTTAGCCTTTGATTCCATCCGTTTCTATCTTTCCAGTCTCCATCTGTTAGACCCCTGTCCTCCATAGCCTCGTCCACATCGTCTCTCCACGATCGTCTTGGTCTTCCTCTTTTTCTTCCCCCTATAGGGTTCCACTCCGTTATTTTCTTTATCCACCTATTATCTTCGCTTCGTCTTATGTGTCCATACCATTTTAACCGTTTTTCTTCAATGGTATTAATATGTAATAAAAGACTGTTTTTAGTCAATTTCCACTGGTTTATTTAAATTGCGATGACGCGTTTCGCTGTCGATGCAGCTTCTTCAGATCTACATTTTACACTGTCAAGTTAGGTTTAATATTCACAGTTTTATATAATTTCTTAATTATAATATTACACATAATTAAATTACATTGATAGTATTGGAAAATCCACACAGATTTGGAGCTAAGAGAATAAATTCAATAATGGTGAATTGCTTAAATCTACCTGGTCGTTGAGTAAAGTACCTGTAGTCCTTAATCGATTTATTTGCATAGTCTCTAAAAGGTTTAGTTTTAAACCTTTTTGTTGGGTGTGTAAAATTTTGAAATTCTTGTTAAATGTGTGATTTTCTGTTAATAGATGATTAGCATATGTTGAATTAGATTTTCTATGGATGAAACTTTTTTCGTGTTCTGTAATTCTTTGTCTAAATGTACGTCCAGTTTGTCCGATGTATGTTTTAGGACATGACCCACATGTTAATTGATAAACCCCTGAGTTATTGTCTTTATTGATTTGTGGTTTGTAGTTTTTAAGGTATTTCCCTATAGTATTGTTTGTCTTGTAAGCTATGTTGATATTTTTTTGATTTAAAAATTTTCCCAGTTTTTCCGTTGGTTTGCCGAAATAGGTTAAGCATTTAAAAGTGGTATTTCTGTCCTTAAAAAGTGGGTATATTTCTGAGATAGCCTTGTTTCTAAGCTTTTTCTTAACAATACTATTGATTAAAGTAACCGAATAACCGTTGTTAACGGCTACTTGTTTTATGTAGTTTAATTCTTTAGTAAAATTTTCTTCTGATAAGGGGATATTAGTTAGTCTATGTATAAAACTATGATAAGCGGCAAGTTTATGATGGTTAGGTTGGTGAGAACTATTGTGAATTGTGGTATCTGTATGACAAGGTTTGTGATATATTGCAAATTCATGTTTTTTCCTGGCTTTACTGATTGTTAAGTCTAGGAAATTGATTTTCTCTTCGACTTCTTCTTCCATTGTAAAACTGATATTTCTATGTAAAGAATTAATATACTGTAAAAAGTGAGTTAATTGTCTGTCCGTACCTGTAAAGCATACAATTATATCGTCTACGTATCGATACCAGTATAGGCAATTACTACTATTGTTGTTATGGTTGTTAAATATCATTGTTTCAATACTGTCCATGAAAATTTCGGCAAGTAATGGACTTAATGGACTCCCCATAATTAACCCTTCCTTACTATTGTAAAATGTATTGTTAAATGAAAAATAATTTTGGCTTAGGCAAGTTCTTAATAAATTAATTATGTCCATTTTTATAACTTCCTTTACTTTGTTTTTTGTTAATAGGTTCTCTATTAAAATTATTGTTTCGTCTGGAGGAACACTTGGAAATAAGTTTTTGACATCGAAAGAGACTAATTTAGAGTTATCTGGAATTGTTATATTCTTAACTTTATTCACGAGTTCGTATGAGTTTTTGATACTATATTTAGGTTCAAATTTGGTATAATATTTGATTAAATCAATTAAAAAGGATGACGTCTTATATGCTGGAGCAGACATGTAGGAAACAACTGGTCTGCTTGGGTGGTCAAGTTTGTGTAGTAATTTTATGAGTGAATAAAGTTGTGGGATGTGGGGATTCATATTTATCAATTTAATTTTATCTTTATCGTGAATGATACTTTTAGCCTGTTCAATGTGTTGTTTTATTTCTTTTTGAAAAATATTTGTTGGATCTTTATTTAAAATTTCGTATTTTCCTGTTCCTTAAATCTAACGTTTTATTAATATAGTCGATTTTGTCTATTGCTATTACTGTTTTACCTTTGTCTGCTTTGGTAAAGATTACATCATTTTGTTTTGCTTTACTCTGAATTGTTTTTATTGTCCTTAAGTCTTGGTTGATGTTGTTAGTGTTAGATATGAACTCTTTTTTAATAATTTCGGCTGTTTGAAATTTTGATAATATGTTGTTAGGACTATCTTTCAAGGCAATCTCAGTATCAATACCTAACGTCTCCGATTCTTTGATATTGAAGTTAGTTTGAATATTGTGTTTGAAACCTTTTGTTAGAAGATTTTTTTCCCTGTCCGAAAAAGGTGTGTTAGAAATGTTAATAAATCGATTAAAGAATTGATGATCAGTAAAAAATTCTTTTTTCTTTCTTATTTTGTGTTCTTATACGTTTTTGTTGAATTGTATTGTTTCAAATATTTTTTATGTATTATTGTTTTTACTTTTTCACGTGTATTCGAATCTAAGACCATAAATTCTATAAAATTTAGTTTTAAATAATAATTCTGTGTGGATTACCTTCAGATACATGTTATATGAGTCTCTAATGCTATACTGGATTTTTCTCTCTGTATATATCCATTTTCTTTTGGCTAGTATAACTGCTTCTTTGGCTGCTTTGCTGATGTTGTTAGTTTTCAGATTTATATACTTAGGTGTAACTTGGTTTTGGAGGCACTGATTGAAAAACCAAATATTTTGCGTAGTTGTTGCACATTTTAGAAGTAACTTGAAGTAGTTTGAAGCTAGAAAGCTTATATCAGCTTGTTTCAAATTTTGGATTGTTGTACCTTCTACTTGATGGAAATTCATTATAAATATATAATAAAAGACTGTTTTTAGTCAATTTCCACTGGTTTATTTAAATTTTATAGAATTTATGGTCTTAGATTCGAATACACGTGAAGAAGTAAAAACAATAATACATAAAAAATATTTGAAACAATACAATAAATTACAGTATCTCATTCAACAAAAACGTATAACAACACAAAATAAGAAAGAAATAGAATTTTTTACTGATCATCAATTCTTTAATCGATTTATTAACATTTCTAACACACCTTTTTCGGACAGGGAAAAAAACTTCTAACAAAAGGTTTCAAACACAATATTCAAACTAACTTCAATATCAAAGAATCGGAGACGTTAGGTATTGATACTGAGATTGCCTTGAAAGATAGTCCTAACAACATATTATCAAAATTTCAAACAGCCGAAATTATTAAAAAAGAATTCATATCTAACACTAACAACATCAACCAAGACTTAAGGATAATAAAAACAATTCAGAGTAAAGCAAAACAAAATGATGTAATCTTTACCAAAGCAGACAAAGGTAACACAGTAATAGCAATAGACAAAATCGACTATATTAATAAAACGTTAGATTTTTTCAAAACAGGAAAGTACGAAATTTTAAATAAAGATCCAACAAATATTTTTCAAAAAGAAATAAAATAACACATTGAACAGGCTAAAAGTATCATTCACGATATAGATAAAATTAAATTGATAAATATGAATCCTCACATCCCACAACTTTATTCACTCATAAAACTACACAAACTTGACCACCCAATCAGACCAGTTGTTACCTACATGTCTGCTCCAGCATATAAGACGTCATCCTTTTTAATTGATTTAATCAAATATCATACCAAATTTGAACCTAAATATAGTATCAAAAACTCATACGAACTCGTGAATAAAGTTAAGAAATATAACAATTCCAGATAACTCTAAATTAGTCTCTTTTGATGTCAAAAACTTATTTCCAAGTGTTCCTCCAGACGAAACAATAATTTTAATAGAGAACCTATTAACAAAAAAACAAAGTAGATGAAGTTATAAAAATGAACATAATTAATTTATTAAGAACTTGCCTAAGTCAAAATTATTTTTCATTTAACAATACATTTTACAATAGTAAGGAAGGGTTAATTATGGCGAGTCCATTAAGTCCATTACTTGCCGAAATTTTCATGGACAGTATTGAAACAATGATATTTAACAACCATAACAACAATAGAAGTAATTGCCTATACTGGTATCGATACGTAGACGATATAATTGTATGCTTTACAGGTACGGACAGACAATTAACTCACTTTTTACAGTATATTAATTCTTTACATAGAAATATCAGTTTTACAATGGAAGAAGAAGTCGAAGGGAAAATCAATTTCCTAGACTTAACAATCAGTAAAGCCAGGAAAAAAAACATGAATTTGCAATATATCACAAAACTTGTCATACAGATACCACAATTCACAATAGTTTCTCACCACCCTAACCATCATAAACTTGCCGCTTATCATAGTTTTATACATAGACTAACTAATATCCCCTTATCAGAAGAAAATTTTACTAAAGAATTAAACTACATAAAACAAGTAGCCGTTAACAACGGTTTATTCGGTTACTTTAATCAAAAGCTTAGAAACAAGGCTATCTCAGAAATATACCCACGTTTTAAGGACAGAAATACCACTTTTAAATGCTTAACCTATTTCGGCAAACCAACGGAAAAACTGGGAAAATTTTTAAATCAAAAAAATATCAACATAGCTTACAAGACAAACAATACTATAGGGAAATACCTTAAAAACTACAAACCACAAATCAATAAAGACAATAACTCAGGGGTTTATCAATTAACATGTGGGTCATGTCCTAAAACATACATCGGACAAACTGGACGTACATTTAGACAAAGAATTACAGAACACGAAAAAAGTTTCATCCATAGAAAATCTAATTCAACATATGCTAATCATCTATTAACAGAAAATCACACATTTAACAAGAATTTCAAAATTTTACACACCCAACAAAAAGGTTTAAAACTAAACCTTTTAGAGACTATGCAAATAAATCGATTAAGGACTACAGGTACTTTACTCAACGACCAGGTAGATTTAAGAAATTCACCATTATTGAATTTATTCTCTTAGCTCCAAATCTATGTGGATTTTCCAATACTATCAATGTAATTTAATTAGGTGTAATATTATAATTAAGAAATTATATAAAACTGTGAATATTAAACCTAACTTGACAGTGTAAAATGTAGATCTGAAGAAGCTGCATCGACAGCGAAACGCGTCATCGCAATTTAAATAAACCAGTGGAAATTGACTAAAAACAGTCTTTTATTATATATTTATAGTGAATTTCCATCAAGTAGAAGCTACAACAATCCAAAATTTTTTCAATGGTATTTATTGCGTTCTCTTTGATGTTTATTCTGCTTCTTATTTCTTCATTGGTTATTCTCTCCATATGTGTCACTCTACAACATCTTCTCCAATACTCCATCTCTACCGCGTTAATTTTAGATTTATTTCTTTTGTTTATCCTTCATGTTTCTGAGCCGTATGTCATTATGCTTTGTATTATTGATTTGTATATGCATGTTTTGTTTCTCTTTGTAATGTGCTTGTCCCTCAGGATCGAATTTAATTGTCTTATGCATGTTCGCGTTTGTCCTAATCTAGCTTTAATCTCTTCTTCTGATGTTACGTTTTTTAAAATGATGGTTCCTAGATACTTAAATCTATCGGCTCCTTTGATTATTGTTTCGTTATCTACTTCTAGATTCTCCACGTTTCCCTCTTTTGTTGTTAGATATTCCGTTTTATCAAAGTTTATTGCTAATCCCGCTTTAGTGTATTCTTCTTTCAGTTTTCTTACCATATTAATGAGGTCTTCCTCATCTTGCGCTATGATTACTTGGTCGTCTGCGAAACTTAGAGTATATAAGTAATCTTCTCGTATTGGGACTCCCATTCCTCTACATTTTTGCTTCCATTTTTTTAATGTTTGTTCGAGCTATATTTTGAATAGTGTTGGGGATGTAGAGCATCCTTGTAATAGGCCTTTTGATGTTTGGAGTCTCTTCCCTATTTTATGTCCTATTTTTATGTTCACTGTGTTGTTTTCGTAGAGAGCTTTTACTGCGTATATTAGTTCTTTGTCAATACCTATTTCTTTTATTGCGTTCCATAATCTTTGTCTTGGTACTGAGTCATAGGCCTTTCTTATGTCTATGAAGGCTAGATGAACTTCTCTATTCTTTGCCAGTTTTTTCTCCATTGCTTATTTTATAGTGTATATGTGGTCTATACATGATTTTCCGGCCGTAAAGCCTGCTTGGTCTTCTCCAATTTTTCCTTGATATTTTTAATAATTTTTCCATACAAACGTACCATACTCGATATTATGCTTAGGCCTCTATAGTTTGTGCATTTTCTGCGGTCTCCCTTTTTAAATATGGATACTATATAAGCTTTTGACCATTCCTCTGGTATTTTTTCTCCATTTATCGCTCTGTGGAACATGTTTCTCAGCATTCGATGTAATTTATTAGACCCGTACTTAATCATTTCATTTACCACACCCCCAGGCCCTGCAGATTTATTATTTTTGAGTGTTTTTATTGTCTTCTTTACTTCTTCATAGCTTAATTCTATCTCTTTTATTTCCTTATTCTGTTCTTCTTCACGGTTCTCTTCTTGGAATTCTTGTCTATCTTCTGTTAGCAGCTTCTTATAATATTCTTCCCACTTGCTTTCTGGGATGTATTCTATATACATCTTCTCTCTATTGTTAGTCCTTAATGCTTTAATTATTCTCCATGACTCTGTACTTTTAGTTCCTCCTATATACTGTTCTACATGTTCGCACGATTTTTCCCATCTCTCGTTGTTTTCTTTGTTTATCATCCTCCTCGTTTCTGCGTTTTTCCCTTTATATTTCTGTAGATCTTCTTCTGATTTTGTATTCAACCATTTTTCGTATAGTCTTTTTTTCTCCTTTATAGATTCTTTGGTTTTTTTTCACAGATTCTAATTTTATGTTTCTCATTCTCGTTGTCTTCTTTACCTAATGCTTCTAGGGACGCCTGTTTGATGCATTCTTTTATGTGGTCATACATCTGTTGGAGGTTGTCGTAGTTAAATTTATTTAATTTTTGATCTAATCGTCGTCTATATAGGTCTCTTATCGTTTCGTCTTGCAGTAAGTGTATTTTGTATTTTATTTCCTTGTCTGCTTTTTCTGTTATCTCATTAGTATTTCTGTTTTCTTTATCTATCGTTTCTTTTTGCTTTATAGTCTTGTACCACGGTACTTTTATATTTGCTATTAATAGTCTTTGGTCTGTTCCACATTCTGCCCCTCTCTTTACTCTTACGTCTTTTATTTTGATAGTTTTTAATTATAATGTAGTCTATTATTGATTTTAAGTTTCGTGTTTCTTGCATCCAAGTATATTTGGGGATGTCCTTGTGTTTGTAGAATCCGTTTGCTATTTTGAGGCCGTTTAGTTCACACAGCTCTATTAGCCTCTCTCCGTTGTCGTTAGTAATGTCTTCTCCGAATGGTCCTACGGTATTGTCCTTTGTTTTCCTTCCTGTTCTCCCATTCAGATCTCCCATTATTATTAATTCTTGGTTATTCTTTACTTTTTGTGTTTCTATTTCTAGTGTTTCCATGAAATTATCTTTTTCTCTTATAGTGCTGTCTTCTGTTGGGCCATATACTCCTAATATTACCATTTCTTTTCCTAGCATTGTTATATTTAGTTTTATGATTCTTTCATTGGTGTGTTCCCAAGATGTTATTTTCTTTTTCCACTTCTTTTTTACTGATATTCCAACTCCTACCTAATGCTTCTAGGGACGCCTGTTTGATGCATTCTTTTATGTGGTCATACATCTGTTGGAGGTTGTCGTAGTTAAATTTATTTAGTCTTTGATCTAATCGTCGTCTATATAGGTCTCTTATCGTTTCGTCTTGTAGTAAGTATATTTTGTATTTTATTTCTTTGTCTGCTTTTTCTGTTATCTCATTAGTATTTCTGTTTTCTTTATCTATTGTTTCTTCTCGCTTTATTGTCTTGTACCAAGGTACTTTTATATTTGCTATTAATAGTCTATGGTCTGTTCCACATTCTGCCCCTCTCTTTACTCTTACGTCTTTTATTTTGATA
This sequence comes from Pachyrhynchus sulphureomaculatus, assembly GCA_019049505.1. NCBI lineage: Eukaryota > Metazoa > Arthropoda > Insecta > Coleoptera > Curculionidae > Pachyrhynchus > Pachyrhynchus sulphureomaculatus. The sequence continues at coordinate 120,538,696 of CM032452.1, read as the reverse complement.
GTGGTATCGTTTTTAATTATAATGTAGTCTATTATTGATTTTAAGTTTCGTGTTTCTTGTATCCAAGTATATTTGTGGATGTCTTTGTGTTTGTAGAATCCATTTGTTATTTTGAGGCCGTTTAGTTCATACAGCTCTATGTAAAATAGTTATTGTTTTACCTTTATTTGATGGAGCTTTGGTATGGCATTTTTTCGATTTATCAATCTATCCTGGGTATGTCGTCGGTGTTATACCAGGTGTCATCTAGGTAGATTATCGTTCGATTTTCCGATCTAGCTGTATTTATTTTTTCAAGATATTCCATTTTGAGTTGTTGTAAGCGCGTGATTCCATTATAACTTGCTTTTTGTCTATTTTTTTTTTAACAAATACCCCAAACAACGTAGAATACGCCATAAACTTGTAGTGGAAATTTTATGTCACAGCTATCCTCGGATAGCCTCCGTAAAAGTGACAATAACGAAGGAACTTTTTGTTCTGCATACGTTTCATAAATTTTTCTGCGGATTAAGTCTTCTTGACAGAAATCAGTAAATTTCGACACACCTTTGTCTTTTCGTGTTTTTTTAGGGGCTATCGAATTATTTACAATTTTCCAAACTGTACTTTCAGGGATGCTTGTTAAAGTTGATGTCTCCATCAATGAAAAGTACCTTTCATGGCCTCGCTCCACTAACTTTAAATAAACACTTTTACCTTTCACTTTTGCCTCAACGGGTAAACATTTGCGGCTTCTGACGGAAAGGGCTTCGGACATTTTAAGACACTATTGAACTTTATAATACACACTATTTCAGTATAATACTGCAGATAAAATGAAGAATATGCTTTATATTTATAAACACGAAGTAGCCAATAAAATGTTAGATTGAAAGGGAGGTATATATACAGTAGAACCCCGATTAACCGAGTCGCGATTATCCGAGCTCCGGATTAACCGAGCCAATCTAAGAACCTGATTATCCGAGGTACGCGCGTCTATGCTGCGTATTAACCGAGCTTCTAAAATATGTATGTACATATTTCCATTTAAAATCGTCGGGGCCTTCGGGGAATCCCCCTGGCCCGTGTGAGGGGTTCCCCTATTTATGTTTTTGGACTCTTTCAGCATGTAAATTTGCGTGAATGCAGTGCGTTATAACGTTTACTACGGAGAAGTACGAGTATACTCACATAATTGATTTGGTTGGAGTTCTGGTAGTTAAGTGTAATTAATACGAACTGCTTTGTTTGAATTTTTGTTTGTCGTATTATAATAGAGCAAAACACGCCTAAAAGAATCGTCGTTCCTATTGAAGAAAAATTAAAAGCCATCAGAAGAATTGAAGTAGGAGAGACAATTAAAGTTTTTGCACGAGATTATGGAGTAGGTGAGGTAACAGTTGGAGATTGAAAAAGAAACCTCACAAAAATAGAAGAGTGATATATAAATCAAGCCTCCTCGTCCTCAGGAAGAAAATCAATGAAAATCAACAGAGATCAAAAGGTGTACCTCTGTCAGGTCCAATTTTCCAACAAAAAGCAATAATGATTAGTAGGCAATTCCCAGAGATAGATCAGTTTACCGCCAGTTCTGGATGGCTTGACCGCTGGAAAAAAAAAAAAACGGTACGGTGTACGACAACTGACTGTATGTGGTGAAAAACTTTCTGCTGATGTGTCATCAATTGAGAAGTTTAAGCAGAACTTTAAAAAGCAAATCGAAGATTGTGGATACACATGTGATCAAATTTACAATTGTGACGAAACTGGTCTGAATTATAAAATGCTTCTATCAAAAACATTAGCATCTCGACAGGAAAAATCAGATCCTGTTTTATAAGGTATGTACCTATTTATATGTTAAAAACGTTAATACATCGGTTTAAAGTATTGGTGTTTATTTTTTGAATGAATAAAAAACAAATCCGGATTATCCGAGTTTTCAGTTATGAGGAGGGTGCCCCCCCACGTTACCTCAGATAACCGGGGTTCTACTGTATATCAATTACGACCCTGTTAAGGCGACGTACGTGCGAAGATCCTGACGGTTGTTTAATGTTTTTATTGCAAATCATTTTCTTAAATCTTGAAAAATACTATAGCAAGGATTATTTTGAACGATACTTTTAGAATTGCACACTGTATCCATATCCATATATTCCAAATATTTATGGTCAGTTAGTGCTCCAGTTATAATTAGTGTTATCCTATGATTGATAAATAAATTATGATCTAATTTTGCTCGAATACAACGATAATCGAACGAATTTATTAACCAAACATGGTATAATGAAAGTTACCGTACAAATCCGTAAACAATAATAATTAGTAATTGGCATCGACATGTAATTTTAAAATTAAACCATTGTCAAACATTACATAGTCGGAATAAGTGATTTGATTTTTAAGCCATTTAATTTTGACTTGCCACATTTAGTTGAAAATATTATTACAGAACAGGAATAGGGTCGATATCGATATTTTTGAAATACCTATGCAGTATCGAACATTTAGACGATTCGGGCAACAGCTCACTCAATAACCTTGCAAAAAGTTTTTGTCACTTCCGATTTCACCCCCCAGAACTAACCCCTTAAGTCAAAATTTAACTTTCAAAACTATTTATGCCAAGTTTTTCTGTGATTGGTTAAATGCTTAAAGAAGTAATGTACCGAAAAGTATATTACTGATTGATATTATATTTCGTAGCTCTTAGTCCCGGTTGAACTGAAGAAGTAAAACTAGTCAACGATAGATACGAACTAGGAAATAAACAAATAAAGATACTGGGATATGCAGATGACATTGTTCTAATATCACAATCGGAACACGGCTTACAAAGACTGCTCTATAAATTCAAACAATTACCAGAAAGATACAACGTGGAAGTCAATACCAACAAAACAAAATGCATCACAATAAAGAACCAGTAAGGTGTAAATTAGAAATAAATGGGAAATTAATAGAGCAAGTAATGAAATTCCCATATCTTGGAGTATTAATTACTAGCTACAGAGATATAACAGAAGAAGTGAGACAACAAACAAATAAAGCAGCAGCAATATCAGGAGCCCTCAGAGATGTAGTTTGGAACAACAAAGATCTCAGTATCCAGGCAAAAACAAGAATATACAGAACTTGCGTTAGATCCATACTGACTTATATAGCATAGAAACACGGGCAGACACAAACAGAACCAAACAGCTATTAAGAACAAATGAAATGAAAATACTGAGAGCAATAACATGAAAAAGTTTATTAGACAGAATGAGTAACAACATCATAAGAGAACAATGCAATGTAGAAGATATAGTCAGATGGGGAAGAAAGAGAAGAAGAGAGTGGCGTGAACATGTACAAAGGATGGTAGATACAAGAATGATAAAAATATGTATGAACAAAAAGCTACACGAAACAAGATCAAAAGGACGACCACCAAAGAGATGGAAAGACAGCTGGACATCCGAATTACAAGAGACTTAATAACGAAGTAGAATAGGTCTATGACCTATTCAGAAGAGGAGAGAGTAAGTAAGTAGTCCCGGTTAATATATGGTATGTGTATGGTCGCCTTCATATGCTATACATATTGAGAGTATTGAAAGGGTTCAGAAAAAGTATGCTAGATATGTTTCTTACAAATTTAAGTGGAACATCACTGCCTATGGGGACCTGCTGCGAAGATTCAAGCTGCAAGCGCTTTCAAGACGTAGGGAAGTTGCTGATATCTGTTTCTTATTTCGACTTGTAAATGGTCATATAGACTGCTCCGATCTTTTGAGTTTGATAAATTTCCGTGTTCCATCAAGATCAACAAGTGATCGCTCACTCTTCGCCCCGATGTACCATTGATGTAACTAGGGCCTATACTCGCCCATCACTAGAATCACTAATGGCGCTGGTGAAACGGAACTTGATTTTTTTAATCTCTCTTTAAAACTCTTAAAAAAAAGAGCCGTTGACAGTCCACTGAGTTATGTGAGGACATTTGCTGGTGTTGTATTGTTATAATTGTTGTATTATTATAATTTCTGTAGAAACTATGTATAAAATGGGTCTGCCGATAAATAAGTAAATTCGCAACTTTCCACGAAAAAAATCTCCACCATATTGTCAAGTCAAATAGTTTTTTTTTTATACCAGATAAATTACCACTCGTGATAATTGTCCCTCAATTTACACTTATCTGGATATTCCAGAATTTTTCTCGAAAGTTTTTGATCAATACTCATAAAGATAGGGTGGGGGGACCGCGATTTTTGACCATTTTTCAAATATAATATCTTTTAGTGGTTCGTGCGCAACATTAAAAACATCCTCGTACGGAGGAGAGACGTAAAAACAAGAATAATAAATTTTAAACGTCATTCAACACGCAAAAGAACATATTGCAAATAACTATATAAAATTTTCTTCACATAACATTGAAATTTATTCGTATTGAGGTTATATTCTGCCTACTCAAGTACGAGCATGCGGTAGTTTATTATCTCTAAAAGATTTTCTTTGAATGAAACTGCCTACTCAATGTTGAAACTTTTCTTTTTATTTATTTAAATTAGTCTTTATTGATTAAATTAATGAAGTATATCGACGAGCCAATGGCGTTACAAAAGAATATTATTTAACGGTATATATATATTATAATTTACGTGTTCTTGGAATTAGATCATTAAAACTATTCTTGGATCTATTATATATTTATTGACGTTTCGACCTTCGGAAGAGGTCTTCTTCAAAATTTGCTCTAAAAGATGACATTAGAAGAATTAAATATAGGTAGGTAATTAATAAGTTTGTCGTGTATTTCGGGGTTAAAATATTTGTAGCTTTTCGTAGTTTTTAATTTAAGGCACTTAACTGTATACATTAATGAGGGCCTTACTTTAGGAAGTAGTTCATTGTATGGGGTCTTAATTTTAAATCACTGTCAAGAACACATTTTTACTTTCTACAAACAAACCACTTAACTTGAAGGAATTTATATGACTGGTAGGTAGATACGGTTTAGGTTATTTACATCTGTTTTTTTCGTTTATTGCAGTGGGCGTCATCTGAATGTGTATGGATTCGAGTATTTCTCTTTTCTTTGTATTTATTTCGGTGTTGATAATTTTGATGTTTTTGAAATCAATGCAATAAACGAAAAAACAGATGTAAATAACGTAAACCGTATCTACCTAATAGTCATTAATTACTTATCTATATTTAATTCTTCTAATCTTTTAGAGCAAATTTTGAAGAAGACCTCTTCCGAAGGTCGAAACGTCAATAAATGTATAACAGATTCAAGAATAGTTTTAATGATCTAATTCCGAGAACACGTAAATTATAAATATATATATATATATATATATATATATATATATATATATATATATATATATATATATATGTATGTATATATATATATATATATATATATATATATATATATATATATATATATATATATATATATATATACTAGCCGTGCGTGCCCGCGGCTCTGCTCGCGTGGACTTGATTCACTATTATCGTCACTGCTTATTTCTTATGTTACCTAACGTAATAAAATATATCCTATAATCTGGCCAAAAAACATATGTATTTTATAAAAAAAAACACGTAAATCGAATAAGTGGTTCTCGAGCGCTAAGCGCACTAATGAACAGACAGACAGAGAGACATTGCGATTTATATATATTAGAGATTTTTTTTTGATAAATATTAAGTTAAAAATTAAAAAAAAAAAAACACGTAAATCGGATAAGTAGTTCTTGAATGATAAGCACACTAACGGACAGACAGAGAGACGTTGCTTTTATATATATTATTATCACAAAAAAGTTCTTCTTTCTCACATTTGGTCAATGTGGTTCCATGTTTGGCTGACGGGCCCAAGCCAAGTCAGCACAAACGCTATTACCATTGTGTTTTAAGGAATGACCTGACAATGTTACATCTTTTCAAAATCACTGACTTCTGAATGTTTCTGTGTATGTTTGTGTTGATTCTTAATTGTACTAAGTGTGGTGTGAGTGTTATTGGTGTAAGGCCTGTGGCTGATGTGTTGAGGGGGACAATGATGACTTTTTCTCGTTTCCATAGCCTTTTTATTTCTGTTGTAATGTCTGTGTATTTGGAGATTTTTTCTGTGTATTTCGTTTGGATGTTTGTGTCGTTGGGGACAGCTATGTCAATTAGATAGGTGACTTTTCCTTTTTTGCACTGAAAAGTAATATCGGGCCTATTAACGGAGACTGTTTTATCTGTATGGATACTGATGTCCCAGTAGATCTTGTAATCTTTATTTTCAAGTATGGATGTTGGTGTGTATTTGTAGTAGGGTTCTGTGTTTGTTTGTTGTGGCTAGTGCTTTGTGAACTACTTTTGCAGCTGAGTCATGTCTGGCTATGTATTCCGTTCCGGCTAATATTTTACATTCGCTTGTTATGTGTTCGATCGTTTCTTTCTGCTGGTGGCATGTCCTGCATCTGTCTTCTGTAATAGTTGGGTCTTTGATAGTTTCTGGTTAATACGACTTTATCCTGGATGGCAAGTAAGAAGCCTTCTGTTTCAGGGAATAGCTGCCCATCCTGTAATCAGGTGTATGATTGTTTTTTATTTACGTGGTCTTGTTCTATGTGGTATCTGTGTTTTCCGTGGAGTGTTTTTTTCTGACCACGTTTTCATCTTTTGCGGTTGTAATTGGGTGTGACTGTGTGTGTCTGCTGGGTGGTCTGTCCGGGATAAGTCGAGAGGTGTGTAGTTTTTGTCTGCTCTCACTATTGCTGTGTGGAGGCTGGTTTGCTTGCTGCGAAAAAATTTCCTAAGTGCTTGAATTTGTTTTTTGTGTAGTGCACCCACACCAATACATAATGTTTATGGAAAACTGAATATACAGGTTGGCCCTTAATAAGATATAAATAAAAAAGTTAAACATGGTGTAGGTAGCTTCATTCAACGAAACTGTTTTAGATTTTTAATAAATATAGTCTGCATTCATCGAACACTTCCTTTAAAACTTTTTATTAAATAGACTAAGATTTTTTTTATGAGTATAGCACACGTACTGCAGGTAAATCCCTAAAGCATTACAGGGGCGACGCGTGTGCGGAAAAAGCAATTCGTGTTGGTCTTGAATCGCTATAAATTGTACTTGATTGGAAACAGTCCCGGACAAATTGTTTTAAAGGGATGAAGGGAGATGTCTTAGCATTGTTAAAATTTAAATAAATTCTTGTGAGCATAATCATTAAAAAACTAGTCTAAATTAATTAGATGTTTGTTCATCACATACATTTTATATATATATATATATATATATATATATATATATATATATATATATATATATATATATATATATATATATATATACGAGGCTGGTTTGAAAAGTCCGTGCAAAGTCCGAGAGATGGCACCACCGGCGCGTATCGAGGTCATGTTTAGTTAGTAGCATCTCTTGAATGAACGCACACCAAGTTTCAGCCATATTGGTCTATTTCTTTGTGTTTGTCATTCGTGTGAATCAAGGAAGTCGAGTGATTTTCAAGAAATGGACGAAAAAGAATTTCGTGTGGTGATTAAACATTACTTTATGAAAGGCAAAACGCCTCAGGAGACTAAAGAGAAGCTTGATAAACATTATGGTGACTCTGCACCTTCGATTAGAACAGTTTATAAGTGGTTTCAAAATTTTCGGACTGGCCATATGGGCACAAGTGACGCTGAACGTTCTGGACGGCCCGTGGAGGTTACGACTCCAGAAATCATTGATCAAATCCATGATATGGTGATGGATGACAGAAGAGTCAAGGTGCGTGAGATTGCTAGTGCTGTGGCCATCTCGACTGAACGGGTACATAATATTTTGCATAAACATTTGGACATGAGAAAGCTATCCGCAAGATGGGTGCCGCGATTGCTCACGCTTGACCAAAAACGGAATCGTGTGAAGTGTTGCAAGGATGGTTTGCAGCTGTGGGTTACCAAGGGGGAATCTGCACCAAAAAAGGCGAAGACCGTTCCTTCGGCCGGAAAGGTTATAGCGACTATCTTTTGGGATTCGCAAGGGATAATCCTCATCGACTATCTGGAAAAGGGTAAAACTATTACAGGTGAATATTATTCATCGATACTGGACCGTTTGAAAACCGAGCTGCAAGAAAAAACGCCCGCGATTGGCCCACAAGAAAGTCCTTTTCCATCACGACAACGCACCAGCACACACCTCAGCAGTTGTGGTAACAAAATTAATGGAAATAGGATTCCAACTCGTTTCACATCCCCCCTATTCTCCAGACTTGGCTCCCTCGGACTACTATTTGTTCCCCAATTTGAAGAAATGGCTGGCGGGACAAAGATTTTATTCAAACGAGGAGGTGATTGCAGACACTAATGGATATTTTGCAGACTTCGACAGATCCTATTATTCGGAAGGGATCAACAAACTAGAACATCGTTGGACGAAGTGTATAAGCCTAAAAGGAGACTATGTCGAAAAATAAAAAAGGTTTACCCCAAACACATAAGTAGTTTTTATTTTTGCACGGACTTTTCAAACCAGCCTCGTATATATATATATATATATATATATATATATATATATATATATATATATATATATATATATATATATATATATATATGAGGCATTATTTGTCAAGCGGGACACGCTTCTCTCCATTACGATTTTAAGATGGGAGGATCTGTAGGGGCTCAAAATTTTCGTCAAGACGTGTACTTTAAAAATTCCATTTGGCGATTTTTGAAATTCAATATGGCGTCGCAACATGGCGGCCATAATCAACCAAAAGGTGACTTTAACAAAAAAAAAGTTGCTTAAATTTATGATAAACATTTAGTTTAAAGTGTAAAATGGAAAAACCAGTTGTTTTTTTCATATTTTGGATGTGCCGATTATAAATTTAATTACAAAAATGCAATTTGACATCTGTAAACTGCCAAACCCACTGTCAAAACACCCAAAATAACATCAAACCCGTGTTTTACGTTAAATACATAATTTACCGTTATTATTATATTTTCAGGTTACTGATTACGAATATGATCTGAGAATTACAAAATTGACAGCTACCAACTGCCAAATCCACTGTCAAAACTGACATAATAACTTGAAAATCGGGTTTTACGTTTAATACTGATTTTATTCACAATTATCATGTTTTTGAGGTCATTTATTATAAATTGATTGTAATTTGACAAAATAAAAAAATTGACAGCTACCAACTGCCAAATCAACTGTCAAGACTGACATAATAACTTAAAAACCGGGTTTTACTTTTTGGAACATTTAAAAGAGTTTAAGTTGAATTATTTAGTCTGGCATATTTTGAAATACTTAGATAGGAACTTTTACATCAAAATTAGCAGTATTTAAGCTTCATTTTCCAATAGTTAGTTTGGATGTGATTTTAGCAAGTTTATCCTGTACTTCGAAATTAGCCTCCTTGCAAAAAAAAATTAATTAACAGTGAAATTCGTAATTAATGAAAACGTCAGCTTTTATGTTATTGTGGCAGTTTTGACAGTACATTTGGCAGTTGGCAGCTGTCAGTTTTGTAATTCCTATGTCATACTCACAATATTGGCTTTACCACGTTATAGACAAAGACAACCAAATAACTTACAGTAAAATCCATATTTAACTCGTTGCCAATATGATTTTGTTAGTATTCACCATTGATTTGGCAATTGTTAGCTGTCAAGTTTATAATTTTGACATAATATTCGTAAACAGTTGCCCCGAAAACATGATATTTGGGAGTAAAATTCGTATTCAACTTAGACCCCGCTTCTTTTATTACTTTGGCAGTTTCGGCAGTTCACTTGGCAGTAGGTAGCTGTCAATTTTTTTATTTTGTTAAATTATAATCAATTTATAATATGACCTCAAAAACATGATAATTGTGAATAAAATCGGTATTAAATGTAAAACCCGGTTTTCAAGTAGATTTGGCAGTTGGTAGCTGTTAATTTTGTAATTCTCAGATCATATTTGTAATCAGTAACCCGAAAATATAATAATTCTCGGTAAACTCCGTATTTAACGTAAAACACGGGTTTGATGTTATTTTGGGTGTTTTGACAGTGGGTTTGGTAGTTGACAGATGTCAAATTGCATTTTTGTAATTGAATTTATAATCGGCACACCAACTGGTTTTTCCGTTTTACACTTTAAACTAAATGTTTATCATAAATTTAAGCAACTTTTTTTTGTTAAAAGTCACCTTTTGGTTGATTATGGCCGCCATATTGCGCCGCCATATTGAATTTCAAAAATCGCCAAACGGAATTTTAAAGTACACGTCTTGATGAAAATTTTGAGCGCCTACAGATCCTTCCATCTTAAAATCTGTAATGGAGAGAAGGGTGTCCCGCTTGACAAATAATGCCTCATATATATATATATATATATATATATATATATATATATATATATATATATATATATATATATATATATATATATATATATACAGGGTCAGTCTAAAAAGAACAACATTCACTGACAAACAATTCAGTCGCCAAGGTGCTTCTATAATTTAATCAATAAATAAATAAAAAAAATGTTCAAAATTGCGTTAGCAATCTCATTTAAAGAAAATCTTTAAAATACGAGAGTCATTCAATAAGTAAAAAGACAATTGGTCTCAGCTTAAACCCATTCGATGGAATCGCTCCAAACTTCTAGGAGTGAAAGTTGGCTACCTTGTAATGAGTTTTAATCAGCTGTTCAATCATGTAATGTAAATATAACCTCAAAATATCCAGTTTACCATGACGAATCAATTGGAAGACTGCACTTTAGAAGAGCAGTGTTCTGTCATCAGATTTTTAGTAGCAGAAGGTGTTAAGCCAGGTGAAATACATTCTAGAATGTTCTAACAGTTTGGACAACGTTGCGTGAACTGTGCGAACGTTTACAAGTGGACAGATCGGTTCACCAGTGGCCGAACAAGAGTGTGAGACAAGGATAGAAGTGAAGGTCCCTCATTGGAATCGAGGATTGATGGACTTATTTGTGATAACAGAAGAATTGTGAGTTGCTGGAAGACAAAGTTAAGCTAGCTATCAAGAGCAAACGCCGCGGAATCTTGCGAAAAGGAGTCATTCTTTAACACGACAATGTCCGCTCTGAAGCTTACCCAAGAAAAGCTGCAAGAACTGGGTTGGGAGATCTTACCTCATCCTGGTTCTGTGTGATTTTTACCTTTGCCACAGAAATCAAGAAGCTAGCAGAAAGGTAGTACAAGTGTGTTAACGTTAACGTCGAAAACTAAGCAAAATTTTGAGCTAGAGATATTTGTCTCTTTGCTTATTGAATGACCCTCGTATTTTAGTAAGCATATAACCTCAATACGAGTAAAAATACAGTATTGTGTAATAAAAACGTTATATGCTGACTTGAGAAATGCTCCTTACGTATAAACTGACGTTTAAAATTGATTTTTATTCTTATTTTCCGCGCCGATATTAGTCTGTACTTTTTTAACTTTTTCCTTATTCTCTATCGCCCAAAATCGGTTTACATCCCTATGTAATCCTCATGTAATATTAATAATAAAACTGTCCAATTTAAATTAGTTCCCGAGGGTCAAGTAAATAAATAATTCCGACACTAATTTTTATCTACCTCGGCAAGAGATTATTAAACCTTAGGTTTAGGACACCGACCTTCGGACGCTGGGTTTAAAGGGACTTTGAATTACAAGGACCGATCTTTGGCCTAAACCCTCTAATTATACCTATTTGTAACACGGAGTTACAATTTTACGCCTTAACCTTAACTTTTGTGCTAATTTGGCAATTATTGGACACTAAACAGAGTATAAATTCGTCCATATGTAATTATGACAAGTTTTAATATTCATTCTATACAATGACTTCTTATACCTAGGTGTTTCAAGAAGTAACAGCAAATTCATTTTTTTTTGTTGAAATCCTTCCTTCTCAGTCCGAACCTCTTAGCAGAGGTGTGGTGACTGCCAATGACCCTAAGTCTTTCCACTGATTCATGTCATCAGCAAGATGAACTGCATCATGCACCCCAACTCTGGGTCTACGACCGTTTACTTTTTCTTCTAGGACTAACAGTTTCATACAGTTATTCCGCCTAGCTATGTGGCTAAAGTATCGCAAAATTTTTTCATGGATGGTGTCAGTTATTCTTTTAGCTACTCCTAGTTCTTTCAGAATCGAAATATTGGTTCTGTGCCCACTCCATGGTATACGCAGCAGTCTGTGATAACACCGCTTCTCAAACGCCCTGAATCTCGAGCGGTCCCTTTCTTTAAGCATCTGTGTCTCTGTGGCATATAGTAAAATAGAAAAAACTAGAGAATACAGTAGTCAAATTTTAGTTGTTCTAGATATATTGTGACCGCGCCAAATTTTTGTTAGTTTCACGACAGCATGGTGGGTAATCTCTATCCTTTGGCGTGTTTCTGGCTCATAATTTCCAGAATGTAAATTTATCAACAACTTCACAGTTAAAACTTTTTTGATATTGGGTTGGTTATTTATTTTTTTGAAATACATAACTTCATTAGAGATACAAATATTTAATTTTTTGACATAATATTCTCCCTTTTACGTTTCTCACTCCCCTACTTAAACTTCTTTACATTGTAACATTCATTTTTTCCTAGATTTTAAGAGCATGAAATGTTACTGATTTTTGGCTTTATAATGTACTTCTTTTCATTTTTATATCGAGCAATGTATTTAGCAGAAATTTCTAGCCGCTCGTGGTACAGTGTGCAGTGCGGGTTTCCGACCAAAAATTCGTGGTACGTCGCGATTGGTCAAATGTTTGTTTCCCGGAAGCCGGCATTTTAGAGACAGAGTTCTCACGGCTTATTTAAGGGTCTGCAGAAAGCAGATCGGGGCTTTTTCCATCTAGCCGCCGAGACGGCTTTTTCCATCAAGCCGCCGAGAAGGCTTTTTTCCATCGAGCCGCCGAGAAGGCTTATTCCCATCAAGCCGCAGCCAGGCTTTGTCCTTCAAGCCGCAGTAGAGGCTTCTGATGATTTTTTTTAAGAGCCAAGTTAAGTACGAGTTTTTTAACGTGAAGCCGTAGTGGGCTTTGTGTGTTTTTTCTACATGGAGTAGCCGAAGTAGGCTCTTCTCATCGTGAAGCGATACTGATAAATAAGTGATGGAATGTGTGAAAGCGGTTTTGTGATCAATTTAAGGCCTAGAAGCCCGTAGGAAAACCGTAAGTCACCAGAATATACATCAGTAGATCTATTTCCCGCAAATAAGTGTTTTAACATCAATTTGAACTGATAAATCGTGAAGTGAATATCACGACTTTTCGATTTCGGGTGTAGCAAAGTTTTAGAAGTAAAATGTCTGATTTAAGAACTCTATTTAGTAATATCTACCTTTTAGGCTAAAATTTTTGTAATTCTTGAACTGCAAGGGTTAGAACTTTTAATTTAAATCATTAATAAATTTTCTTTTTGTTGATTAAAGCTAGTGTTTCACTGTACACCTATCTTTCTTTTCAGGATAGAAGGGTTGTACCAGACTGATTCTTTTTATTAACAACTGTATAACACTTCAGTATTTTTTCATTTTTTTAGCTGAAAGTAGATCCTTTTTATTTTAAAATGAATGGTGCCCAAAAAAATAGTACAACCAAAATTTTTTTAAACAACAATAGAAAATAATTCCAAAAAGACGTACAAAAATTATCTCTTACCCATATTACTCTACCAAGGAAAACTGAGCTAGTGTTTGTTTAATTTCTTTAGTTCTTTTAAAATCATTATTCACTCAATTCATTCTCAGAAATTAAAAAGGGGCTGCAAGAAGTGCGCCTCAAAGTGCGGGCGAGTTCACAGGCCACAACATGGTTTCCCTTTCAATCGAGGATGCGCCTCATTTTTAACCTCATCATCATTCCAAACAAATTGTAATCGATCAGAGCAAGATTAGTACTGTATGAGGGATCTTACTTTTTTGTTGTTATACTGTACAAGTTTGCAAACGCATCATTTCGTGTTTATTACTAAGCATCCTAGGTGCATACAATTTTCGATACTTGAAGACCATTGTGACAATGCTGTGAGCAGATCTGGTGCTGATACCCAATCTCCTGGCCAAAACCTCTTAAGAAATACGTCGATTTCCACTGCCGTTCTAAAATGTTCAGAGTTGCTTAACAAAGATTGACGAACGTCTGATTTTAAACGACCCTCCACTCATTCCTTCTTCTTTTGCTAATGCAGCGATCTTCAAACCTTTACAGCCTTTTATGAATTTCACGATGTTTTATGGTGTTTAACCTCGAGAATCTAAATGCTGCTATCTGTTCTTTTACAGTGCGGCTCCTGCTGGTTTAAACAGTCCTTCTTGTTTCAACAGCTGCTGGGATGTGGCCACGCCTTCTCAAAGCATGTATCTTTTCTTCGCGAGGAATTCAAATGTTCGGAGTATCCACTACGCTTACTGCTGTGAATTTGCTGTTACTTTTTGAAGCACTCGCGTACTATTAATAAGTAGTTCCGAACTCAAGCCATTATAGCAATGTAAAGCAAGAATTACAAGCGGTACGGGGCCGGCAATAAGAATTTCTGTTTCTGCTGTGGATTTTTCTCTCTCTCTTGTTTATTTTTCACTCGGATCAGATCTCATATATGAGAAACTCGTTTTGATGTTAAACGGAGCCCCCGAACTTCCAAGTCGCGTGATGCTGCATTAGCGGCTAATATAATATTTATTGGTCTAAATAAGACAATTTTTTTTATTAATATTTGCAGTGGCTTCAGAAGGGAAAAAACTAGTAAGAAATGGGACAAGTAGCAGGCATGAAGAGAGGAAGGGAATGCGAATGCGAAGGCTCAACCTCAACAGTCAACATCATCCACATCTGGAATAGATGCTGCTAGAGTGGAATTCACGACGAGGTCAACTGGTGGTACTGCGGAAGGAGAAAAAGGAATAAATGATAATGACAGTCGTGAAAATGACCTGGGTAAATACGTGGGACGGCCGTCATTGTTATCAGGTAAGAAAAAAATCTTAAACTGATCTTTAAAGGGTCACAGAGGTAAAAGAGAAAGTTCTGCTTCGGATATTTTTATTATACATTAATGACTTGCGATTTATCGATGTTCCACAATGCATCTTGTACTCTTTCGCTGACGATACGGTGGCCATTTTCTCTGGAGACTCTTGGGAGGAAGTTTTTGAAAGGGCGAACTAAGAGATGGTGGAGATCAAATCTTGGTTTGATCTCAACCTCCTTGGTGTTAATATAAGCAAGAGCGTGGCATTGCCCTTCTCGCTGACTGCTGCAACCCCCAGAGAATGGTGTCCATCAACTCATAATTCATGAGACAGGTTGTGATCTGTCTGCTTGCTCCTGTAAACCTCTGAGGACTGGGGCCTCAACCAAATATTTCGGTATTATAGTTGACAGGCACCTGCGGTGGGAGCACTACATCTCGTATTTGTGTTCCAGGATGAGAAAATTAATATACAAATTCGTTCAATTAAGGTGTTCCTAGCGCTGGTCCAGTCCGTCATCGAGTATGGTGTTGTGGGCTGGGGCAACTGCGCATCCACATTACTTCAACCATTGGTTTTGCTTCATAAAAAAATAATCAAAATCTGTTTAAAAAAATCAATCTATTATCCCTCAGCACTTTTATACAGTGAATTTATTGTTTTGACAATTAATAATTTATATAAACATCGCTTACTTAAATTTATTTTTAATCACCCTAAGGACTTCCTGGTGACCCCCCGCCCAACAATATCGTGCTCGAGGGCGGGCAAGAGAATCCCTGGAGGAGGCTAGAGCTAACACCTTCGCTGCTGCTGCCCATGCAGCCTACTCTGTCCCCCGCATATTCAACACTCTCCACCATCGGCTCTTCTGCGGCATTCGCAAAACATTTGGGGAGGTGGCTGGTTGGGAACGGGTAGCTTCTGTTCTCATCTGGCTCCCTCTCTTGTAAACATAACTAGGTATGGGAACCTAATATTTTGTTTTTTATCTAGCCATCAGTGCCATTCTATAGTTTTTTGTTCAGTCTTTTTTTTTGTTTGATTTTTGTTTTCCTTTTTGTTTTAGAAATTTTTTTATTTTGTTTTACATTTTTTCTCAAACTAAACACCTAATTCTAATCTAATTTTATTAAATTTATTTTTTATTTTTTGTTTCAGTAGGTAAAATATTCTTTTCTTTGAGACTGACGCCCCCTCCATATGAGTTCTCTCATTGAGGGGGTGGAAAGATCAAATTGTTGAAAGTAGAAGTATTAATTGATGTTATTATTCTAATTTTATTTGTTTTGTTTACTTTTTTTCATTTTTTCCAATAAAAACATTTGATTTGATTTGGATAAATCGTATAATAAGTCCTTTTCAGCGTACTTCGAGTTGAGAAATTAAAAAATTATGTTATTTTTTCATTATTCCCAACCTTAGCAGTTACAATATGTAACGGTTATAGAGTGACCTAAAAAAATATATTGACTTTTCCACTTATATTCTCAAGCAAAATATTGGGTAAACAACTTTGCTGCTATTTTTTTAACAGGTATAAAACCTATACATAACTATTACCGATTCCTATGGGCTAAATTAGCTCGTGTTTAACCTCCACGACAAAGCAATTGACATTAATTAGACAATTTACGGAGAAAATTAACGTTAATTAGAGAATTTACGGGGAAATTAGTGGACTCCACTAGGGGCCCTAATATAGTCCCTTAATGATGTTCTAATAAATCTGATTAAGGGTGTGTGTAGGATTTCGGTTTGCGGTGTGGCCCTTTAATGTTCCGCTCTTTGCGGTTTGTGCTAAGGGTATCCATACATGCCAATATCTCGAGAGTAGATATTGACGGGTGATAAGATCCATTGAGGTGTAATCTCAAATTTATACTGTTGAAATTGCCGAGAATTTAGCAATCCTCCTTTCTTTAACAGTGATGTAAGCTCACCTCATGGGTTTTCAACTGTTGCAGCTTTAGTCGTGTATTGTAATAAATTGGATGACGGGATCTATCAAGGCGTAGAAAAAAGATTCATATTCGTCTGAATTTGATAAAAAAAGTGTCATAACTTCATAGGACATGTTCAAGAGGCAGCGACCACGACTGTTAATAATTTCATGTCATAAAAAACTACATAAAGAACTCGATTATTAAATTGATTGTGCGTGCCATAAGCTTTAGAATAGTCTACTGAATGCAGTGTAGATTTACAAATAGTCAACTAAGTAAGAAAAATCTGTTAACGATACTGCACTGACAAATCTCAATTACTAATGTAGCAATCATTAAATTACAAACTAGGAACTTGGAACTATTCTATTAACTGTACAACAAGG